>JAABKJ010007545.1:126702024-126815078 GCA_011634705.1 Andricus grossulariae | reverse complement strand
TAATTTTTTTTCGTAAATTCATCTCTGGTTGAAAATGTAACTACTTTGGTGAAAATAAATTTTTTTAACGGTAGAAAATTTAACTATTTCGCTGAAAATCCTTTTTTTTTTATGTTAAAAATTAGATTTTCAGCAGAAACTTTACCCATTCTATTTTTGGTTAAAAATGTATCTGTTTTGGACAGAAATTTAACTATTTGGTTGAAAATTGATATTTTTTATTTAGAAATTAAACTTTAAAATTTATGTAATGTGTGGAAAATTCACCTTTTTTGTAGAAAATTAATCTTTATCGTTGAAATTTATCTTCTTGATATAAAATTCAACTATTCCAGTTGAAGATTCATAAATTTAATTGAAAATTCATCAGTTTGGTTGGAAATAAATTCATTCAACTTAAAATTTGAATGTCCATTTTTTGTTGAAAATTTATCGTTTTTTTGTACAAAATTAAACAATTTGGATGAAAATTTGTCTTTTCTAATTGAAAATTCAATTATTTCATTGAAAATCCACATATTTTGTTGATAATCGATTTTTTTTTGTAGGAAATTATCTTTTTCTTTGAAAGTTAATCTCCTTGTTTAAAAATTCTTCTTTCTGATTAAAAATTCAAGTGTTCCAGTTAAATATTAATCATTTTAGTTGAAAATTCATATGTTATGTTGGAAATAAAATCACTTGGTTAAAATTTGAACTCTGTTGTTAAAAATTATTTTTGTTGTTGAAGATTTATGAGTTTAATTAAAAATTAATTTTTTTGTTGAAATATGAGCTATTTTATTGAAAACTCCTTTTTTATTTGGATAAAAAGAAATTTTTTTTGCGGAAAATTTAACTATTTTTTTGAAAATTTGTTTCTTTTTTGGTTGAAAAATATTATTTACTTGAACCGAAAATGTAACTATTATTCCTGTTAAATATTCCCCAATTGGAGATAAAAATTCATCTCTTTGGTTAAACATTAATTTTTTGACTAAAAATTTAATTATTTAATTTTTGGTTGAACCAAATTGTTGTTGAAAGTTAGTTTTTCTTTGTATGGATGTGTGAGAATCGCAAGTAATGGTTCTTAAGATTCGGAATTCTCAGCTCTCCCTTTTTATATATTGAAGATGTATATCATCGTCATTCTTAGGAGAGGGAGAGAGAGGTTTAGGAGCAGGGGTTAAAAGAAGAATGGGAGGGTACCATTTGCCAGGCGTGGGAGGAGGCCCGACAGGAGTTTTTGGAAGGACGTGTAGTCGTCAGATGTTCCGCAGAGCGGAGCAGGTCAGGGTCGGGGCTCTAAGGGGACCGGAGGTACCGCCCTGGAGGCCGACGTCACGACGATGCGTCGGGAAGCGAAAGGCTCCAAATCGTCGTAACGTCCCGAGAAATCGAGGCGACCCAATGATAAGGAGGGAGAGGGTACTGGGGCCTGGGGCACCACAGTACAAGAGAGGAAGGTACGAGAGTGAGTAAGAGGAAGAGATGAAGAGAGAGAGAGTACCGGGGCCTGAGGCACCCAGCACGAGAGAGAGAGAGAAAGAGAGAGAGTACGGGGGCCTGGGGCACCACCGTACAAGGAAGAAACCGAGAGAGAAAGAGAGTATAGGGGCCTGGGGCATCACAGTACGAGAGAGCGTAGGAAGAGAAAGAGGAGATTGTGCTGGAGAAGAAGGTGAAAACAAAAAGGCAGGAAGGATTCGTTTGGATTTTCTATAATTCCCTGTTCTTTGTGCAAAGAAGAGATCCTTCGATAATCGCGGGGCCCAAGGCATCACACGACCCAGTCACTCAGGTCGTTGTACAAAGCGCAAGTGCGAGTTAGGCTCGTACACGGGTATTTATGTGCGCGAGGGGCGTGGACCTGAGTGAAGAGGGAAGCGGCTGCTGGCCCCGTGATTGGCCGAGACTCCCGAAACTGGAGTCGCAACGGAGCGATGGGGACACCGTACTCCGTGCTTCCTTCTGTCAGGCCTGCGCGCCTCGCGCCATTTACAATATTTTACAAATGTTTAATTGGAGTTTAAAAATATTAAATATTAACATTTTCGGATAATATTTTGCGGAGACGTTTGTATAATCCTAAGGTTCAAACCTGCGTTTACAGAAATCGAATATTGTGATTTTAAAAGAAAAACGAAAATTACACATATTAGTCGCGAATAATTACATATAAACAATGGTGGGACTTAACCTGAAGCTAAATCAGTGTCCGAGGAAGGTTTACTGTCAAGAATAATTAAATAACATAATTTTTTGGAATGATTAAAACTTTGAGTCAATGATGCTTTCGTTGAGCTCCCCTGCGTTCGCAGGCGCGTTGGAGCGAGAGTGACAGAGCGAAGGCCGCGTCCTGGTGTACGTGACGGCCGGGCCTTCTCTCGTGTTGAGCACGGCATTAGCACGTGATCGGAAAGTCCCGGCGGCCAGCTGTCGAGTGCGTCACTCCGGAGTACGGGACCGGGACCAAAGAGTTGTAGGCTATTAGCCGATTTCAGGGTCTTAATGGCCCGTGTTTGTTGACTCACTCAATGGGAGAAAAGCAAGCTCGTCTCGACAAACACAGATGTCAACGATTAGAGCGGAAAATTTTCCCACTTAAGTTAGGCTTGTAACTTGAGTTGAGAAATCACGCTATTGATCGTTTAGTCAGTGGTTGTCAAATTATTTTGGGCCCACTGGCCTATAACAATTTATTTGTGCGTAATTGAAATCACCAAACTTTGCAAATTAGATTGAAGAAGATATTAAAGCAATACACTGATCAGTAGGATGGTCCAATTCTTTTTTCTAATTTTCATGCATATCGCCCCCAAATTTGTTCAAATCCACGCAAAAGAATACGTTAAAAAACAACTAGTCATGCTATTTTTCTCAACAGATTCTTCATCTACTAGAAAAATTCTTCACAAATCGCTCAGAGTGATTTGAAGGAAAGAAAAAAAGTCCAAAAATATCGGATAGTATTATTATATGGGTGAGCTTCAAATAGATTTTTATTTTGGTTTTCCAAATGCGAGTGAACCCATTTCAAGGTTTGGTTCAACATCCCTTAAAGATCCTGGCAAGGAAATCGATATTTTCGAGCAATCGAAACGACTGGAGATTTTTTTAAATTACTGTTAGGTTTGGAAATCAATTTACAATGAACGTGGGAAACGTAAAATATTAGGAAAAGTATTTGAATTTATTTCAAGGGATGTTTTTAGATCACCGAAAGATTCAAGCAAGCTAATCGACATTTCCTATTCTTCAGGGTTGTTTTATTATCCATTAAAGATTCAAGCAAGAAAATCGACATTTACTAACAAGAAAAATGACGGGATATTTTTTTTATACTATTAGCGTCGGAATCACTCAAAAATAAACGAAAAAGACATCCCCTAGGAAGAAAATTATTGGATTTATTTTAAGTATTATTACTCTAACATTTCCTAAAGATTCAAAAAAGGAAACCAACATTGCCTCACAACCAAAAATACAGGACATTTTTTATTTTGCTATGGAGATTGGAAACGATTTTATAATAAATGTTGTGAACATATCCTATCAGGAAAAATGTTTAAATTAATTTTATGGATTGTTTTAACATATTATCAAGGTCTGAAATCCATTCACAATAAATGTAGAAATCATATCCTAGCAGAAAAAGTTTTTATATTGTTTCTGAAGGGTCGATTAAAATTCCTTGAAGATCAAAGAAAGGAAATCGAAATTTTCTAATAAGCAAGATCATGGGAGATTTTATGATTATACTATTGTGGTCGAAAATCAATTCAAGATGAACTTAGGAAGCATATTTATTTGAAGGGTTATTTTTACATCCATCAAGGATTCAAGCGTGGATTTGTCTATTCTCAGAGTTTAATAGTTAATCCCAAAATAGATAAAATGAGAAAATTTCCGATTTTTAAATATGTGTAGATGGCGCGGAGTTCGCCGAGAACAATATTTTAAATATAATAATAAAAAAGGCATATGCACGATAAATAGAATAGTTTCCAAAAGTGGAAGGTTGATTGAGGTAGGCTCCATTTGTGTTATTTCGAATTTAATAAGTTTGAATAGGAAATAAATATACTTCAATTATAAAATCGATTCATATTATAGATATATTATTATACTTACCACTAGGTTTAGGAAAAAGCGCCAAGATGGAAAATAGAGTAGCAGTTAGGATCTTCATATTCTTGACGTAAGGTAAGCTTACTTTTGAAGAATTTTGATATGTATGAAACCAATGAATAATTTTTTTCAAATCAGTCCATATATACTGGTCGCTATCTCATTCGCCCCTCTCAATTATGACCCAAGGAAAAGATTTCGTTTATTTAAAGAATACAATCTTCAAATGAATCTTCTAAAGAGTTTAAGTCACCTGATCTTGGAACATACTACGCGACCTTCACCTACAAAAGAAGGAGAAAACTCTCCCTTTAGAATTCATTTCCAATTTTTTGAAATAGTTAGATATCTGTAGAAATCATTGAAGATACCTTGAAATTAATTAATCGTCCGTAAACTACGTTATCAATTTAAGGGGGGGGGGGGGCAGTGGAAGCAGCGTTACAAACTCAGATAAAAATGCTAAATTTTAACAAAGTTTGCAACTTTTGTGAAATACTCCCCGCTTTTCCCACTTTTAAAGAATATCTGTTTTCAAGAATTTTCCCCCTTTTCTCGATTTTTTGTTTAAAGCTTTGTTTTGGTTGAAAATTCTACTATTTGATTGAGAATTTCATTATTTTGCTGAAAATGAAACCATTTCGTTAAAAACTCATATTTTTGGTCAAATATTCAACAATTTAGTTGAAAGTTGTACTAATTTGTACAAAAATTTATCTTTTTGGTTGAAAATTCATCTCTTTGGTGCAAAATTAACCTATTTCATGGAAAAGTCGTTTTTTTACTCAAAATTTACTTTTTGCAACTGAAAATTTAACATTTACATTTATAGTTGAAAATTAATCTTTTTTTAGTTAAAATATCATATTTTTCAAGTGTTACTGATTGAAATTAAAGTCTTTTTTGTTAAAATATCATCAAGTACACTTTTCGATAAGAATTCATTTTTTTTAATGAAAATTTAAGTACCTAGTTGATAGTTGAACTAATTTGTTGGAAAATTCATACTTTTAATAGAAAATTAATCTCTTCTATTTGATAATTTAACTATTTAGTCAACTTAATGGTTAAAAATTAAACTATTTATTTGATAAATCAACTACTCGATGGAAAATTAACTTTTTTCTTAAAATTTAAAGGATCGGTTTAAAAATTTGAATGTTTTGTGGAAAATTCATATATTTTGTTAAAAATTCGTCTTTTTGGAAATTTATTGAAAATTCATTTTTTTTGCAAATTAATTAAACACTGATTTCTATTAATTGAAATTTGAAGTATTTTGTTAATAATGAAAAATTTTATTGAAATCGTTAACTACTTGGTACAATATTAACTTTTTTGTTGGGTAGAAAATTAATATTTTTTGCATAAAATTCGTGTATTTTGTTGGAAGGTCATCGTTTGCTGTAGAAAATTAATCTTCTTTTGAAAATTAATTTTTTTAACTGAGAATGTAACTTCCATTTTGGGTTGAAAACTTTTTCAAAAAATTTAACTATTTGGTTGAAAATTTATCCATTTTCTGTCTGATGGAAAATACAACTGGTTTGTAAAAAATTAATGTATTTCGTTAAAAATTCTTCTTTTTGGGTATAAAATTACATTTATTTTTGAAACAATAGTAAATTAATAATTAATTAAATTTATTCCTTAATGTTCCCTAAAGTTGTGTGAAAATAAGGTAAGATCTTTAAAATACTTTTAAAGTTTTTGAATTTCTCCGTACCCCTTGAAATGGTTGGTATCAGTAAAATCCACTGGAATCTTTCAATATCGTAAGAACCTATTAAAATAAGTACACACGATTTGAAATATATTCAATATAAATTAAACTAAACTTATTAATTAAAGATCTCTGAAAAAGAACCGGTTTGAAAGCTAAATTTTTTTAATTTTCGGAGATTTAATAAAATCCCATAAATCTTGTCAAGTTCTTTCAAATTCCTTATAATCTTTGGAAATTCTACGAAATTCTTTGAAATCCTCAAAAAAATTGGAATGTTTTTGAAATGCTTTGGTATCTGTTAAAATATCTTAAAATCATTGATATATTTGAAAGATATCAAGAGATTTTAAATTCTAATCACTATTTATTTTTAAGTTTATTTGTTGACTTGTACTTATGGCTATGTAACTATAATTTTCCCAACATTCTTGAGAAAATTCAAAAAGATTATTGCACGTAAAAAAAATTTGAAACCTTGTCAAGATTTAAGTTATTTTCGAATCTTTTAAAAACTTTGAAATATCTTTTAAACTGACTCTAATTTTTCTCAACTTTTTTAAGATCTCACACATTTTTTACGACATTTTAAGGAATCCATCGAAATGGTCAGTCGACTTAAAAGTGGTCATACTACAGTGAAAAGTTTTTTGATGAGATTTGCTTCATTAGAAAAAAATTGACTCAAGTAATATGCTGGGTAAAATTAATTAAATAATTTATTTACTTTCATTATTTGAAACTAAACAAATTATTTCTTCAAAAAAAATAAAAGGTTTCTTCAATGTGTTCTCTGAATCTCAATTAGTGAAGTTTTACTAATTACTAGTGGGAATCACAAATAGGATGAGTTAAAATATTAAAAAACCTTATTGTTCAACATACACTGGAATCCCACTTTACCGGATCCCGATGTACCGGATAAGGTGGTCCAAGGGGGCGAGAGAGAGAGGCGCTTGCAAGGTCAACGGAGTTGCGTTGTTGGCGGTTCGGCACTATAAGGAACCACTTGCAAGAAGGAGAAGAAGAATGCTTTGGAGAGTCACATGTACGCATTTCTAAGATAGGCCTCGAATTTCGCGAGAACTAAATCATTGTTGTCCTGTCAACCTACCAAGTCCAATCCGGACCATGAGGCCTCCATTCAATACCACGTAATAAAATGTTTTAGCTGCAGGACCCTATTAAACTTGGGAACTGCCCTGCCTGAGTCCACAAGGACCTGTAGACGTTTTAAACAAACTTTAGGAAAACTCTCTTCACCCTGACCCAAAACCTTCTCTAGCCATGGTTATCTTAGAGGCAGTAACCCTTTTAGTGCAGGCCAAAAAAAATGTACCCGAACTTCCAAAAAGCTTGCCCAGGTAGGAATATTCCCGGACAATCTCCAATTGTGTGTCCTCAAACATAAAATTTGGTATTAACGGTTGTCCACCCCTATGAAAAACCATGGTCTTGGTCTTGAATGTATTGCCTTTTAGATAATTCAACCTACAATATTTAGCTATAGCATTCATTTTCCTCTGGAGACCAATCCTAGGGTCAGCAAGTACAACTATATCATCAGCATATGCCAAAAGAATAACCATGAGCAGGTGGTCAATTGGAATTCCCTTAAGTCAACTGGGAACATCCTAGCTGCATCATAGATACTTTTTATTTGCCCTAATAAATTTTGTGCTGACACATAGACTTACGAGCAGGAGTGGAAAAATGGATTTGTATGATGGAGCTCTAAACAAAGATATGGCAAAGATGTGTGTTCACGGACCAAGCAAGGTCAAACCAAAGTTTAGGAGGGTACAAGAAGTTCGCGAAGCCCTACCACATTTTCAGGTCGATACAATTTTCATACGCAGGCCTAATCTTAAAAAAGTTGACTGCCCTCCAGAATTTTTCAGAACCCCTGACTGCTTCAAGCGCATTCTGGAAAGCCTTTTTGTAGTTTTACTTCTTAGTGTTCATAAGAGACATGTACGCCCTTTTATTTGAATTATATTTAATGATGTCTTCTTGCGCGAACCCAGGCACTTTACAAATCCTTAGAATTTACCTATCTTTTTTCTACTGTTAAGATAGGCTCAGTCATAACACGGTTTCTTCTCCGCAAAACAAGAAGAAGGCCTAGCAATCATACCCACTCCCGATGCCACTTCCTTAATAGAGAATATGAGATTCTCATTCATTGCATGCAGCGAGACCGTATTCGAAGAGTGTAGGTCAGTGAGTGACAGCTCATGAAGAAATAGCTCTCTCCTAGCTTTCCTCCATATCTGCCGTTAAAGAAAGCAAAGCCATGAACATCAAAACATTCAACCAAAGCATGACCCCTTCTACACACGTCACGATCCAACGCGGACCTTTCCGCAAATGCATTTACCCCCTCCGGGAAGGCTTCATAAGGTACCTGGTTTAAGTTGACAATGCGTGCGTTAAAATCCCCACCCAGAATTATAGAAATAGAAGGATATAATTCCTCTAGCCGCGCAAGTACTTAACCTGAACTTTAGCAAATTGTCTCTCTGTCCAGCTCCGGCTTAAAATATATCAAACCGACTATAATTCGTGATGAAGAAAAGGCGGACTTTATGAAGATCCACTCATGGGATATATCATGGGCTTCGCAAGCATACCGTTCGCGTTTTACAAATATTACAATCCGAATGTCTTCCCCCGCCCCTACAATAGTGTAATTCTTTCTTCTTGCGAGAGTTTCTGGTGACTCTTCGGGGTGTCGATTTCTTGGCTTTGCTAGACGAGAGTGGGTCATCGGGATTCTGATTTTCGGAGAGAAAGTCTGTAATTGAGCAAGTCCTGATTCGTTGACTTTCGCCAGTTGAGGATTCTGAATCAGTCCCAGATTCATCTCGCCTCGGCGGTCTTCCTCTCTGAATGTCCTTGGATAGGGTTTTTCCATTGTACATTAAATCCTTCCCCCTGATTGAGACATCGTACCCTTGTTCCGACAGTTTTCTCTTCGTTCAAAAGAAACGGTTTCTGAGCTGTCTCTCCATTATTTACCCGTCGCTTGTCTCCGAAAGACCCAACATCGAAAAGTCTTTAGCCCTTTCAAAAACACGAGGCCTATGCGATGGCGAGCCTAGCTTGATGAGGACTGGTCTCGAGCCTGGATTTCTTCCTAAGTGGGTGGCTGATTCCACCACGACCGACTTCACCTTGGTCTTAGAAAATACCTCGCGAACGGATACATTCCTCCGACGGAGGCATTCCTCCTCTTAAGCTCCTGGTTACCCTTTTAACCCAAATTCAGTTAGAACTAGTTTTAACTAGTTAAAGCGCGGAATTATCACGACCATTTGTTAAAACAAGTTTTAACTAGTCAAAACGCGAAGTAACCGAGTTCTTTTGTAAAAACCCGAAGATGTTTTTAATTCCATCTTATTTGGCGTTCTAATTAAAAATATAAGTTAAAACTGGATTCACCCAATTGTGCTTTTGAATGAACTAGTTTTACCTGTAGTGTTTAATGTGGTTCGAGATGGGACCAATCAGTCTTCTGTGACCAGTTGCTAGCACGTGTTTTTTAAGGGCAAGCTGGAAAAGTGGTTCGAGCTGTGACCAATCATTCTTCTTCTATGTGAACACGGGAGATGTTTTGATTATATTGTTGGCGTTGGAAATAAATTCACAGTTAACCGTGAAAACATATTCTAGCAGGGCAAGTAGTGAAAATCATTTAAAGGGTTGTTTCAAGATCCCTCAAATATTCAAGCAAGAGAATATACATTTTCTATCAATCCCAAATCACACGAGATTTTTTTGATTATACTGTTAAGGTCTGGAATCAATTTTTTATAATTATAGGAACCACAGGCTAGCAGAAAAAGTCGTTTAACTTTTCTAAGGGTTGCTTTAACATCCAGAACAACCCTTAAAATAACAATAACCTTTAAAATAAATTCATAGACTTGTCATGCTAGGGGATGTTTCCGACAATTATTTTAAAATGATTTTTGGCCCCGATTGCATAATCAAAATATCTCCCGCTTTTTGTTTTGTTGGGAAACGTCGACTTCCTTGCATGAATCTTAACGGGATCTTAAAGCAACCCACGAAAATTGTGTATACACCAAATTGTGAATCTATTAAGATGATGGTTATAAAGATTTTATTTTTGCGTTTAGGATCTACAAAATATGAGGCATTTTGCCAAATCTGAGAAAATGTTTTTGAGAAACTTAACATTTTATAATTACAAAAAACTTTATAATTAGACATTTTGATAAACAGACATTTTCTGTATATTTGATGCGGTGTCTTTACTTGATAAGCTTAGAAACGAAATGAACCAGTTATTCGATTTTATAAAGTTCTTATCCTATGACTGCTGCGATACAAAAATTTCTCTAATTAAAGTTTTCGATATTAACAATTCTTAACATATGGAGATAAAAAATAAAAATCAGCAAAGTCTTGCCGTTCTGAACTGGTCTATTATTAAAAAGTGGAACATAGATAAAATTGAGGGAACTTGAAACAGGAGTTTGATCATCAGAATACAGTCTAACGTTGCCTAAGTTGGATTTTTTCGTTACGCGTGAACACTTCCTATTTTTAATGTCCTCTCTAAATCTTAATTATTGAAGTTTCACTAATTATTATCAGTGAAATTCTACTAATTCACGTACAGAAAAGTTATAGCCATGGGAAGCGTGAAAAATATAAGAGTTTAATAAAAAATGATTGCGTAGTATTTTGAACCGTATTGAAACAACATGAAGGCTACATGATGTCACAATAATTATTTAGACACCTAATATATTTCACCTAACTTTACTCATTCAGAAAGTTATCTTGATAAACGCCACCTTCATCATTGTATTTGGAAATAAATCGAAAACAATTCACAGTCTATTAAAATTCAACTACTTCATTATTCAAATACTCAATTATTGTTAAACAATCGACTTTGTCCTGCTGTACAATTTATATTTAAACACTTTTTTGTTCAGCCATCATTTACTCAAATGATCGGTATATTGATAGTTATCTGTTGATTTAATTGCACGTAATTGAAATCACCAAACTTTGCAAATTAAATTCAAGAAGGTACTAAATAAATACACTGACTAGTAAGTTGTTCCAAATCTTTTTCTCAAATTTCCAGGCATATCACCCCCATATTTTTTCAAATTCAAAAAACATGAATGCGTTAAAAAACAAACTAAATATGCTAGACTATTTTTCTCAGCCGATTCTTAATATACCAGAAAAATTCATTAAAAATTCTCCAGAGAGATTTGAAATAGATTTGAACTTTTGTCTCCAAAATGCGAGTGAATTAATATTTCGTAACAACCGAGAGAGAGAGAGTTATTGGGAGATTTTATAGGAGATTTTCGGATTATACTATTCGGGTCGAAAATTACTTAAAAATAAATACATAAAATATATCCTAGCAGGGAAAGTTGTTGAATTTATTTTAAGGCTTGTTTGTACATTCCCTTAATACTTACTTGAGGAAACTAACATCTCCTAACAATCAAAGTGACTGGAGATCTTTCGATTATGCTACGGGGATCGGAAATCAATTCAGAATAAACTTAAGGAATATATTGTAGCAGGAAATGTGTTTCAATCCATTTTAAGGTTTGTTTCAGCACCCTTTTAATGATTCAGGCAAGAAAATCGATATGTTGGAGCAATCGAAACGGCGGGAGGTTTTTTAAAGAGTACTATTAGGTTAAAAATAAATTAGAGAAAGAAAATAAATGAAAGAAACATCCTTTAGTAGGAAAAGTTTTTGAATTTAGTTTATGTGTTATTTAAGCATGCCTTGCAGATTCAAACAAGGAAACTAACATTTCCCAACAACCAAAAATACGGGAGATTGTTTTATTTTATTATTGGGGGCGAAAATTACTTTATAATAAATATTTATATCCTAGTAGTAAAGGTTTTTGAAATCAATTTAGGGGTTTTTTTAACTTCCCTTAATGATCCAGCCAAGGAAATCGAAATTTCCTAACATTCAAAACGACCGTAGAATTGTTTAATGTACCACACGTACCCATGACTCTAATTCGTATCGCCATACATTCAATAATATTCAACAAACCCAAAAAAACCACCCCTAGTAAATTTAACGACCCTCTTCTCAGCTGGTCTCAACTATGTGAAATAGGCAAAAAAATTTAAATTAAAAATAATCACCCCAAACACCTTCTGAAGACAAATAGATGTTTGAGGTTATTATTTTTAATTTAAAACTTTTTGGCTGTTATAGTTGAGAGCAGCTGAGTTGAAGTTTGACAAATGTACAAAGGGTAGTTTTTGGGAGTTGCAACAGCATAAAATACATAATATAATTCATGAGTACAGCTGCGATATTTGCTTGGGTCCTAGAACTGTGCAAAGAGGTTGAAATTAAATTAATAACTCCGATCTTGCGTCTCTATACATCGGTCACTCCGCTAAAATATGAAATAGGTTCTCCTTCACTCCCTGGTTGCAGATTAAGCAGAGCTTTCCCTTTACAAATGCAAAACTCAAAGATCCCCTATGGAGAATCTATGAGACGAACCTGAGCAAGAAGTCATACCCATTTAAAAGGAATGCCACATCTAAGGAACTGTTGCCGCATTGGATCTATCCAGAGATAAGGTAACGTTTGAAGTGAAGAAGTCTGCACAAGCCTAGTTAGGTCTAAGTCTCTAAACTGGGTCTCAAATTTAGCTAAAATTATCTCCTTGTTGGACTGCACACATTGCTCTGGGATGGCCAACTTTGATGAACTTTGTTTAAAAATGTCATTACCGTGGAGCGCCGCCGTCAAGATTGTCAAGAAAAAGAGAAAGAAGAGCAAGCGTGACTGTTGTCGTAACCCGAGAACTAAAAAGTTGTCTGCAATTGTGACCAAAGGTATTGAGGTTGATCCTACATATAAATTAGTGTTTAAAGTGAAGATTGAAGCGCGAGAAAAAAATCGTATTGGTCCCTTTTACTAAATATCAGAAAAATGTTGTACGGCGTGACAACATATTAATTTGTAATTAAAACTAAAGTTACAATTAGGTACGGAGTATACCATTTATTATTAGGTAGAATAGGAAAATTGCAACCGAATGCAAAATAAAGAATTGCAAATTCGAAATGTTTTAAAACATTTTTATTCAATTATACACATGTACATACTTTTTTAACATTAACATTTATAAGACCCAAACTTAGTAAGGATCCTCTACCGTCTGCAGCCGGATTTTTATTAGAAGCGCTGGCATTTTCTTGGAATTTTTGCTAAGGCAAGGGAAAACTGCAGAAAACCTTTCCTGAGCGAAGTCGGTTACCGACAGTCGAGTTTGGATGTAGACATTCGATATCATTGAGTGTCGAAATACATTCTAGACTTTCAACTTGCTACAAATACCATAGAAGATGGTTTATTTGGACACGTCCATGTTAAAAAAAAAATAATTTCGGTGTGTAAGTTTGAATATGAAACTTAAGCTCTTGCGCTGGAGGTCTAAGCGAACCATTCCTAAATAATGAGAATTCCCTGAATTGCATGGATTTCCAAATAATGCAAATAATTTAGAGGAATTCACAACATTTGAAGGAATTCAGAAATTCAGAGAATCTAGGTAATATAAGAAATTTAGTGACAGAATTTTGGGGGTTCAGAAGTACATTCTTAGAGAGTTTTTTTTAACATAGAGGTATCGATATATTAAAAGAAAAGGATCGAATTTCACATAGCAAAGTTCTCTACAACTTTTACAGTAATAATTTTTGCGTGAGTTCGACGGAAGAATTGACCATACAGAGGGTCGTTTTTCTCTATTATTACATGCGTATTGGCAATTTTGCCCTCTATTTTTAATGAACATCTCCTTTTTTCATATATGAATGGACACAGAACATCTCCTAAGAGTGGTAAACTTACGATATATCCAATGATATACTGGTTAGTCGAATCTACAGCTACCTCCCAATCGCCTAGTGGTAATTGAGCAGTACGAGGTTCATTTGCTGAAAGTTGGTATTTTTCACGAAGCATTTTAATGCGACAAGTACCTGCTCCGAAGCACCTTCTAATCATTAATTCTGCAAAGAGAGATTATAAGATTAAATTAATTAATTATGGTTCTAACTATTAAATTACCTTCAGAAATCATTGCTTCGTGATTTACACAAAATTTAACAGATACATTAGGGAAAAGCTATCCAGTCACTTTATTGTCATAAGTAACTTTGTAATGTTTACAAATATTGTTAACATTCAACACTTATTACATATATACAAGAATAATTAAGTTTATAAAATATAAAATTTTCATATTTTTGGCGGCGAAAGATTACTTTTTAACTTATATGTTTCGTAATAGTTTATTAGACCTGTTTTGCTGCAAAAGAATGTTAACTCTTGAGATTTTTGTTCATTATTAATAATGTAGGTTACCTTGAGAAGATTTCTGCAAATTTACAAAATATTTTTGAATTTCTTACAAATTTCTCGAAACACATCTGGAATCTTCAAAAATCTTTTTGAATTTTTTTAACCATTCTGGGATAATTAAACTTGTGTAACTTTGTAAACAAATTGCTAATATTTATTTCCTTGTTCTCCAATCTTTGAATCTCATTTTAGCTCGAATTTAGGTGTTCAAATACTTTTGAAAAATAAACAGTCATGTGTAAATATTTATTTTGTATTTAAAATTATATTTCCTCTCAAACTGAAAAAGTACACGCGGGTATAACGCGCGATTGATGAATCTAGTAAGCAGTAAGGAATTTTGGGAAATTGGATTTAAACATGTTACTTTTCTTGAAAAGTCGATTCTCAAAAAATCATCTGCCCTGATTTAGTTCATACTTCTTTATCTTACAATTCAAACAAATAAGTGAACAAATCTTCCTATTGCAAAATAACATTTTTAAATTATTATGTCGGTTTTATAAATGACTTTATAAAATTTCGGTATTACCGTTAATTTCAAAATATTTGGATAATTCTAGGCTGCATTATATTGCTGATTATTTTTTCTTTACTAGGTTATTTACTACACATTTATAGTGTACCAAAATAAGGAAAACATTTATTTTTTTCAATTTCAATGATTTTTTCCAACTGTACATTTATCTTTTTTGTGGACAATAAATAATGATAATATATACACGAATAGGAAAGTTATCAGATTTGGACTTCAACTACTTGGTCGAAAATTAATTTTTTGTGTGCAAATTCATCATTATAGTTGTTCAGTAAAAATTGAACTATTTTGTTGAAAATTCATATTTCTATATATTTCTAAATATATATTCTATATATTTCGACTTGAAATCTTAGGAACATAAAGTGTTTCATATTGAATTCAATATTGTATTTACATTTCTTTCATTACCAAAAAATTTATTCCCCTATTTTCGTGAAAAATGACCCTATTTCCCCTGTTTTGAGAGAATTTTAGGCTACATGAATTGCATAAATTTTCAACCAAACAGTTGAATTGTTAAACTTAAAAAGATAAATTTTTAACCAAGAATGCTATAGTTACATTTGTATCGCAAAAAATTAATTTTTACCAAAAAAGGAAACACATTTTCTACAAAACAGTTTCATTTTCAAGCCTGAAAAAGTAAGTTTGCAAGCAGACAATTGAATTCTCAACTAAATTTTTTAACTTCCAGTTGAAAAAATTAATTTAAAAAAAGGGTTTTTGCAAAAAAGTAGTATAATTTTCAACATAAAAAGCATTTTTAACAAAAAAAATTGGTTTTCTAGAACAACAAAAAAAGTTGACCCAAAACGACAAATCATCAACCAAGTAGTTACATTATGAATTTTCAACAAATTACATAATATTTTAACCAAACTGTTACATTTTTAGCCAGAATTAAACTATTAGTATCGGAAATCACTATAACATAAATATTAGAAACATTCCCTAGCAGGTAAAGTCGCTGAATGTAGTTTAAGGGTTTCTATCAAATCTCTTGAAAATACAAGCGAGGAAATCAACATTTCCCAACAATCAAAACGACTGGAGATCTTCAGATATAGCACAACAGTTTTCCTAAACATTCCTGGAACATTCCAGTCGAAGCTTCAGAGAATTCTGAAAAATTTTCCAGGAAGGTTCACGGAAGTAGGTAAATGTCCGCGTATCCAGGAAGGTTCAGGGAACACTTGTGGAGAATTTTCGCATCATATCAATTAATTTAATATAAAGCGAAAATCTGTCACGAACATTGCTCAAACATTCCGGGATCCTTCCTTGATACGCGAAAATTTACCTAATTCCGGAAACCTAATTTACCTAATTCCGACATTTTCGATATACACAATTAGAAAGATTTACCTAATACTACATTTCCGAATAAATTAGACATTTGCCTAATTTCGGGGAAATTTTCGCATTATATAAAATTAATTAATATAATGCGAAAATCTGTCACGAACATTGCTCATACATTCCGTGAACTTTCCTTGATACGCGGACATTTACATAATTCCGGGAACCCAATTTACTTAATTAATTTACTTAATTGCAAAATTTCCGTTAGAAAGATTTACTTGATCCGACATTTCCAAAATAATTAGACATTTACCTAATCCCGAGAGAGTTTTCGCATTATATATTAATAATAATTAATATAATACGAAAATTGTTGAAGAACATTCCGCGAAGGATCTCAGAAGCAGGTAAATGTCTGCTTATCAAGAAAGGGTCCCAACAAAGGTTCCCGGAATATCGTGCAAGATGTTCGCATTATAAAAATTTAATTAATTTGATGAATTAAATTCCTCTCGAAAATTCTTTGAACCTTCCTTGGAAACCTTTCTGGATTCTCCGAACCTTCCATTGGAATGTTCCAGAAATGTATAGGGAAACTTTGTTGCTCTCCCGGATTATACTATTGATGACGGAAATCAATTCATCACGGGAGTTCTTTGTTTGTTATACTTTTGATTTTGAAAATCACTTCAAAATAAATCTATAAACATTCCCTAGCAGGAGAAATTGTTCGATTTATGAGGGTTATTTTAACATCACTTAAAGACTCCTATAAGGAAACCTATATTTTCTAATAAATAAAATTGAGCGAGATTTTTTTATTATGCTATTGGGGTTTTAAATCACTTTACAATAAATGTGGGGAAGATATTCCAGCAAGTAAAGTCGCATTTTTTAATTTATTGGTAGGTCTTAGCCATATTTGTTGAATAAAAACAAATTTTGTAGTGCATTTACGTAATTAACTCTGTTTACTTAAAAATTCAGAGAGATAAGATGTGGTTAACAAGCGCGGCCGTCGAGGCGGCGTGTTTGCGAACACTAATTATTATTATATCATGAAAATGACGATTTCTTGTCAGCGAAAATGATTTAAAATTTTTTCATGAAACTCTTTGATCCGGAAAACAACTCAGAACTTTAACATAAAACACCGGCAATTAAAATCAGTATTTTAATGTATTCTCAGGGAGATAAAGGTTTCTGTTGCGCACTCGAGGCCTGACATAGTTCTTCTTGACTTCGAGAAACGAACCATGTTCGTTATCGAGTTTTCGGCACCAGCTGACAAAAACGTCCTAGACAAGGAGAATGAAAACAAAGAGAGGTATAAAGACCTTATACGGGAGTTGCAACGGTTATAGCTTGGATATTCTGTTAAGATAATCGTCTTGACCATCAGCACTCTTGGAGGTGCCAAGGTAAAAAATTTACAAAAGTTCAAAAACTTGACAACTATTAAACAAATTGAAATTAATCAAATGAATGCTCTTATATTCTTTACTTCAAGTAGGAAATTCTAAATTAAATGAATATCTAGGTTTTGAATACAAAGAATTTAATACAGTTAAAAGAATTCAAAGAGTTCAAAAAATCGAAAAAGTCCAAAAGATTAAACAATAATTTAAAGAATAAAAACGTATTCAAAGGATCCGAAAGAATTCAAAATATTTTAAAGAATTCAAAAGATTTGAAAGAATTGCAAATAATTCAAGAAATTTAAGACAATTGAAAGAGATATAAAGAATCGAAAAAAATTATCTTGGTGCTTTAATTGTAGGAAATCCTATATTTTTCAATCCGAAGAAATTAGAACGTTTAATTTTGCAATTCAGAAAATTTCAACAAATTCAATGAATTTTCGAAAAATACAAAAGAATTCTAATTATTTAAAAAGATTTCCAATTTGTATGAATTTTTCTTAATTTGGTTGAACCGCATGTGGAAAGCGAAAGATAAAATGTTATCATGTTTTTCAGCAAATACTGATATTTTCATTGCATGGTGACTAATTTTTGTCCCTCATAATTGTAAAGATTATCATGCATCTCGATCATTTAGAAGGATAAATGAAATAGCGACTATACTTATATGAAGTGAAACATTTTCAACAATATTTATCAGTTTGGACTGTTATCAAAAATATTCTAAAGCTCTTCTAAAGCTTCAAATTTTATTTGAAGTACTTGCAGCATAAAAATTTGATCACTATTTATCACTAATCTTAATGAAACGAACTTTAACTTCTTGATGAAAATATTTTAAGGTACCTTTCCCGATTCATAAAATACCAAATAATCTAAATGCTAAATTGTCACATACTAATATTATTCAATTTCATACAAAAACGCCGCAAGCTGGGAAATATCGTCGTAACGCAGCTTGTTAGAAATAGGTAGATTATCAAAGTCTTGTTTTATTAAGATAATGAAAACGTATGGAAATATGATCTATAATAATATGGGACACATAATAGTGAAAAAATGGAACAATTTCCTGTCTTATTAACTTTTTATAGAGCAACGAATGTTAACCCTGACACATACTTAACCAACGCTAAACAAAATACAATCCTCTGTTTCTTGTTGCAGAGTCTAATTCACAGTCTGAATTTTCACCTGGCGGTGACAGTGTGCCTGGTCTACCTCGTGGCCGACCTTCTTCTCCTGTACGAAATTGTCAACGTGGTATTGATCAGAATTATCCCCCTGCCGAGCTTCCTCCTCGTGCTAGGTCCAGGTCTCCTCATGTTGGGTCCAGGTCTTCTTATGCCGGGTTGAGGTCTCCTAATGCCGGGCCCAGCTCTCCTCCTGTCAGGTATCCTTCTCCTGCCTGGTATCCTCCTCCTTCCAGGTCCGTAGCTCCAACTATAATGCTTCCTTCTCCAGACGGACATGGATGTGGACTTGAACAGATGCGGTTTATTCGGCTTGTTTCCCTTGAACATACTCATCAGTCATTTGAATTCCGAAGATACACTTTTCCTGCCGATCAATCACTTGAAATTCAAATAGCAAAGTCTAAATATGTGCCTATGCCAAACTGGGAACAAATTGTATTGTCAACATTCCATGGTGTCGCCTTCGCAATATTGGAGAATTTACATTTTCTGGGTGGAATATATAAACAGTTCAATAGAAATAGGGTACGTGTGAAAGTAAACATGAATAGCCACACTGCTACTGGAATGGAGCGAGGTGAAATGCCGTGGATTCCAGTAGGTCCCAAACAACCAATCATGTTGAATTTTAAAGTAGTTAATGTAAGCTTTACCTCCCAATAACTTTGATTCAGCATAAAAATGTAAAACTAAAATACAATGATTGCGATCTGAATTCGGATAAAAGTGTTTTGTGTAACTAGTAATTGCTTATTACTAATTAATTAGTGATTTTTTGTTTTCGATTGCTTGTCAAATAAAATAGCGGACGTGACGTTTGTCGCATTTCTTAACATAGAATTTTTTCTTCAGAAAAGAAATCGTCTTTTCCGTTTGATAATTGAACAATTTTGGCAGAAAATCAACTTTTTTGTGGCAAATTCTGCCTGATTGCTAAAGATTTGTCTCTTTCCTCTACGAATTAACCTTCTTTGAAAGAAATTTAGTCCCTTATGTTAGAAATATTACTGCTTGCTTGAAAGTTAATTTGTTTTGGTTGAGGATTCAACTAATTTATTAAAAATTGGTCTTGCCGGGTTGAATTCATCTGACTTACTTTAAAAATTTGAAATCTTTCTTGTTCAAAATATCGACTATTTAATTTTCTTTCGTGAATTCTTCTATTTTGGTTAAAAATACAAATGCTTATTGAAAGTGTATGCATTTCGTTCAAAACGTAGTAGAAAATAAAACATTTTTAAACAACTATAATCGCTTCTTTATGTTTGTATTTATTGGACCGTAAGACCGAAGAAAGGAAAGTTTTGAAACTTTTTAATTTTATAATTATATTAACGATCGAAGAAAAAGGAGGAACAACTTGGAATGTTGCTCCAAAAAGTTGGTTTAGATAATTATATCGAATCAGTATGTTTTATGAAACTTATTACATTTAAAAGTAAAATTTGTTATGGCTCTCGAGGCTTCATTTTTTCATCAATGAGTCAGCTTGTCTTCTTCGGATGCAGATAGAAAAATCTGCTCGTCTCCGCCCAGTGCAACGAAACGAGGTATTGGGGTTCAAAAAGTTCCAGATGTAGTATTTCTCAACCAATTTGAAACGATACTGTACTCAATTTCAATTTATTTCTATCCGTAAGTTTAAAAAAATAGGCAGCGTCTCTGGCTTAGGCGATAGCACGTGTAAGGCTTTCGATGTAACAGGCTATCATGGACAGCCACCACAATTGTTCACTGTTTTATTATCAAAGATCGTTTTCTATAATGAAACTATTTTCCGAATTTTGTTCAAAAGATATCTAAATCGTTCCCCAACTATCAAAAAATGAGAATAAAATAAATTGTTCGTTACATTATGTAGAATTTAAAGATAGCGGTCTGGGTAAATCATCCTGTTACACAAGATGTACCCGCTAACAGAATATAAAGAGATCCAGTAGCACTACAGTCTGGTTGAGTTTCAATAAAATAGGCGACTACAAAATAATAAGCAGGGATACTTTAAAAATTATACCCTAAATGTAGACGTGAGATAAATTTAACACAATTTTATATCCTCATCATTCATTTATCGTTGGTTCGATATTGATTTATCAGTGTCAACATTGGTTCATCGTTGATTGAACATTGATTCATCATTGGTTTAACATTGATTTATCGTTGGTTTATCGTTTTCACAACATTGCACATAGTTGGTTCAACATTGCATAAAGTTGATTCAACATTGCACAAAGGTGACTGCATATCTGATTTATCAAATCAGCTGTTGTGTTAGCTATCAAAACCTAACTACCTCTCAAATATTTTGCTGAAACGCTTCTTGATTACTTTTTCCACAAGGTATACGTCTTGATGCTTGACTTTAAGATGTTCTTGTTCATAGAATTCAACAGCGATAGGTTGTTCTTGATAGTCTTTCATCCTGGACGTCACTGGTTTCGTCGAATTAACCTGATCCACAATGAATATCTCCAGCGGCCTATCTAGGAAAAATGACGCCCATGGAAAGTGAGAATCTAGATAAAAATAAACATGAAACTTAGGTTGATTCGGCAAACGCGAGTATGCTTTGAATCGTTCCAGCCCAATAACGGACTATGCAAACGATTCAGCATATATTTGAAAGATTGAGACTTTCTATTTGTTTTCCATGTAATATCTGATAATTTTGTAATTCAAGACTAATAAAAAGGGTTCATATTAGTAATTTTAAGCCATTGATAATTTAGTTCATATAGTTATGTGATACGAAGTTCGTAAGTAAGGAAATCTTGAATAAAAAATTCTTCGATTACAACAGGGTGAACTCATATGACATCCCAAATAACATAATAAACCAGCTTAAAAACAAGCTATTTCAGGTAAAAGCTCGATAATTATGATTAATCAAACTATTTAAAAACGTGCTGAAATTTTTATTTTTATACTGAAATATTTATAAATACGAGAAAAATGAGGATTTAAAGGACTTTTATGATTCCATCTTCAGAATTTCTAAATATTATCTCATTTTATAAGATAAAATAGTATCTAGGATGACCTGTGATTTTATAAAAAATGATCAACACAAATGGAATTAAAGTTTGAATTTGAACTATACAGAATTGTGAGTATAAAATTAACAATTATAGCACGTATTTTGAACAGTTTGATTACTTATAATTATCGAGTTTTCACTTAAATAACTTTTTTTGAAACAGCTTTATTATGTTATCTCGTTGTCATAATAGTTCATCTTATTGTAACAAATAAACATAAATTAAATGAAAGATTGAAAAAAATATATTAAATTTTTTTACTTTCTCTATGATGCTTGTTAGGGTCCAGGTCCATACCCGGAGTTTTTAAATTCTTATGTTTCCGTGTCCGGACCGTACCCTTGTTTTTTAATAAAAAAGTTAATAAGAAATTTGTTCTTCATTTCAAATGTTCTCTTAACATACTGAATCCGTCATCAGACTTATCATTATCGCCCTGTAATATGAGATCAACAATATCGTAATCTTGGAAACATTATTATCGAAATGTTTTAAAATTCACAATTGAAATAGTGTATTTTTCATATTTCTTCATTATTTCACGTTTTATGGCTATTTCTCGATTTTATTTGTGTTTGACAAAGTTGCATTTCAAAAAGTTGTCTATTAATCAGACACGCGAGAAACGTCATTAACCTATATGAAGACAGCAGAAGGAATTTATCCTGATAGTAGTAAATACAAAAATTCTCCTAAACGAATGTATCTATTGCGCCTGCGCTAGGACAGAGAGAGCTGAATGGTTGAGATTGGCGCTTCATTTATTTCCCCCAACTGTCCTAAGTTGATTAGTACCTAATATCTGCAGCGCGGCGCTATATTTGTCCCATCACTACCTGATTTTCCAGAGTGAGCAATGGGAATAGATCATTTTTTTAAATTATTAGAGTAAACCAGCTGTTATTTTCATGCAAAAAATTGTAGAAAACAGAACAATGTTTTTCATTTAATATTTGAAAATAGCTTTTCAAGCGATTTCTATGAATGCTCGAGAGAATCTCTGTCAATCTCTGCTCGTATAGATGATGTGACTTAATACACTGTACGTATCTCGTTTTGTACAATGCGTCCTGATGAATATTGAATCTAATCTTGATGAATCTTGAATCCAGCAAGTCGATCCAGGTGCGTCCAAGCTATTCCATAGTCATCGTGATACTGACGATAGCGTTATAAGTACACTACTAATATGTGATTTCAGCTTCCCGCAGTTCATCAATAATTGATATAATTTCATTGTTGTGACTCAGGTTGCCTGCTGCCCGAGATGCTAGGAATACACTAAGACGCTCAACTTCTTCGTTAGGGTAGTCCGAGTAAACGTAGGCAGTCATAAAAGAAGCGAATCATCCTGCTCTTCATATTTGTTCGTTACAGGTTCATTTTTTTCAACTTCTTTCTCAATTGGATTAGACATGTCAAGTAGTTTTTGCAGTGGCATGAAGATTGGCTTAAACGTTTCACTCAATATATTTTCAGTGGCTTCTTTACCTATTTCGAGCATTTGATGTTTACGTCAAATCGCCTCACTAGCTTTTGCAATTAGACAGAGCACCGCCTTCTCCTTGTGAAACTTTGCATCTTGACGTGTTGATGCCTCAATACATAATGATATCATTTCCACTACATAACTTGTATTTATAGAGAGATAAAGTAGTAGAATCCTCTTCTGTATCTTCCCTTGTTGAGATCGCTATCATTTGCCATGACATACTTGTCAGGATTCTAACATGCTGAACATAAGTCTCAAAATTGAGAATAACTCATATCAGTGTTTACATGATCGTCATACACGTGTCTAAAATTCCTTTCATCCTGCTTGAAAAGTATCAACAGATTTACATTATCCCGAAATGGATGTTTAGGAATTCGAGCGTACGCTTGACAAAAGCAAAAACGGTCAACATGAGTGTGCCTACCCATACAAAAAAATGCTCTAATGTTATCCTGTTTCTCACAGGCCACATCATCAAGAACACAATTACAGAATTTGTTAGAGCCTTACTTGGTAGTATGACTTCTTCATACTTACTGAGTAGAAAATATTCAACACCGTCTGCATTATTTAACACCCGTTCCTAGAATTTTTACTTTCGCTTGATTTGTTTAAGTTTTTGTGAAGTGAAATTTATAGAGGTTTCTTTAAACCTCTCAGAATAAATCTGAGAAGGAACAAATAAAATGGTCAAAGATTGACAATTAACAAAATGGTTTGATAGATGGGCAAAAACTAATTATTTTAATTCAAGTTCGCTCGTAGCTTAGCAGGTGAAGCCGAATTTTCGGATTTGTATTTAAAAAAAGCATGGTACTGCCAGGTTTACGTCAAGCTAGCAGTACCGAGGTTGAAATTTTTGTTACTCAACTTTTTCCATTAAAGGGAATTAAGGGTTCATTTAGGGATCTTGCGGGACACTCAGTGCAACTTAAAAAAAAACCCTTACCAAAGAAAAATTACCCTAAAATATAAACATGAACTAATCATAAAAATGATTCCATAATAATCAAGGGCTCTTTTTAGGCTTTTCAACGTCACCAAAATCAATTTTCCAAAACAAACCCTTAACATTCAAAAACTACCTTTTACCCAAAAGTACTGATAAAGTGCAAGAAAAAGTATTACATCACTTTCGAATATTTTCTAGCTATCCGAAAACATTAACAAAATTTCCAAAAACAACCCCAAACACTCGAAAACCACCCCGGAAAAGAACTTGACATTAAACAGAAAATCAAGTATATCAGCAGTCTCGCTTTTTTCGGACCGATCCCAAACAGCGTATGCCCTATGATAGAAATGAGCGCTCATCATGGGCTTTTGTATAGCCGCAGACGCAATTTATCAAAAGCCACTCATATCGCTAAAAAACTACCCTAAAAATAAATATGCACGAATAATAGAAGTGAGTTTAGCAGAGTTTTGTGCCTTGTTATGGGTTAGAATTGTATCCGGGTTGGTTTGAGCTTGAATCGTTAACCCGAAATTAACCTGACAACGTGAATTCAGCCTGCAAACACTCACCAACCCTGCAAAACCTGAATCCAATCCACGAAACCAAGTTGAATTCAAAAACCTGAATCGCTTTGTAAATTGAAGATTGAAAGGACCAAAAAAAGATGCAATGCCGGTTAGCGGGTTCACGAGCCAACCTGCAAGCCCGACTCGGCACACACGGGTCGGTTCAGGTTTTTTTATTTTTTGCCTAGCTTCAGAATTTAAGAAACTTTACTTAAATACAAAGATGAAACATTAGAAATAGCTACTTTCTCTATAAACTGCTTTGGGTTTGCTTTTTTAAATTTGTCTGATGTAGTAAAATGTTTGAATAAAGACCTCAATTCTTTCCAACTATTAGATAGGAGAGTTCCTAAGTTTTCTGATTATGTTTTTGAAACTTGCATTGAGAGTGGTTTAAAAGCTCCACCTGAAATCTATGCTAAATTTTTGCCAACAGAGCGCAAAGAGCAAACGGTTGTGTGTCTTACTATTCGAAATTGAGCACTATGTTTAGAAATGCTAAACCAAACGTTTATAATTTGGTCCAAGCTTTGCTGGAAGTCCTGTGTGTTAATGCGTGTAAATTCAAAAAGACGGTATTTCAATTTTGAATCATCCTATGCGTACAAATACGATGCTAAAGTTTGAAGTCAGCGAATTCACTTCGATGCGTCAGAACGCAAACGCTTCAACATTTGTCAATGCGTCTGAATTCGTGTGATTATAACGCATGCTCGAATATGCCCCAATTCGTCACGGAATATTTCAGCAAGTGTGGATTTATACAATTTAATCTGTAGCAGGAAAAACAAACGTTCGGGGCATATGGAATTTATTGTAAATGTTTAGTAAATTTTCCTGTAGCTCGGTGGGAACGCTGTGTACTGATATACGAGGGAATTTGCACTATCCTAATTCATCAAAATGCGTCTCAATTCGCTCAAAGGAATTAGCGAACGAGATTCACGTGCATTCAAAAATGTTTCCTTCATCACTAGATAAAATGAACATCTTACCTATAGGTAATGTCAGGTCGAAGTTTCCAGAAGCTTCGAGAATCCACTAGATCACATAGGCCAACTACGTTCATAGAAGTTTCGAGAACTCAGGGGAATCCCGATCGAATCTGACTCAAACTTGGATATCGCGGTCGGTATTGTAGGTCCCACCTACTTGAATTTGCTCCAGCTTTCCAGAAATTTAGATCACTGTTTACCGACCTGTGAGGGAGTTCTAGAAAATTTAGCGAGCAAGAATCTTACAGATTTCTAGAAACGTATAGAATTCAGAAGAATCTGCGATCCCACGAGCACCATCTATATAAAAACTTAAAGCGGACTCGGTCAGTAAAACCGTGACCCACCTTGTCGACTGGGTCGTGGATTCGTGTCAGTACTCTACCCTACCGACCGAGTAACCGACTTCGGCGTTTGGTTGAATTCAACTGTTTCTGATTCCAATTTAAAGTCGTTTCTTGTTAACTATCAAGTATTACATGTTATGACAGGAATTCATTTTTTGGCTTGGAAATTTAACTATTTTGTCGAAAATGAACTTTTTTTATGAGAACTCACATTTTTTGTTGAAAATTCAACTACTTTGTTAGCAAATTCAACTATATGGTTGAAAATTAAACTATTTACTCAAATATTTAACCTTTTTTTTTCTAGCGAATGAACTTTTTCGTTACAAAATCGTATTGTCGGGTCAATATTTCAATTTTTCGGCAGATAATTCGTCTTTTTGTCTTCAAACTTCAACAGTTTTATTGAAAATATTTCCTTCGTTGGAGATCATTAATCTTGCTCGTCGAGAATGCAACTTTTTGTTGCTTAAGTGGAAATAACCGTGATTGGCTGAGGGGAAATAGATGAGAAGGAAAATAAGGGAAAGGGGTAACAGGTGAGACTTCACTGTATTTTCTTTGCATACGATTTCGGAGCCTGGCGCGAAACAGCAAAAGTGATCGGTTCCACGATTGATTTATGCAACCGTGAAAATATATGTCTTCTGCTTGTCACGTCATCGGCAGCAAAATCACGCATTTCCTGAGGCGTCAGGCAATCTAAATATTCGTCGTCACTTAAATTCGTTTCAGACATTTTGATTTATTTTGATTGTGTGTTAAAGGAAGCGCGCTCGCAGCCTCGCACTCTTGCAATTTTATTTTCAGGTTATGTTTATTGATGTGAACGGGCTCGCAGAAGTTCGATACGTGGCAATGGTGGAAATTCTAATACACAGAGCACGGTAAACTTAAAATTAAGGTTAAAAGTCTTATATTTCCAAACCTTCCCGTCACTAGTGTGGAAAAGTGAGTTTTATCACACGGACTGTTACGAACCAATCCACATAGCTATATAAATTTTTCCATCACTCGTGAATTAATGTAGCATGAAATATTGGCTTGCGAGCTGCCTTCGAGAATGAAGAATTATAATTTGAAATATTTAATAATTCTCTTTCACCTCTGGGAAAGATTTAAAGACTAAAAACACAAATGCCTTTCAGGACCAACGCCCCCCCCCCCTACTTCTCTAAGATTCGTATGAATCGAAGAACGGGGTGGTTGTATAAACTACCTTCATGGTTATGGGTATGAAAAAGCGAAGGAAGGGAGGAACAAATAGCCGCTAACGAGGAACCGCAGCGGCATGCACACACACATGCATATGCACTACGAACACCACGCTCGATTTCCTTCTTGCATAGGTCGTGCATACCGCCGTCTCTTTCTCGCGCATAATCGGCCTGCATACGATGCCTCGACGGCTGTACGGGAATGGGACTTGCATACAACCTCAACCACAATGAGAATTGAAATTCTTTAAAATAAATTACAATTACAAAAGAATGGCGAGACTGTTGAGTCCACGAAGTGCTGACGAGGTTCCTGCCTCGCAGGTGCAAAAGGTCAACGTTAGGAAATTCAGCTAGCTGGCCCGACAAACCTGCAAATGCCGCTTCAAGTCTCGCGGAATTTTCCTTTGACCTTCATCCACATTTTTCCAATCAGCAAAAATCCCTTTCTTCTCAACCAAAATTCCGCAACTCTGCTAATATCTCTACCTGAATCACCTAAACTATGAACTGTCGAGGTACATCGGACAGTAGTCAAAATCGCAGCAACTTGGACAACCTGGCTCGAGCCGGAACTACCCAGACTTTTGGCCGTCTGAGTCGGGATTAAATTGATCAAAGTAATTTTCTGTCATGGGGAAATCTAGCCCATAAGCCGCGAAACTTCTTTCCGGGCCAACGAAAATTCATAATATTTTCGGTACAAGGAAGAAGAGAGACCGCCGGGATCGATGGATTGACCGGGAGAATTAGATTTTTTAATCCGTAACGAGAGTGTCCTAGCACGTCGCATCCTATCCGGCCTGTGGGAAAACGAAATTAAAATTACTCTAGAAGGAATGACCTCGTTTTGAATCTTAAAACAAAAAGGAGTGATCTTTTCGTAAAGACTATAATTCAATTTCATGGGGAATAGATACATTATCTATTTCTCATAAAAGCGAATTCGGAAGTGTTCGCGCGTGGTCTGTGCATGAGCGCGAATACAAAAGACTAGAGTTGATTATTAATAAATAATTAGCAGACGAATTTGAAATCTTTCCCGCCCCAGACGGGAAGAATGAAGAAAGGGTACGTTCGTCCCCCTTCCTGTCGCTTTTATACTCTCCAGCTGTAAACCTAAGGACAAGTACATTTTAAAGAATTCAAAAGAGTTTCAAGACTTAAAAATAATTAGAGGAATTTACAATAATTGAAAGAGTTCTCAAAAGGTAAATAAGTCAAATACATTCAAAATACTCAAAATAATTCAAAATAGCTCAAAGAGTTTGAAACAGTTTCCAGAATTTATAAGTAATCAAAAGAATTCAAAATAACTTTATGAATTCAAAATAAGGTAAACGATTTGAGACAATTTAAATAAATTTCTAGAATTTACAAAGAATCCAAAAGAATTCTTATTATTAAAAAATATTCAAAGGGATTCGTAAAAGACATCTAATTCAAACAGTTGAAGAAAATGTAAAATGGTTTAAAAGATTATAAAATTTTTAAGTATCAATTACAATTCAACAGATGCAAAATTATGTAAAATAATTCGGGAAATTCAACAAAAGTCAAAGAGATATAAAGATTTCAAAAGAATTATTCTGAAAAGAATTCATAAGGAGAAAAAAAGGATTTAAGAGAACTCAATGAATTCAAAAAACTTCAGAAGAATGCAGGGAATTTAAACAAATTCAAAGAAACTGCGGAAAATTCTAAAAAATTCAAAAAGTGAGCAAAGGGAATTATTTTATTTTTCGTATATTATAGATTTTGTTAATTCAAGGGGACTTGAAATCTTTTGAGTTCTTATTTACGTCTTTGAATTTGTATAAATCTGGTGAATTCTTTTGGCTTGTATACGTAAGGTGGAAGATAGAATGTTATCACTTTTTTCAACAAATACTGATATTTCTATTGCGTAGTAATCAAATTTTCTCTCGCAGAATTGTACTAATTGTCATAAATCTCAAAGGTTTAGAAGGACGAATGAGACAGTGACTATACCTTTATGAAGTGAAACATATTCAACTATGTTAATCAGTTAGATTCTCATCGAAATTCTTTAATAGTAAATACTTATTTAAAAAAAAAATGTCGACCATAATTGGTATTATGTTTTTCATCTTAGCGATTTGCCCTATTTCTATTGGTAACTATAATAACTATAATTTAAATTCCGATTTTAATCGCAGTATGTTTATTTCCTATTTGAAAATGTTTAAGTGACGATATATATATTTTTTAAATGTTAATCTTTATATTTGAACTTTAAAAATGTAAATAAGTAGATAGGTTTTGAGTACTGGTCAGTACTTAATATAATTAGTTTAACACTGAGAGACTCAGTATAACTTTACGTGTCGACTGTTCTTCGACAGTCCTCATCAGAAGATATTATATTATAGGACAATAGGCAAACCTGGTTATCGTTTAAGTGTAAGAATATGTAAAAAGCTTGTCTAAAATCAAGAATTTTGACATCGTCTGTTGGGCGGAATTAGTTGTTAATTTGAAATCGTTGTAGATATACATAAACACGAGTATTTTTGTACTTTCCAGCAGGCGGGATGTCGGATTGACGGATTGTCTGACTGTCAGAATGACGGATTCCGTCTGCTGGACGGAATCCGAATATGGATGAATATGTATTTCGTTTAAAATTTTACATATCTGAAACCTTTAAAAATATTTTTGAATTTTCTCAATAACTATAACGTATAAAAAATTTTGAAATCTAAAAAGTAATTATCTTGCTTGTGTATTTCGAATTCTCTAAACATTGGGTAATGCCTAAGAATATATATGCTCAATTGAGGAATCTCGGTTTGTTCTCCTTCACTGGTTTTAAACTTGAAAGAAGATAACAGATTTCGCAATTGTACGAAGATGAAAATAACATATTTCATATCATCTCGCTTTAACTGAATCCGATAAGAATCTTCATATTTCTTAATTACACAAAGAACTACCAGCTAACAAGTTGATCCAACAAATGGATCAAAATGATGCAACGTTTTGATATATCTATTCATGATCAATTTGATTCCGAGATCAATTATCTGTCATATGATTTCAGCTACTCAGCAGATTATGAAATTATTCAATCCTCTGACCTGAATGATGATCAATAAAACCGCTTGGAATTAAATTATTGATTGGATTAAACAGAAAAATTATATACTTAGCTATGTTTATAAAAATGTATGAGTATTGAGGATGTAAATTTTTGTTTTCAAATGTCAATAAATCTTGATAAAGGATCGATTACCGATTTGCAGAACTAGAATTTAGCAAAAATAAGTGTTGTCCGAAAATCGACAACTGGAGGGCATTCGGAACTGAAATTTAGTCATCCTGATCATTTTTTTATGCCCAGTAAGTAGAAACCAATTGAGGCGAATTGAGATGAATACGCAAGATCCTGCGCGAATCTCGCTTTGCGAAAATCTCGAACTGGAGTTGATCATGAGTTCTTGTAAATTCAGAAATAAGTAATTTAATCTTCAGATCTGCTATTCGCCTGGATTCGGCGAACATTTTTTAGGGGCCTCTTCAATCGAATTCGTAAGCTATAACCGACGCGCTGGGCATAAAGGATCCGTTGTAAATAAATATAAATGAGTCCCGTATCTCATTGGTCTCCCTCTAGACTCATACACTTGGAATCGCTGGTTTCAGTCTCAAGGCATGCAGTTTTTATTAATTTTTGTTTAATGACCTTGACCACGAACTAAAACGAATTAGAATGCATTTAAATCATGCTGGCCAAATTCGTTTAAAACTGTCAGAAAGCGAAATTCGGGCAATTTGAACAATCTTAATTCGCTCCAATTAGTTTCCTTTTACTGGGAGGTCTTCTTGTTCTAAGAAGTAAGTCTGGTAGTCGAGGTGTTAAGATTTATCTTCCTCAAGGAAGTTATATTGGCGACTGAAGTTTGAATCACGCTAATTGTTTCCGTATCTCTCGTCGTTATAAGAAAAGACCCTGGCAGTCAAGTTGTCAAAAATACATCCTGCTCGAGGAAAATGTATCGACAACTAAAAGTTAAGTCACCCTAACCCTTTATCCAAGGTTTCGTCAACCTAAGAAGTGAATCTAGTAGCCCAGCCGTTCAAAATACATCATCTCCGAGGAAGGTTGTACCCTCGAATTGATTCCTCGAACTTTTCTCTAGAGTCTCGTAATTCTAAGAAGTAACCATTGTAGTCCAGTTGTTCAAAATAAATCTTCCTCCAGGACGGTGTATTTAGAAAAGATATTTGAGATTCCAGATCGTTTTTCCAAGGTCTTGTCATGTTAAGAAGTGAACCTGGTAGTCCCGGTGTTCCAAATAGATCTTCCCCGAGGAAGTTGTGTTCAGCATAGAAACATCAGATTCGTCTACTGTTTTTCGAAGGTCTAGTCAGCCTGAAAGGTGAACCTGGTTCTTCAGGTGTTTGAAATACATTTTTACCGGGGAAGGTGTATCCAAAATATGAATTGAGTGTTCTTCCGCTTTTGTTCCATAATCTCGCAATTTCAAGAAGAAAATTTCTCGTGCATTCTTGCCTGAAATTTAAGTAACTTTGAACATTTTTTCAAGGTCTCCTCATTATATGAAGTGAATCTGTTAGATCAGGTGTTCAGAATACATATTTGTCGAATACGTTTTGTTCAGAATACAAATTTAACATTCCGCGACCATTTTACCAGGGTCTCGTCAGTCCAAGAAGTAAACTTTGAAGTCTAGATATTCATAATACATATTTTTCGAGAAAGTTGCGCACAGAACTGAAATTTTATCCACGCTGACCCTTTTTCCAAGAACTAGTAATTTTAAGAAATAAATCAGGTAGTCCAGGTGTTCAAAATACATCTTTCTTTAGAAAATTGTGTCGAGGTTAGAAATGCAAGATTCTTCTGCCATATTTCGAAGGACTTCTTGTTCTAAGAAGTAATCTTGGTACTCCATTTGATTCCCCATGATTTAAGTAGATGACTAGCCTTTACCTTTTTTGAATAATCGGAACGAATTGATTTTTTTCAACAATGAAAAAGTCAAGGAAAAAGTTTTGCAATTAACTCGAAAAATTATTTAGTTCTTTGGTTTTACCTCTTTCCGCCTGAACAAATGTTGAATATTAAATTTTGCACCTTTCAAGCCTACAAATGGTTTAGTTGTTAATTCTCCCTCTTTCAAGTAACAAATTCATGATCTTTACTTTTTACATTTTTCCCTTTTGAAGTCGAACAATTTATTACTCAAAATTTTTGCACTTCATGCAAAAAAAAATCGCAATTTTATTATTTATTCGTCTTTCGAATAAAAAAAGTAGAAACATTATTTATTATTTACGTTTTACTCCTTTGATGTAAATTTCCCCCTATTGGAGATCCCATTGCTGCTCCTGCGGTTTATTCGTAGGATTGGTTACTGAAAGAGAAGTAAGTATTGTTAAGACAGTATTCTATCAAAGGAATGAGATCGGAGGAGAAGTTTGCAAAGGATTTAATAATATCGATTGTATCAGAGATTGGTACTTTCGTAAATAGGTATAATACGTCGAAACTCACTAGGACGCCTTGGGGTAGAATGTGAATCTGTTGTATCTTTTTGATAAAGTCAAAAGAGTTTTGGACGTGTGTGATCGAGTTTCCTGTGAAAGGATTCAATTCCTTGGTGCGAAAGCGTGCTAAGTTGTAAGTTGGTCAGTTTATTGCGCTGACGATCGGTCTGAGTATAATATTGTTTGTTTTTGATTTTTGGAAGTCTGTAAAGTTTTAGATAGTTGGGATTAGTAGGTAATAATTTGGATATTGGTTTGCTGTCAAGTTTAGAGTCTTTCAGAACGGTTTTTGTTTTGCTGACTATTGTTTCTGTGGGGTATTTTTTAAGCTTTTTACACCTATCGTCAGTTAGAAGGTCTATGATTTTTTTATAATCTTCTTTATTCACTATTATGGCATCAAAAATTTCTCGCTGACCCATCTCGACTCTTCATTGATCGCCTTATTTCTGTCAAAAATCCCCCAAAGCCCAGCGAGGTAAAACTTTTTGGAGAAAGGTATACGAGATCCCGAAAACACTAAAGTTGAAAGAAGATACTGACAATAGCATCCGTTTTAAGGAATTTTGCGACAACCTCATAAAATCTGAGGAGGAATGCCCATCAATCACTGCCGAAGAGGTGAAAAAAGCACTTAGAGGCACAAAGAACTTCTCCGGTGCTGGACCAGATTGTATACAACTTTTTGGTGTTTTGGTGGTGTCATTGTTGTTCCCACGAGCAGCTAGGGAAAGGGTTCGTCCATCCTTGTAGAACCCCACGTGCAAGGACAAGGCTGCATACTCCGAGAGGTCGCCCGAACCCCAGAGTTACCGTTTAAGACACCTCACCCAGGTGCCATTCAGCTTTCGACACGGTTCCTACGCCTCCTCTCAGGGGTTATCACTTCGGGACCATCCCTGGACAATTGTCCGCGACTGCTTATTAATTACTGTAATTCAGTGGCTTTGTCATAGGCCCTTCAGTTCTATCCCAAAGGAATCGAAACCAAACTATATATATATATATATATATGTGTGTGTGTGTGTGTGTATGCGTGTGTGAAGGGTCCTTCACAGGTTCCCGTAGAGGAATATTCATGTGGGACAGAGATATTTTTTCGAGTGTTCCACCTGCTCAGAAACCTGTACAGGATCCCAAATAATTACTTTTTGCAAATGTGTCCCACTTGCACATGAACCTATACAGGATCCTCCCTAGGGAATTTCTTGCCGCAACATGCACGATGATGCAGGAAGCTGTACAGGTATTTGAATACCCAGGTTCCTTTGGAAGTTCCTGCCCAGGTTCCTGTATAGGAATTTTCAGCTGCGATAGATTCAAATGAATTGGATCCCTAAAAAATGTTAGCTGAATTCGGGCGAATAGGATATTCAAAGACGATATTAGTTTTCAGGAATTCACCACCTGCTTCAATCCGAGATTTTCGCAAAGCAAGATTTACGGGGGCTCTTAACGAATTCTTCTCAATTCGCTCCAATTAGTTTCTTTTCACTGATCAGGGAGCGGTCTGTTCAATGGGCCCGCTAGGGCATATTTTCATCGTTTTTCAAATTTATTCAACACTCTTTTTACACATTTATATTTATTTATTTGAATTTATTCATGTGTTGAAAAATTAAGAATTAAATACTGTGTCCGGCAATCCGACGTGAAATATTTTGCGCCAGGTTGCCGCACACAGCTTTTAATTTTCAATTTTTTAACACATGAACAAATATAAATAAATACATATAAATGTGTAAGAAGATACAAAGAGTGTGGAGTTCTATGTGAAATTGTGAAGTGTCCAGTGGAAGGGTCATTCACTTTACGGTCACGCAATTGGGTAATCGTTCCGTTCACAAGGCCCGCTAGGGTTACCAGCTTTTTTATGGCTTATTAAAACCTTGATGATTTAATATTATTAACTTGGTATTATTGACTTAATGTCATTGACAATGAAAATGTCTCTACATTTTTAGACATGCACATAAATACGTATGCACATACGAGTATTTCTAATAAGGCCGGATGCAGCCGCGGATTTTCACTGATTGTGATTAGATTCATAGTGATTTTAAGCCAGCCTCAGTAAAAGGAAAATTTTCACAGGTCCATACCAACCCACCCTAGTAGCAAGATAACTGCAGACTGGCGCCAGCTGGGCGCCGGAAAAAGAAGAATCTGTTTGCAGCCTGGCGCCCGTTTGGGTCCGCTTTGGCGTACTGTTCTGGCACCAGAGTCTGGTATAGCAGATCCTGGCTCAGACTGGTTATGATATACACGAGACAACATTAAAATAACGTAAAACGGTACTAAATAGGTTTCTGTAATAGTTTTGCACTATATTTTAGCCCTTCCTAGGAGAATATACTGCGGAGACGTCACTACATTCCAGGCGAGACACACTGAAATATTACAAACATAACCCCTTGTCGCATAAGCTTATTACGTGCTTGCATGTTTGGGCATACTTTTGAATCGTTCTGATTTCCGATTGCTAGATTTTCCATTTCATTAATTAATTTCTACATTAATTACTAGTGTTTAAGCTAAATACCAGAATCCGGTTCCTTTATTCACCAGATTCTGTTTTTCATCTGGTCTGATCATTTCTCTCGCCAGTCTGGTCGACTAGAGGGAGCAGATGCTGAGCCAGACTCTGGCCTCTGTCATACAAGCCAGACATTTTATGAAATGAAGGGAAATTATAAGTTTTTCAGGGTAGCAATGAGTATACCTATGAAAAATAAAGTTGCCCAAATACATTCGTGCGGTTTGGGCGAGCGATATTAATTATTTAACTGAACGGTGTTATATTAACCAAACTTTGACTCCAATTCGGCAATACACATGATTTGATGGACTCAATTCTGCAAGGTGCAGGGCGATGAACGCGGTGGGTTACCAACTGTCGGCAATGAAGTCACCAGTTACCCACCGCCTCCATCGCCCTGCACCGTGCAGAATTGAGTCTGTCAAATCATTTGTATTACCGAATTGGAGTCAAAGTTTGGTCAAGAAACTTGAACTGCACCTTGCAAAATTGAGTCTGTCAAATCATTTGTATTACCAAATTGGAGTCAAATTTTGGTCAAGAAACTTGAAAAAATAATTTTAATATTAAGAAGATTGAAAAAAAATGAAAATAAAGTGTACATTTTTGAAGATTTTGAAATAAAATTTTGGATTCTTTTTAAGAATTTTGAAAGGTTTCAAGAAAATAAAATTTTTTCTTAAGTTTCCGGTGGAAGGTTTTTATGTTTTTTTCTGTTGAAAGAGTAATTTTTAAAGATAATTGAAAAATATTTTCAAACATTTTTAAACATTTCAATAAATGATACAACTGAAGAATCCTGAAAAAGTGTGTCATAAATTATTTTAGTAAATCACAGTGAAAAATGATAGAAAATTACAAATGTTTTTAGAAATTTAGTTGTTTTCTTGTTGTTCGAAATTTTACATATTTTTTTTAGTTGTTATTTCTGGTAGAAAATGAATCTTCTTGTTTGAAAATTCATCTTTTGTATCGAAAACTCAATTACTTGGTTAAAAATTCATTTTTTTTTATTGCAAAATTTAACTATATTTTTTCAAATTCTTTGTTTTTTGGCATAAAATCAATCTTCTAAATTGAACATTTTTCTTTTTGATTGAAAATTAAATTTTTTTTTTTAAACTCGTTGTTTTTTGGTTGAAAAATTAACTATTCTTACAATTTATTCTGCATTTTTTTCTCGAAATTTATAAAAATCTTGTGAAATGTTTTAAAATTGAACATTTTTTTTTAAAGTAAGTTTTAAGAACAGAAAATCCTTTCGACCGAATCCATTTCAAATCAGGAAGGTTCTACACACGAAGTCGTAGAATCTCTCGGAGACAAAATATATTTTTTTTATATGAAATTAGGCGATACATATCTTTGCGATTTGTGACACTATTTTTTTACGAAGTTATGCGTATCTAAATTTTTTGCTTCGTTTACAAAAAAACTCGCAATTTTTTCTTTGAACATTCAGAAAATGTTCAAAATTGACAAACTGGCGGTGTTTTTTCTTAAAATATTAAAATTAGATTTTTTCAAAAAACCCACACTTATATTTTTGCCAATTTTCTGTTGAATTTTTACTATTTTAACGAAAATACCTTGTTAGTTTTATGCGGGCTAAATAACTTTTGTGTCCAGGAGAATTTTTTCCATAAAATCGAATTTTCGAAATTTTTGTTGCAAACAACAAATACGAAAAAATGGTGAGAAAATAGTTTTCACAGTTGAAAAAGTTCTACAAAAAGTTCCTTTATTCATGTATGATATCTTGTCCCATTTCCGAGATTCTCAATACTATTTTGTAATCTCATTCAGTGTTTCTTAAAAACTTGATTTGTCGATTTTGCGAGGTAAAAATTGAATATTAGATAAGGTATGAGAGTATGATATTAGATTGATTTTTAAATATTTATAGTGGTTTTTAATTTTTTTAAATTATTTCAAGAGAATATTTAAAAAGATTTAAAAACATTATAAAATATTTTCGAAATTGTCAAAAATGAATCCAGAAGATTTAAAAACAATTTTAGGAATAACTCGTGTCAATTTAAAAGATATTTAGACATTTTTAGAATTTTGAAGAGATTGAATATATTTTAAAACTTTAAATGATTTTCGAACATTTACCAAATATTCTTAAATTTTTTCCAAGCGTCAAAAAATCTTAAATATATTTTAAACGATTAAAATTTATCTTAACATTTCGTAAAATCCTTTTAAAGAAAAATTTCTTCGATATTTTCTAGATACTTTTTCGACATATCTTCATATATAATGTAATAATCTTATAAATAATAATCTTTAAAAATCTTAATGAATTTTCTTGAGAAACCTAGGAAAATTATATTTACATAACATCAAAGCAAGTGAACAAAGAAAATGAAAACATAAATAGTTATTCAAAATTTTAATTTTGTATTAAAAAATTTTGGGGAATGATAGCGAACATGCTAACGGACGTCCCCGAACTCTTCTGTTGTGGAATAATTAAAAAAAATTCATTTTGCTGAATTTGATTAATATGTGTGTATTTTGAGGTACAACAGAGACCGACATTATCGGAATGACAGATACCTCAAAAGCGAATCCTAACCTCCAAATAGTGCACAGAGAAAATTGTTATTTAGCAGAATAAATTTTTTTAGCTATTATCCCTCAAAAAAAGATTTCGGGGACGTCTGTTGTTCTATTTTATAGCATCTGCAAATACAGTTTTTAAAATTTTTAATTTTTGTGGACAAAACCCCGGGGGAACTGAACCCGATTTACCACATGACGAAGTATCACATGCACTTAACAATGGAAACTTTGACCCAGGCAACGCCTTCCTTGGCATTATCTCCGCCCGAAGACATAAAGCTGCGCGACCGTTGGGTATATTCTCTCGTTGAACAGAGTTGTTTTAATTACACGAAGGATTAGACTTGATTTACACATGTCAAACTTATCAGGTTAATTTTAAACTGAAAATACGTACAAATTTAAATTGTGTTGCCTCCATAAGGCACCTTACGCTCATAGTGTTTATTTCCATAAATTGCGCTTACAACACTTTAAACGTCATTTATTTAAGGGTCTTGTCATTAAATGGTCCAGATATTTCCTTCGGAAAGTTTCTAGAATAAGATAAACTTATACTATCGTCACATATTAGGGTGAGAGAAAGAGAGTTTTTCCAGCAGACGTGTAGATATGGGCCTTTGGACAAATTTCAAAAATTTGCTGAGTGCGGCGTGCTTGTCCCATTAGAACTCACACACCGCCCTCTGAACATATAAGCAGAAAAACGTTGAAGTTGATAGAATTTTAAAGCTATTATCATCTTTTGGCCTGTTTCTCATAAGTTAACAAATTTTTTTAATTAATGTTCGGGCACGTTGGATTTTTCACGTACCTCGTACTTCTGTATGGAAACACGTTTAATGTGACAATAAACATCTCACAAGGCTCGTAAGTTTAAACTTTGACAGTGCGCTGAGAAAAAAAATCCAAGGGCAACAGCATGAACACATCTCATGTTTCCGTGGCGCGTTGAGACATATGCAGTTTACGCATGCGTATAGCTGTGTTTGCTAATTCAAGGATCTTTTGTAAATAGACTTTTGCAAAGAATTTTTGTTCTAGAGTCCTCTAGAAACGTTATTAAAAGTTTACTTTTAGAGGTATACAAAACCGGTGAAGGACGCAGGTCGAGTCGAGTACCTGGGTTGTCATGTTTACGGGTCAACCCGCAAACCCGCACTCAACTTAAAAACATAAAAACGCTTTTTAAATATAAAATCAATCAAAATTGAAGCATTTTCAAGTTCGAGTAGAAATAAAAATTTGTCAATAAAAACACATACTAAGGGATGTCATTTTTATTGAACTGTAAGGCCTGAAGGGGGGGGAGGGCTAACAGAAGCGTTACGTTCATTTGAAAGTTACATACACTTACTACGGAAAGTTTTACGCAGGGAGGGGAGGGGTTTAAAATTATCAGAAAAAAGCATTACATATTTTTGAACGGCCCCTAAGATCAATTTTGATTATTTCTTTACATTTTTATGCAAGTGTCCAATGAATACAAGCTTGCCGGTTAACTCGACAACCTGCAAGCCAGACCCGAACCACGCACTATCTGATTGATTTTTTTTGTTCACTTACCCTTTTAAGGACATTAATTTCTAATTTTATTTCTTCTTCTTCGTCCTGAAACACAGAAATATTTCGATTAATGAAGAAGCTCCATAAACGCGAATTGTGTTTTACGTTGTTACAAGCAGTCATGGCGATTTATTGCTTTTCGAATAGGAACAGCCGATACTAAAATCTGATCAGTTTTAGCGAATTTTATCATTAAATTTTGCTCTGTACACTATATCTTGTGATTCTTTCGACTTTGTACTTGATATTTGGTAATTGAAGGTGAAAACATTGACAACTATAATCTGATATTGGGTAGTTGTGTATCTATTGGTTTTAAAGCTCCTTTGGCTTTAAGGAATACATTCACATCATGAATGGCGCTTGCTTAAAATATTGTCTAAACGCAATATTATAAAACCTTATACCTCGGTTTGAGACTCCTTATTCAGAGACTACCAAATAAAGTACTGTCTTTTAACATTTTAATATTTTTTCTTTACTTTACGTTAGTTTTAATTTTCAGATATCCTAAGAAATATTACATTTCAATATGCATTCGCGGGGTTAACAACTCGATCAATTAGGTGTACAACTACTTCTGACTATAAGATACTTCACAATATTTCAGTGATTGCAAACAATTTCGAGAGACTTAAGGCCATGTGATACTTACCTCAAAATAATGTTACCAAAATCTTTTTCGCCAAACTCCTGTCCACACGAAATTCAACATCGAGTTGAAAAATTGGATAATAAAATAAAAGGCACTAAGAAAGGTTTTGTCAACTGCTACATTTTATAAATACAAAAAAAATCTATTTATAAACACTTAAAACTTGATAAACCTTCCTTAACGCCTTTTACTAAGTTGAGGCATATTTCCCCCTCCAATGCTTGTCACTGTACGGAAACCCTGTTATTTTCATGGGACGCGAAAAGTTTTAACTGTGCAATTTTTTATTATTTATTTATTTTTTTTTAATGAAAATATTAAAGTATATTGGTTTGAAAATGAATATTATTTCTTTCCCAATAATTTACAATCTTTGTATTCTCGGTGTTGTCTCTATTATGTATTAAATCCTCTTGTAATCAAAATTGTGATTTGAAAATCGCGCCAACTCAAGCCAATTAAAATTACAGTGGTACAGAGTGTTTGAAAACATTTTTTATGGTATTCAAAATCGAAGATCAGCAGAGATAGGACAACACTTTCTTTTCAAGAACAATAATATTTTTTGAACAAAATGTTGTGGTGACCTTTAATTTCCTAAATCGCCTGAGGCATAGCGATACTTTACAAAACACTGTAAGTTAGACTTTTCAAAGTTTTGATCTTATTTTTAACAAATTGTTATAATTAATCATTTCATAAAGGCATACAAATACTCTTTTCAGTTCATTTCAGAATTTCTATTACATGACTTGTAACAAAAATAACAAAATGACAGAAAATTGGAAAAATCCAGCAAAAATGTTTTTTTTTTTTAAAGACCTCTAGCAAAAATTTGTGCGAAGCTTAGTTTGGGCACAAAAAAACTTTAAATTTGGGCCTAATCAACCAATGATGAGCGAGCTTTAGCGACCACCTGTACGTGTCTCAAATGTTGAGATAGTGTGTTCTTTTTGGCGACACACTTCAGCTCCCGCATTAGGTAATTCCCCGTCGAGTTGTCGCGCTTCCATTGTTTATTGCAAAACGCAGAACTCAATCCTTCAAAACCTTTTAAAATTCTGAATTCTTTCTCCCTAACATTTATTAACAAGATCAAAACTAACAAAAGAACCTTTCTTTCAGAATTTATGTGACATAACTTGTAACAAAATTAACAAAAACCTACAAATTCACCACTTACAAAAAAATTGCTTTGTTGAAAATTCGTTACCAAGATTTAAGTAACAAAACACCTTTTCAAACAACTACAGTTAGGCTTTTAGATTCCAATACGAATTTCTGTTACATAACTTGTGACAAAAGTAACACAAACCTGAACATTCGCGAGACCCAGCAATACTTACTTTCTTAAAAATGTATAAGCGAGCCTAACATAAGATAACACATTTACCGACATAAAAAGTTCATTTTTTCGATTCCTTTCAGAATTTCTTTTACATAACTTTGAACAAAATTTACAACAAAAAAACTAAAAATTCGAGAAAGCAAACAAAATTTCTTTCTTGAAAATTTGCTGGTAGGATTAAAATAACGCAACACCTTTTCTAACAAAACTTGCAAAGAATCTGAACACTCGTGAAATCCAGCAAAATTGCTTTCTTGAAACTTTGTTATCAAGAAACACAACACCTATTCTAAAACCCAAAGTTATACTTTTCGATTCCTCGTAGAGTTTTTCTTATATAACTTGTAACAAAACTAACAGAAAACTAGTCATTAGCGAACACGAGCAAACTTTCTTTCTTGAAAATTGTTAAGCAAGCCTAACATATGATAACATCTTCAACAACAAATAAGTTACTCTTTTCGGTTCCTTTCAGAATTTCTATTACATAATTTGTAACAAAAATAACAAGAAGACCGAAAATTGGAGAAACCCAGCAAACATTTTTTTCTTGAAAATTTTTTGGCAAGATTTAAAGAACAAAACACATTTGCAACAAAAAAATTACCCTTTTCGATTCATCTCAAAATTTTTATTTCCTAATTACTAAAAAAAAACTAACAACAAACTGAACACTCGCGAAATCCAGCAAAATTGCTTTCTTGAAAATTTGTGATCAAGTCTTACATAAGTTACCAAAGTAACAAAAGTAGGGAAAAAACTGAAATTTTGAGAAACCCACCAAATTTCTTTCTTGAAAATGTATTGGTAACATTAAAATAACACAACACCTTTCCTCACAACAAAAGTTATTCTATATTCTCATAGAGATTTTGTTACATAATGTGTAACAAAAGTAACAAAAAATCTTTATATTAGCGAAACCTACCAAACTTTCTTCTTGAAAATTCCTTTGCTCATCAGTGGTATCTTTCTAAAAAAGAGTTAAATTTTCACTTATTACCTATTTGTAACACTTTACCGGAAAGAATCCACCCTTCTGTAGAATTAGGGAAAAATAAAACAAAGTTAACATCTTAACACCTTCTGGTCAAAAGCTAACGAAAAGCTTTGGAAACTAAAACCTTGATCATGCAAGCGGAATTAGTGCATTATTTCCTGCAAATCTAGGGACGTTTGACTGCCTTAGTCAATTCTGTGATATTTAGCCATTTCTCAAAAATAGATAAAAGTTTTTTATTAAATGGAAACCCTCTTTAAAGTATTCCTTGAACGAAAAACTACCAAAAATGCATAAAAAATAAATTTCAATCGTGCGACCTCAAGTAGTACATTATTTTTTGGAAATCATGAAAAGTGTAAATAATTGTTAATTTCTGTGACATTTATTGACTTTTTAAAAATAGGTCAAAGGTTCGCGTCAAAGTTAAATCTTGTCTGTTTCGATGCTTGATGGAAAAACTACGCGCAAAATTTTTGAAACACAAATTCTAATCTATGTTCGAATAGTTAGAAACACTTATCTCTTTTTCCAAAAAAATTAGGTTTACGTAAAAGAAGATCTTTTGTTTGGATTTTATCTAGTTTTTAAAATTACTTCAAGGTCGGAAAGGTTCAAATTTTTCAATGCTGTTAGGGTCCTGAGTTTCGGTTGCGAAAATTTCATTTATTCCAAAAATTGATATGTTACATGAATTTTCTATACATTAGAGTTTTACTTTTGTTTAAACTTCACCTCTGGTCGGGATATAAGTCATACTAATTGTGTCAAACTCGTGTCAGTTTGTTGCTTCTGTGTCTTGCAGAAAGACGTTTCGTATAATTGCTAAGGTGAGTAAAAATCTGGTTCTTCCCTGAATTTCGTAAATGTTTATTGTTTTCTCACAGAATCTTTTTTCAGGCAGTTTAATGAAAAATCGGCTATCCTCCTCTTTTGCTCGTTCAACCTCAAAATCTTGTGCGGGCGCTCATCGCCGTGTCTAATAACAACAATTTGTAGTTTTTCCATGAAGGAACGCAACAAAAAAGATTTCACTTTGAGGAGAGCCTCTTATATATATATATATATATTTTTTTTTTTTTAATCAATAAATGTCACAGAAGTGTTACGTCCTGAAGGGAACAAACTTACCTGTTTAAAAATAAATAATTAAAAAGGTTTCTCGTTTTTGAACGAAATATAGGATTTTGAAACAGGGATGTGAATAACTTCCCAAGGTTGAGACAACCACACAATAATCTACAAATTAATCGAAATACAATTGTAGATATAATATTTGAGTTTATTAAACATAGGAAATTACAAAGTTAAAGAGAGATAGCTGATTCGAATTTAAAAAAGAAAAGGATTAATGTTTTCTGAATTAAGTTTAATTTTACTTATTGTATTTGCTTTTAAATTTTAAGTTGCACTGGAAAACTCCTCATCCAGATCTCCACCTTAAAATAAAGGAAGACCTTAATGACGAAATTTAAAAAAAGAAATTTAAATATTATGAGTTGTTAACTCACTGATTCAAATTTACCTAATGATATTCCAATTGTTCACTTTGAAACTGGGCGGTGGTTATTGCTTTAGTACAGGTAGCGTTGCTTGTCCTTCTGGTGATTCACCGTTGCAATTGTTTGACAACGAAGATTTTCCAAAGGAGTCTATTAGTGGGTAGGTAGGCTGAGGTCTCCTGCTGGTACTCAAGTGAAATAATGTTTGACTATGTATTTGTCAAAGGATATTGTGGGTTCAGTTTCACTTTATTTAAAGGGATTTTGAAATTTACCATCGACTTCAGTTCAATTGAAATTTCCGAAGCAAAACACAGATTTTACTTTTTATTTTTAAACTTGTATTGCGACTACTTGGAAATGGTTTCCAAATAACCGGAGTCTATCTGGTATTTAAATATTAATTTGAAAATGTGCGCAGCTTTCGCCCGATTTAAAATTTGGAGATAAACTGATTTTCTAATTCTGATCCTGTGTTTATATACGTCAGGTTTCATTGTGATCAGAACCAAAAACTTTACGGCGAGGGGATGTAACAATTGAAATCAATTTATATCCAGGTTTCTATATCTGAAGACGTAGTACACGGGGGTGCTCAAGCCCAAGGGACTGGTTATTGTCCCACCCTCTTTAATGTTTCGTGGATGATTTTTATGAGCTGCGTTCGGACATTTGTAGGCGAGAAGTCACTGTATCACGTCATGATATCCAGATGTCTATATCTGAAGGCGTAGTACCTAGGGGTGTTGTTCCTTGAGTCCAAGGAACTGGTCATTGCGCCATCCTCTTTAATATTTCGTGGCTGATTTTTATGAGCTACGTTCGGAGATATGTAGGCGAGAAGTCATTGTATTTTAGCAATGTATAAAAAAAGGCAAGATTTCCAAACTGCAGGGTTAGTACTGCGGAGTTCAGACTACTGATTTTATCATGATAGATAAAAATGAATATGCACGAGTTTGTACATTTTTATAAGAACATAATCCTTTTCTCGCATAATTATTAATATAAATTTTAGGTATGAATGTAGCGATTATTAATAATATAAGTATAAAGAATATAGTTATAATACGTCACAGGACGTGACACCTCCCCCTTAAATTTTTGAACATATGAGTAAAATGAAATATGTTCCAAAACAATGCTCACTTGAGAAAAAAATCGGAAAAATTTAGTTTTTGAAGAAAAAAATCAAATTGTTATTTTCTTGGAACTTTCTATGTATAACTTTATATATTTAAAGGTGTCGCTGAAACCTAACCTACTTATTGTAATCAGAAAGAAAAAGGAAAAGACTTGGTATATTGTGGTAAATTAGTTTCGTAGGTTCTTTTCGTTTTACTTTTCTTTTCTCGCACATTTTTACATATCTAATATATAATTTAAAAAATAATAATTTCTCGTTCGTTTTTCTATTTTCATGTGCATACATTGAGTCTCAGTACTTCTACTTCTTGTCACTTTCGCTCTTCATCTTTATCTTCTGCTTATAAATAATAATAATAATAATAATAATTTATTTATTAAGTCCCTAGGGCTTTTTTTACAATCTGAATATTTCTCTATGCATACATGAGGGGCATATGTTGCAAGATGTTTCTACATAATTAATTTCGCCTATTATGTTAGTCTGCATACGTATTCATTTTCCAAATAATCCGTTAAGAGCGAGTAACAATGGTTACAAAGTTTTTTTCATGCCGTCCTTTTTTTACGTAAATTGATATAATGTTAGTAGATGTTTGAGTTTTATTCTTTTGTTTTACAATACTTATATTTTTTGCAATTTATATAATGATAAAACTTTTGATTGAGAATTTTACTATAAAACGTTCTGCTCATTCATATTTTCTATATCGTTTAAATGACTTTGTATCCATAATTGAATTAACAGCTGTACCAAACATAATATACTTGAATTTGCTTGTGAAAATATCAAGTAAAGGACAGGAATTGCACATGTTTAAAAACTTAGGCCCTTAGTTCTTCCTGTGTAATTTATTTTTATTTTTACTTTGATGATACTTGACATATTGTCTTCTTAAGACTTAAATTTTACATGTTGATAATGCTGATCGTAGCGATCTCTATTTGCTTTCAGTTTACTGATATTTTCTATAATATCATTGAATTTGAAATCATAATGCTAAATCCAACTTAAAGATTAATATTATACAAATATTTGTGAAAACTATTGATTTCTAAAAACAAAAACAAGAAATATAATGCTCCTCGGAAATAGGCTCGTTCCTAAACAAAAATGCATATTTGGATTAGTATTAGTTAGCATGCACGATAGGGTAGTAGGAATTTTTTTTTTTTAATATTAGCACTAAAACTAGTAAATGTTGTATTTGGAGTAGAGAAATAAGATTTGTTTACAATATTATCGTACTTTGTATATTTGTTTTGCTTCTTTAACATGAAACTATTCGTAAATAGAGAAACGGTTTGTTATCTAGTGACAGATTATTTTTAAAAGACAATAATAGTGTATTATTTATTGTTTCTAGATTATATATAATACTTAGTGAATTTATATTATAGAAATTAATGTTTTTATTTAAAGTTAATTTGTTAGGTAATTATTATAACTAAACTTATTAATTACTCATTCTTAATTCTATGTATTTATTTTTTGTAGATTAATTACATTAAATACCAAATTAATAACGAGGCATCGGGCATGGTAGAATGTATTCATTTTTTATTTAAAATTGAAGGTCTTTTTGTTCATTTCATTTTGTTTAAGGCCATGTGATGAGTGGAGATGCACGCCGAGACGAGAATTTCTCGGATCTTGCCTGATATTGCCCGTATTCGAGATATTTTTGTTGTAGAGAACTTTTGGTTTTCAACTGTTTAATCTCATCCCGTCCCGACGTCAATATGCAAGCAAGATCGGACAAGATTCTCGATAATGTTTATATTTTGAGTTTGACATTTCACGTAAATCTAAACAATAAGGTAGCAGAATTTAAACATTATGGAAGTGGATTCACGACGAATACGAAGGCCGAAAAGAACCATCGTCAATTTCGAGCTCATCAAATTAATGATTTGATACTAAATCAAGTAATTAGGTACAATAATTTAACAAAATCTAACCAATCCATTGATAAAACCGTAGGTTAGAAAATTGTAAACAAATTTAAAACTCCAAACGGTAGAAAATATAAAGGAACTAGACCAATTTCTCATCACCACAAAAACAAGAAAACAAGTATAAAATCTTTTTAGACAGAAATGAAATTCATTTTAGTAACAAAATTATTTATAACAGAATAAAGCAAATTAAAATATATGATAAATATCCCAGTAATTGTGACGATTCCAATAACCGTAGAACTTAGTTACGATTTAGATATATTGTTAAAAATATGCTAAAAGCAACATTTAATAATAAAAACAATTTATTTTCAGCATTTTATAGTAGCGACTAACATTTTAATGCATTTAAATTAAATAAAAAGAGAGAAAGAGCTGGAAAACGGGTTAGAGTTATGAAAAATTCCGTAACCATAGACAGTGCGTATTATTTTTCCAAAAATTCTTTATATTTTTCGTATGAATTTGATTTATATTCGAATATATTTTTTTAGATTTTCTTTCCTAAGAATCTTAATTTTGTTTACAATTTTTTAACCTAATTGTGTTATAAATGAATTGGTCAGTTTTTGTAAAATTATTTTACTTCAGTGAATATTAAATTATCATTTTGATGACTACGAAGATTCCAATGCTCTTTTTTTGGCCTTTTTGTTTCTTTTCATGTGATTCCACTTCCATATTTTCCAAATTCTGATGCATTATTTTTTATATTTACGCGAGATGTCAAATTTTTAATTTTATCGAGAATCTTACCCGATCTTGTTCGTTTTCCGAGATTCTCGGCCAAAACCACGAGATACGGGACCACTTCTCGCTATCGTCAGTCGGGATGGTTCCAGAAATCGATGTTTTCTTTTCTCGTCCCGCCCGAATGCATCTCTAGTGATGAGTGGGTCACGTGACCGGCTTCATACCTTACCGACACTTTTTTTATTTGTAAACTTATTTTCACACCAATAGCCAACATCGAGTTAAAGGTTTGGGATAATAAATGAGAAGCACTAAGAAACGCGGCTGTAGTCCTAAATTTTTGTAATTATGAAAATTTAGGAGCAGAGCCGCGTTTCTTAGTGCTTCTTATTTATTATCCCAAATTTTCAACTCGATGTGGCTATTCGTGGGAAAATGAGTTTACAAATAAAAAAAGTGTCGGTAAGGTAGGAAGCCGGTCACATGACCCACTAATCACATGGCCCTAATTTAATTATAATATATGATAATGTAACATATAGTGAGCTATAATTGATAATTTTTTTTTACTCATTGCTTTTCATTTATAATTAAGGTTGGTAAAAGTGTGTATTTGTTTACGTTTGTGGCCGTTATATTGCATAGTTTATCAGTTCTTTGTTGATGTCGAATTTTCATAGTAATGTTTCTTTTAGGCCTGTCATTGAAGGGAGCAAGAATTTTGAATCAAATTTGACTAAAATATAACAGTATTTTTACTGCTTGGAAAATTTATTTTTTGTTTTTTGATTTAATTTTTTCTTGAATATCAATGTGAATTTTTAAGTCTATTAATGTGTACGACTTTTGATGTTTTATCTATTTTAATTTTTACGTTTCCATTTCCTAGTATTTCTAAAAGTTCATGAGGGCCTGAATAATGATTGTCGAATTTTTTCATTTTTCCTCCTTCTAGTAAAAATACTCTACCTCCTACATTGAAATCTTGAGGTTTAATTTTTTTGTGGGTATATTGTTTAGATTGGTCTTTTGCTGCTATCAAATTTTGTCTTGCTATCACATTTCGCATTTCATGTAACTTTGTTATTAATTTTATTGTATAGTCGTCGTATGTTTCGAGTTTTTCATGTGATGGTGTTGACTCGCTTGATGGTTGTCATGCTATTTTTACAAAAACTAACTCATATGGAGTACATTTTGTGCCTTCGTGTACACTTGTATTATAAGAGAATGTTGCTTATTCTAACCATTCGTTCCATTCAGAATTTTTATAAATAAATTGTTTAAGATATTCTGCTAATAAATGACGAGACCTTTCAAGTGAAATACAATTGTTTTAAATTGTCGGATTCTAAATCGCTTCGCTAATCTTCTTAATAAATTACTTAGAAAATGTTGTCATTGGTCTGTTAATACTCCTTTCGGTGAACCATAAATGCATATAAATCTTTTGATAAATGCGTTAGCTATATTACTAGATTGTTGATTTGGAAGGGATATGACTAATGAGTATTTTGTGAAATTATCCTGGATGGTAAAAATGTTTAAATTACCATATGGCTCAGTACACGTCAGAAATATCAGGATCTGCAGGTGGTTGTTCGATCTTAATAAAACTTTGTGAAATTGTAATGTGATACAAAAGAAATTTCAGCCCTGAAGCATTTTCAAAAATTTTCAAAATTACGGAGGTTACGCCATGTTGAATTTTGGAGTTACATTTTTTTGAATTATCAATATTGCTGGAAACGCTGATTGGATTCTGATCAAATTTTGACACGTTAGAGTTAAAATAATACATTTTGAGAATATAATACAATTAATAAAAAAATAAAAAATTTTTCCCGGAAAAAAGTGAAAAAAAATGTTGATTTAATTTTTCGTGAATTACTCCCCTTTGAATTTTTTTAAAATATCGATAAAATGATTCCTTGTGAAATCACCTTCGCCTTTTTTTTTGTTCTTTGTAACTGGTAGTAAATTCATTTTTTCTATTGAAAATTAATTTTTTAAACTGAAAATGTAACTATTGCATTTTTTATTGAAAACTTATATTTTTAGCTGAAAATGGAATTATTTGGTTGAAAATTCATCTCTATTAATAAAAAATTACATTCTTTTTGAAAATTCATCTTTTTGGATTGAAAAAGTCATATTTCTTGTTGAAAAATTAAACTAATTATTTGAAAAATTAAATATTTGGTTGAAAATTCAATTATTTTGGTAGAAAATGAAATTATTTATTTGAAAAATTAAATACATGGTAGACAATTAACTTTTTTTATTGAAAATTCATAGTGTCGGGTCGAAAATGCAACTGTTTTGTGGAAAATTCATGTATTTTGTTGAAAATTATTCTTTTTGAGTAGAAAATTAATCTTCTTGTTTGAAAATTCATCATTTTGGTTAAAAATTATTAATTTTTTTTATTGAGTTCAACTTTTGTTGTTTGAAAACTAACATCCTTTTTGGTCGAAATTTCAACTATTACACTTTTCATTAAAAATTCTTCCTTTTGGGTTGAAAATGCAACTACTTGACTGAAGATTGACCTAATTTGTTAGAAATTGATTTTTAAGTTGAAAATTTGACTTTTTTGTTGAAAATTAATTTTTTATCAGTTGCAAATTAATTGTTTTTAATTTTTCAAGCTTCAACTATTTGGTTCTTTTTGTCTTGAAAACTAAACATTTTTGATGAAATATCAATTATTTCTTTTTTCTTTGAAAATTAAATTTTTCAGCTGCAAATTTAACTGTTGAATTTTTTATTAAAAATTTATCTTTTTTTTGTTAAAAATTTAACTTTTTTTCAAATTCATTTTTTTTTAATTTCTCTTTTCTGATTAAACACTGCTAGTTGATAATTAATTTTTATATGTTAAAAATTATTTTTTCAACTGAAAATGTAACGATTCCAATTTTAGTTGAAAATTCAAGTATTTGGTTAAAAATTCATCTTTTTGGATTAAAAATTCATCTATTTGAGGATTCAAAGATTTCGTTAAAAAATTGTTTTGTTTTGTTTAATTCAACTCGTTCAAAATTTTTCTTTTGGTAGAAAATTCGTATCTTTGGCTCAAAAATTCACAAAATTGGTAGGTAATTTAACTGTATGGTTGAAAATGTATATATATATTTTTTAATTCGTTTTTTTATAGAAAATTCAAGTATTTTGATGAAAAATAATTGTCTTTTGGTAAGACTTCATCTTTTTGGCTGCAAATGTAACTATTTTGTTGAAAGTTCAACTATTTTATGGAAAGCTTATCTTTTGATTAAAATTTAAATAACTGTTAGGTTGAAAATTCGTTTGCTTTGATTAAAGATTTTACTGTTTTATCAAAAATTAGTCCTTTTTTATTCGATTACGCTGTTTTTGATTTAAAATAAAAATTTGTTCTTGCTTAAAATATCAACTATTACATTTTTCGTTGAGAACTCATCTTTTTCGTTGAAAAGTCAACTACTTGTTTGAAAGTTGAGCTACTTTGTTTAAAAATAAAAACTAGTATTTAATTTTCAATGACAAGAAAAAATTTCAACCAAAAAAAGAAATTTTTCAACAACAAAAAAGATGCATATTTAACAAAATTAATTTTCAACTAAAATGAGGAATTTCCAACAAAGTACATGAATTGCTGAAAATATTTCTATAAATAATATATGTTTGATAATATTTGGTGAAATTTAACAATTTATATTTTCATAAACAAATCAGATGAAAAATTTCCAAAATATTTTGGAAGTGTAAGTACAACGAACTTGTTCCTTCCATTCAAATAACTTGATATTGAGTTAAAAGTCTAAGTTAGTCACAAATATGAATCAAAAAAATTTGAAAGAAGGAGTTTTAAAATTACTTGTGGCAGGCAATTTTTAACCGATTTTGAATTTATTTGTTTGCGAAAATTTGGCATTTAATTTCGAAGAGATTATTGTGGCCCGATTTTTCAATATTTGTTTCTTTAAACATTTATGGCAATACAAACAGTGAAAAATAGTTGAATAAAATTGAAATCTCTTTTTGGGTAAAATATTTAATATTAAAATTTCCGTTCAGAATTTATCTCCTTTGACTAAAAATTAACTATTTTGTTGGAAAATCGCTATTTTTTGTTTGAGAAATAAACCAAAATGATTTTTGTTAATGAGTTTCAAAATTAGGCTAGACATAAGACTATTCATACTTTTGCACGGGGCGCGGAAAATTAATCAAGGATAATTTTGAGAAATTTGATTGTTTGAGAAATAAACCTAAGTTATGATTTCAGTTAATGAGTTTTCAAATCTGACGAAATTTTAGCTTTCGGAATTTCTCACGTAATTTAAAATATGTCAGCAATAAATTAAAGCTACTGCAGTGGATTTGAGTAAGATATACTGAGAAATGTTCCGTAAAATTTCACATAAACATGAACATTTACTCTTTATTAACAAAATTTTATAAATAAACATCATTGGCGACATAATATAAAAAAATAGTATACGAGTTGTAAACAATATGTAAAATTTTTACTAGGATAATTGAATTTTCAATCTAAAAAGACAAATTTTCAAACAAAACGGATGACTTTTTAACAAAGTTATTTAATTTTCAACCAAATTGCATTTTTATCCAAGAAAGGTGAAATTTATTCTAAAAAAGTTGAATTTCTCAAGATGATAATTAAATTTTCAAACAAGATAGTTGAATTCACATCTTACAAGAATGAATTCTCAAAGAAAAGGACGAATTTTCAACAAAAATTAAAAAGTTGAAAAATTAATATTTAATAAAATGGTCAAATTTTCAAGCAAAGAGATGAATGTTCAACAGAAATTATAATAGAATTATAATAGTTGATCTTTTAACCAAAAATGATTTTCATTCTAATGAAAAATATTTGAATTTAACCAAAAAAGACAATTTTTCAACCAAAAAGTTCAATCCTTAACTGTAAAGACGAATTTTCAAAATAAAAGTTGACTTTTTAACCAAAAAGGATACTTTATAACAAAATAGTTCAATTTTAAACAAGCTAGATCGATTTTAAATCAAACAGTTTAGTTTTTAAACAATTTTTAAGCAATTTTGAGTTGAAAACATTAATTTATACGTCAAAATTTGTTCTGAAAACTTTCTAAAAATTCTCTTAATAATTTGTGAAAAAGAAAATCGTTTAAACATTTTCCAGAAATCCAATGAAAAATTTGTTTTTATTTCAGAACTCAAATTTTTTTTTTTTTCATACATTTGGCATTTGTTTGAAGAATTAGTTAGAAAGTTATTGAAAAATATGTGATGAGAAGTTTTCATAACTAAACATCAATTATGACATTGTTCAAGGAAAATTGACATAAAAAACGATTTCTCTCCACAACAAAAATGTATACACAGGGCATTCGTTTATATAATTTGGTTATGAAATTCATAAAAAATACGGAATTACAAATTTTCATCATTCAAAAACATGGACAACATAATTTGAACAAAATTGAGAAAAAATACTATTTCTCTCTGTCTTTAAATGTCCACACTGGGCATTTGTTTATAAAATTATTCGAAATTATAAAATGACAAATTCATATGATCAAGTATCATTTTGTCAATGAAAAAAGTAATTTCAACTCAAAAATGTATTTTAAAGAAGAAAAACCCACAATGTAGACTGTTCATTTAATTAGGACAAAAATGTCCACGAAAATAAAACGAAAACGAAAAAATCGACTGCTTTTCGCTATTTGCATTGCCATTAACATTTAAAAAAAAAAACAAATATTAAAAAATCGGGCCAAATGAATCTCTTCGAAACTAAATGCTTAATTTTTTCAAAAAAATAAATCCAGAATCGATCAGAAATCGCGTTCCTCAAGTTATTTTGAAACTCGTTTTTTTTTTATTTCATCCACAATTATTTCAAGGATAATTTTGAGGAATGCGATTGTTTGAGAAATAAACCATATTCACTATGTTAGTTAATAAGTTTTCAAATCTGGCCAAATTTCGGCTTCTGAAGTTTCTCAAGTAACGTAAAATAGTGTACCTATGAATTAAAGCTGCTGCAGTGGATTTGAGTAAAATATACTCAAAGATTTTCCATAAATTTTCCCATACACTTGAACATTCTTTGCTTCTAATTTCAAGTCAAATAACATATCTTTGGAATCGTTATAATTCGCAGAATTGGAATATTTCATTTGTAAATTACCAAGTGGTAAGTTTAAAAAAGGTTATACTCGAAATTTGAGTGCTCATTATGTACAAAGGACTTCCGCTGACTAGGATCGACGACAGCAGTTTGGTTGAGTGAGGGAAAGCCGGGTAGTGGGGGAACCTCCCACAGGTACCCAGTGCGGCATTGACCATCGCCCTCTAATCCGACGCCAGATATGCTTGGTAAAAGCAAGTGAGGGGCAACTGGCTTAGCGCAATGGTGGGGGTATACTTCGCAGGTAAGCGGGTGCGAGTCAGGCGATGACCTTAAATTTAAGGGGAAAAATGGAGATTAGGGAATAAAGGAGACGGACTGAGATCTCTGATGCTGGAGCATTTTATCTCGAAATTTCTCGAAAAACATTCATGTGGACTTCTTTTTAGGAGTATCTCATCCAAGGGTGGTGTGCATACTCCGAGGGTAGTAACTCGCGATCAGGTGGTTTGGCTGCCCCTCTCGCGTACTTGGGTATAAATCTCCGCGGCACGCGATGATCGAAAAATATTACAAGAATATATCAGAGATGTCGGCACCCCCTTACCACCCCGCCCAGCCGATGCTCTTGTGCCTTCGAGGGGGTTTGGGGTGGAGAGTTATTTCGGGGTGCGACGTCTATATCCCAAGACAATGATATGTGACTCAGGCAATATCAATAATTTTCCCATTTCTCCACCGTATATTTTCTCTCCTCGCGAATCCTACCCTCCACGAGTTGACTTCTCTCCATATCAAGAGAATCTCTCCGAGACTATCACTTTGAATCAGTATTTTCAAAATATTTTTCGTTTTGTCCTTTCTTTTGAGCTGTTGCTAAAATAGCTCCATTTTTATAATATAAAGATGAAAGCTTTTTTTCATGATACTGCGAAAGTTAATTAAATTCTACGTCTAATAAGCCCAATTTGATGGCAAAATGTAAATTATAGAAAAAAAATTGCAAAAAGAATGCAAAGTTTTGATGTTTTTGAAAAATTGGATTAACTCTCTAAATAATTGACACTTTGTAAACCTCTGTCATTATAATACTTCACATTTGCGATTCCTTCAATTTTAAAGATCTGGAATTGAAAACTCGACTTTTGATCTTCAAAATCAAAATTAGAGATTTTTTATTTTCAAATCCCTTAAATTTAAGTGTTTCCTGTAATGATAATTTAAAATTGTACATGTTAATTTCCTACATCCTAAAAAATGAAGAGTTTTTTATATTGACTATTTACAATTAAAATTTTGGTTTCTTTTGATCATTTAAATTCAAAATTTATTAATTTTCAAAGATTGATAATTGAAACCTTGTCATTTCATCTTTGAAATCATGAACATTTTTTAGAATATTTATTTATACATCCTTGAAATCAAAGAGTTTTCAAATCTTGACAGTCTACAATTAGAAGTTATGCAAGTTTTGAGTTTCAAAAAATAAAAATTCGGTCATCTTGATAATGTACATTCGAAATTTCTCAAATTCGGAAAATCTGGAATTGAAAACTTGACTTTTGATCTTCAAAATCACCCAAATTTGAAAATTTTCCCTATACATCCCTAAAATTGAAAAGTTTTTAGTTGTCAGACTTTAGAATTGTGGAGGTTCAAAATTTAAATAATTAAATAGTTATTAAATTTGTTGATTTACAATTAAAAATTATGCAACTTTAGTCTTACAATGCAAAATTCTGTCATTTTGATGTTTAACATTAGAAATTCCTTCAATTTTGAAGATTTGTAATTGAAACTTGTCTCTTGAACTTCAACGTCATCAAAATTTAAAAAATTTATTTATACATTTTTGAAAGTGAATACTTTTTAATTATAAAGAATGACAATTAAAAATGATGCAAATTTCGAGTTTTGCAATTAAAAATTCGGTCATATGGATAATTTACTTTTGAGATATCTTCAATTGGGTAGATTTGAAATTAAAAATTTGCGTTTGATCTTCAAAATCATCTAAATTTAAGAATTTTTATTTATACAACTATAAATTTCAAGAGTTTTCAATTGTAACTCTTAAAAATGGTAAATCTGGACAATTAAAAATTGAAAATTGTGCAAGTGTTAGGTTTTGAAATTCAAATTTTTGTAATTTAATGCTTTACTTTTGAAATTTCTCCAATTTGAAAGATTTCACATTAAAAATTGTATTTTCGATTTTCCGAATAATCGAAATCATTCAAATTTAAGATTTTTTATACATCTTCAAAATTGAAGAGTTTTCAATTCTAAATCTTCAAAATTAAAAAAATTTCAATTGTAAATTTTCAGAATTGAACTACTCAATATACTGTTCCAACTTTCATCCTTTTAAAACCTAAACCTTGAAAATTGAGTAACTCGCAATTCTATCTTTTTCAAATTAAAGAATTTTTAATTGTAACTGTTTTGAATTGTAGAGCTTTGAACTCTCAAACTTCAAAATTGAAGAGATTTTAGTCATGAAAATTTTAAATTACGCTAGTTTCATGTTTTACAATGAAAATTCCCATCATTTTTATGCTTTGCATTTAAAATTTCTCCTATTTGTAAGCTTTGGAATTAAAAACTTGATTTTGATAATCAAAATCATCCAAATGTGAGAATTTGTATTTATAAATTTGAAAATTGAAGATTTTTTAGTTGTAACACTTAAAAGTTGTATATTTTAATAGCACACGTCTTCAAAATCAAAGATTTTTCAATTCCAACAATTTACAATTATAAATTATGCAAGTTTTGAGTTTTTCGAATTTTATATTTGGTCATGTTCATACTTTAGTTTTTCAATTTTTTCAATTTGGAAAGCTTGGAATTAAAAACGGAAATATTTTCTTAGAAATCATTCAAATTTGAGAGTTTTTTTATCCTTAAAATTAAAGGGTTAACAGTTCTGACTTTTTAGATTTGCAGACCTTAATATTCTACAGCTTTGAAATGAACGACTTCTTAATTGTAAAAATTTTCAAGTTAAAATTATGCAAATTTTAAATTTCACAATTTAAAAATATGTCATTTTGATTATTGATATTTGATATTTCTTTCATTTGGATAAGAATTAGTTTATCTAAAATGTGAACGTTATCTAAAATTGTTCAAAAATTATTAATGAAATTATAAAATTATGAAAAATAAAATACGCTAACAGCACCGAAAAACGTTAATTGTTTTAATAATTTTACACGTCAATAATTTTTTATTAAAAATACTGATTTCCGATGTGAAACGCTAAGTTTAAAGAGCATAAGTGCTTATCAATTCGCATAATATTCACTATGACTTTTTCTATTGAATGTAACTATTTCTACACTTCATTTTCGAAATTTTTTAGACATATCGTTACACCACTTTTTTTTAGGTAGTACTGTTTTTTATGAAGTTTATTTTTTATATCAGAGCACATAACCGCGACCTTCATTAATAATAAGTGAGAAAAAACAACCACCTTGAAGTTTAGAGTTTGATTTGACCTATGACCTCTGACCCTTCATATTTTACGTCTGACCAATGATCTCTAGCCTTTTATCTTTAAACTTCTAAAATTTAACCTTTGAGCTGTAACCTCTGACCTTTTGCCGTTGACCTTTTTTTTTCCTCTGACCTTTAACATCACGGAATTTTACTATGTTATAATTGATTATAATAAAAAAAGGGACCAAGAAATACTGTTTTTGACATGATAAATTACAATTGACAATTAATTTCGCAATTCTTTTAAAATAATGCATCCATACCTTGAAGTAGGGGAATTTTCAAATTTAATTGTTTTTTCTTGCTTGTCTTGTATTGTTAGGATAAGTCGAGATCAAGCGAGCAGGACTCTTGAGTCTTTTGAATTGTCAAGGAAGAATTATAAGGAGACCTTAATGTCCGAAAATGATCATTTCTCATAAGAGAAGAAGAACATTAAAACGAGTAGAATCTCAAATGTAACTATGGTGAACATAAATTTTAAAAATATCAGAATTACATATTTAAAGTTACAAATCATCATCAATAATTGTATATCAGCCAATACGGCAAAAACTGAAGGTAGGGATGTATATCTTTAGAAGACAGAGGGAACCTTCTTTGATGTATCAAACTATACTTCTTTGTTTTATTACTGTACTATTTTTTATCAAAAATTACGATTTTTTATATAAATTCGGATAACAGTGTTATGGATAATTGATGTCATTTAATTATAAAATGGATTAAGCTGGTATAGAGATGTCTCCCCGTGGTAAGGCTCGTTGAAACGAATATGCGGAACATCCTCTTCGGTAATAAAAATATGAACGTTTCTAGGCAATTGTATTTTAATCCAGCGATATCGACGATCATATATCTTACAGAGCCGACCGTCGTGAACTAATCCAATGATAAAATCATTTTCTACTACTGCAAGAATAGTTCCTCTCACTCTAGTATAATTATTATGTTCATCTGAAAAGTACTTGATACAAGGATACACAACAATCTGGTCAGCATGTATCCTTGTTGCACACCTGAACGGAAAACCCAATTCTGTAAATGAAAACAGAAATGGATAAGAATTATTGAATTTCAGTATCGGCTCGATTTAAATAACAAGAATTATCACTGTAAGTACCAAGAAGTGACGTGAACCGGGGCTAATCGGGACACGCTTGCAAAATCGGGTCACTCATAATTTCATATTTTATCATTTCATTTTTCATTTTCTTGATAAAAATCTCTTGTGCTATTTAGGTAGATAAAATTAGGCTTTACGGAAAGTACCATCGGAAAAGAACATTCAGGAAGATTCTGGAAATTGCTAGCAGGAGGAATCACAAATCGGCTGACAAGAACTATTTACTTCTACATTTTAGAGTTTGAATAAAATTATCGTTAATGATTGCCAAGATTTGATATCAAAATTGGACTTACAGAATATATTGTAATAATCACGTATATTATATACGATTCATGTTTGATCTGTTCGTATAATATTTTACGAATGAGATTACAACTGTATATTATCTAGCTGATAGCTAGCTCTGTGACGATTTTTACAACAAGGATTGCTTATCGAATCAGTAATTATGACCGATATTCAAACAAAAAGTGAAACAGCTTACTTTTTATAATAGTTAAGATCATAAACCAGCTCAAATTATTGACCTTACTGGATGAAAATTACATGCAATACATTCAGTGCTTAACTAATTTATGTAATTTTCAGAGACGTTTAGTTTTCATTTTCGATACAAATCAAACTTCTTAGGATCTACTTAGATCTGAGAACAATAATTTTGATCCTGAAGTACAACTTTTCTCCAATTTTGGATTTATACATTTTTTCAATTATTCTGAAATCAATTTTTAAATAGCAGTAGTTTTCCGGGCTATATTGCTATGATAAAATAATGTGGGGGTACTACATATTGATCTAGAGGAGGAGTCGCTTCATAAAATTATAATAGAACTTCGCCATTAGATATGCTTGCTTAATTATTGAATTAAAATTTTTTAACTTTAGATTGTACAAAAAATAGTTAGGATTTATATATATTCAAATATTTAATATTCAATTGTAAAATAACCTGAAGAATAGTTTCCAATTATCAGATTTACACATCAACAAAATAGTAGTTGAATAAAAGCAAGACATGAAATATCTAGGAAAAAAACGCAATTTCACATGAGAGTGAAAAAACATATTAACATATAAAAATTGCAATTTAATTAAAAAAATAAGTCCAACAATAAATTTCGATTAGAAAAATTGTTCAGTTGCGAGAAAATACATATGAGGCTCACTCTGATCAAACTTTCAAGCACGAATCTATGATCTAAATGGAATAGCCATATATAATTAAATTTCGAATTTATATAAAAATTGCTTCAAAGATATTGAGTTTCTAAATACAATAATGAAAAGTTTGATTAAAAAAGTTATCTACTTTTAAGAATTGAAATGAAATTTCTGTAGAAAATACTATAGTGTATTTTGTTCGGTACATCATAAAAAAATGTATTAATTTATACAATTTGGATTGAAAATAATTAAGTATTCTACAATCAAAATGTATATGCAACTAAAATTGTGAAAATGATATTTACCAACAGAATCAAGAAAAATAGTCAAGATGAGAAATAGGATAGCAATGACGATCTTCATGGTTATTTTGACAAGAAACCGCCTTTTGAAGAATTTTTCGAAAAATGTGAGTAATGAATATTTCATAAGATGTTTTTTCAGTGTATATATACTAGTCCCTACCTCAAACGCTTTTCGAAATTTTTGCAGATCAGAGGAGTGACATTTAATTGGATATATAGGGCCTATATATAATATTTCATAAATCTGTTGCTCACATCCAAACGAAAAATGAGAATTTAAAATAGTCCAAGATGAGAAGTGAATGTAGGAGAAAATAATAGAATTTGTTTGAAAAGTTTGCGAAAAAAAATTTCAGCTTCTCGGTCTTAGCAAATAATCTCTTATCTGGCAGATACCATTTGTCAACTTTGCGAAATATGTCTGTAAAATTAGAAATTTATGACAAATTATTTCAGATTCGCAAGCAATCTAAATAAAGACATTGTTATCACAACTTAGATAACGACCATGAATAAAAACTTTAAAAGGATGTACAAAAAGATAAAATTATAGAAGCATATGTTCCTCAAGAACTTTACATTAAAGATGTGAAAACATTTTTTTTTAATTTATAAGTGGGAGTGGAAAAAATTGGTTTTCTACTGGAACTTAGGAATTTTCTGAAAATAGGAGAATAACAACTGGATAAAGGACCAAAATTAAAATTATTTCCATACTACATGATGAAAAATTTACTCAAAATCATATAAGCATGTGCCCATTATTAACAATGTTTTACATAAATTTTGAATTAATTTTTTCGACACAAAGAAGAAATGATTTTTTCATCACGCATGCACGGAATATTGGACAAACGACACCAGATACAAAGAAAACAAGAAAGCCAAATTTTTTCAACCAAATGTGGGGTACAAATTTGTTATTGAATATTTTTTGATGCGACACGTAGTTTTTGTTCTAATCGTGAAATATAACATTAACAATGAACAAATTAAATTTTTAGAAAAACAACGCAAGGTACAACAAAAAATGAATCAATAAAAAGTGTGCGTTTAAAAAAGAGCTAGAAATTTGTTAGCAATCATTTTTTGATAGGACGCGTGGTTGTTGTTTCAATCGTGAAAACTAAAAGGAAAAACTAAGGAATTAAATTTTTTGACAAACGACACAAGCTATGAAGAAAATTAATCAAAAAAGTTGTTCATCCAAAAAAGAGCTACGAATTTGTCATCAACAATTTTTCAGTAGAAATAGTTGTTTTTATTTCAATCGTAAAAAATAGCGTTAAAAATTGAAAAATTAAATTTGTGGAAAAATCACACGAAAGAGGAAAAAAATTAAATGGCAAAAGTTACTCAACCAAAAACGATCTAAGAATTTGGTATAATCTTTTGTTAAAGAAATACGTTTGAAATTTTAAAAATTCGCTTTCCAAAAAAACGATACAAGCTATGATAACATTTTATTTTATGAAATTTGTTGCCTAAATTACATAAAAATCTGCAGCGGGCTCATTTTTTCATTAACAAAATATGTCTCGCCACGTGTGGAATTATCTGACACTGCACTTTAAATATAATTTAAGATTTAAAAAACATACATTGTCGAGATATTTCCAATTTAACTATTCATTAAAGTAGAATTGAATTCGACTATTTGAATTTTATTCAAATTATTAATAAAATTCCACTTACCACGTTTCCTGGACATATTGGTCACATAGATGTATACATTTTTTTATTTTCATATCAAGATTTTAGTTTTAAATTCCAACAGTAAGAAAAATGTAAAATTTAAAAGGATGATGAAACTGATAAAAATTCAAAATCTATAACGTAAAATTTTACACGAGCACAATTAAGTAACTTTATTCTTGATAAACAGTCAAAATGGTATTTTAACAATAAATTAAAAATAACCATTTTTATATTTTTTCATTTCCTTATTTGTATTTAAATAATAGTTTTGAAAATAAAAACTTACCACAAACGGTTAATTTTTGCTAGTTCTATTAAAATTTTGATTATCTCTTTATTTTTGCATACCTTGATTCTGTAATATGACAAACTTCACTTTAAAAAGTGATATTTCAAAGGAAAAATCTGTCTTGGTTCAAATTTCAACTTCTCAGTTCAAAGTGGAACTACTTTGTTAAACAATTTTTTTTGGGTTGATGACTCATCGTTTTACATGAAAACACTTTTTTTCAAAATTTAACTATTCTGTAGACGAATTGTAGTTGTTGTAAATTAATTTTTTTCAATTGGAAACTTAACTATTTCATGTTTGGTTTAACGTATCTTATTCAGTTGAAAATTCGGCTATTTAGTTGAAAATTAATTTTTTTTCTTGGTTGAAAATTCCCTAATTTAGTTAAAACTTGATTTCATGGCCTTAAATTTAGTTATTTTGTTGGAAATTCATTTTTTCCAGAATAAATTTATTTAAATGAAAATTGAACTATTTCATATTTGGTTGGACATTTATCTTCTTCAGTTGAAAATTCAGCTATTTGGTTGTAAATTTCTGTATTTTGTTAAAACCTTGTCTTTTGTGGTAGAGCATTAATATTCTTGGTGACTAATTTACCTTTTTGGTTGAAAATTGATTTTCTTGGTTAAAAAGTTAACTATTAGATTAAAAAATTAACTATTAGTTTACAAATTCATTTCAAAATTCAAAATTTGATTGAAAGTTCATGTATTTTTTTGAAACTTTGTCTTTTGTGGTAGAATATCAATCTTCTTGGTGAATAATTCACCTTTTTGGTGAAAAATTAATTTCTGGTACTGAAAATTTAACTACTAGGTCAAAAATTGATCGATTATTTTGAAAATTCCTTTAAAAATCAAATTTTTGTTGAAAATGCATGTATTTTCTTGAAAATTAATCTTGTTTGGTTGAAAATTAATTATTTTTTGTTCAAAATTTATCTTTTCAAGTGATTTTTGGTTTAAAAAAATAATTTATTTAATTTAGATAATACAGTGAAAATATTTAAAAATGATAATTTATCACCTGGTGCAAAAATGCAACTTTTGATTGATATTTGGCAATAAAGTTACTTTGACTTTTGTCAAATACAAATTTTAATTTTTAATTAACTTTTTATTATGATTGGTTACCAGCTTAAACTGTTTATATGAAAAATTCACAATAATTTTGAAATTAATAAATTTTTCGTTTTATTCTGAAAAATTTGTGTTATTGAATTATAAAAAAGGACAGAAGGTATTAACCGATTCTCAAATGTGTTTCTTTCCTTTTTTTTAGATAACAACCTACAAGTTTTTTTCCCTCAGCTCGAACAATTTGATTAATTTTAGCATTTTTATATTTTCATATAAAAAAATTCATTTGTAACCGAGAAAAAACGAATTTCCAACAAAATAGTTGAATTTTCAAATAAATAGCCCAAAATTTGAACAAATAGTTTTTTTCACAAAATAGATGTATTTTCAGAGAGAAATATGAATCTTTGACGAAAAAGTTAATTTTCAACCAAGTACTATAATTTTCTACCAAACTGCTGAATTATCAAGCCAAAAAGACGAAATTTCTACAAAACCGTTGAATTTCAGTTCGAAAATATGAATTTTCAGTTCGAAAATATGAATTATCAGTCCGAAAATATGAATTTTCAACAAAACATGCAATAGTTGACGCTTAAACCAAAAAAAGTTAAAATTTGAAAATCCAAAAAAGTTGAATTCAACAAAAATATAGGAATTTTCAACAAAGCAGATTAATTTTAAACCAAGCAGTTGAAGCTAGAAAAGATCAATTTTCAAATTGAAATATCAATTTTCAACCAAAAATGGAATAGTTCAATTTTATGGTGAAAAAATCAATTTGTTTAAAAAGTGCAACAAATTTGCAACAAAATAGTTAAATTGACAACCAAAGAGATGAATCTTCAACCAAAGTAAATTAATCTTTAAAAAAGTATTCCAACTTTTAACGAAGTAGTTAAATATTTTACCAAAAAAGATTACTTTCAACAAATTAGTTGTATTTTGAACTACATAATTGAATTTCCAAACAAATAATAGAATTTTCAACAAAACGATTTTCAACCCGGAAAGGAAGAATTTTCAACAGAAAAGTCGATTTTCATTCAAGAAGGATGAATTTTCAATGAAATACTTGTATTTTTAACTGAGAAAGATCAATTGTACACCAAAAATGGAATCGTTCAATTTTTATTCGAAAAAACTGAATTGAAAAAAAAATTATTAAGCTGAATTAAACTAAAAAACACGAATTTCCAACAAACAAAATTGATTTTTTACACAAATAGACTAAATTTCAATAAAATGCATGTATTATACAGAATACAGGAATTCTTTAACGAATACTTATATCGTCAAATTAAAACAGAAAAAAAAATTCAACCAAAAATGGAATAGTTAAATTTTCATATTAAAAAATTAATTTTTGACCGAAAAAAGAAATGAATTTCCAACAAAATAGTTAAATTTTTAGGTAAATATTTTTTTTATTCGAACGAATAGTTTTTTTTTTACAAAATAAATGAATTTGCAAAGAGATATATGAATCCTTGACAAAAAAGTTAATTTTGAACCAAGTAGTATAATTTTCTACGAAACTGTTGAATTTTCAAGCCAAAAATATGAGTTTTCTTCTAAACAGTTGAATTTCAGTTCGAAAATATAAATTTTCAACGAAACGTATAATAGTTGACGTTTAAACCAAAAAAGTTTTTAATCTGAAAATCAAAAACAGTTGAATTCAACCAAAATATAGGAATTTTCAACAAGGCAGATCAATTTTAAGCCAAGCAGTTTAAACTAGAAAAGATCAATTTTCAAATTAAAATATCAATTTTCCACCAAAAATGGAATAGTTACATTTTCTGAAAACGAAATTTGAAGAAAAATTGTCAGCTAAAATGATGAATCTATAAAAAAATGAATTTTCAAGAAAATAGCTCAACGAAATACTCGATTTTGCAATCAAAAAGTTGACTTTTTAACCAAACAGATTAATTTTCTACCAAAAAAGATGAATTATCAAGAAAATATATAAATTTTATCAATTGCATTCAGTTTAAATGAAAAAATTGAATTTTCAACCAAATAGTTGATTCTTTGACTAAAGAAGATGAATTTTCATCAAAAAATGGAATAGTTGAATTTTATGGTAAAAAAATTAATTTTTTCTTTCAAAAATGAAACGAATTTGCAACTAAATAGTTAAATTGACAACCAAAAAGATGAATCTTCAACAAACAAAAAAAGAATCTTAAAAAATGTATTCCAACTTTTAACCAAGTTGTTAAATGTTTTTCAACCAAAACGTAATTTTTTGACCAAAAAGATTGATTTTTCACCAAAAAAGATGAATTATCAAGAAAATAAATCAATTTTCAATCAAGTATTTCCAGTTTAAATGAAAAAATTTAATTTTCAACTAAACAGTCGACGTTTCAACCAAAAAGAATAATTTTCTACCAAAAAAGATGAATTATCAAGAAAATATATAAATTTTTAATCAATTGCATTCAGTTTAAATGAAAAAGTTGAATTTTTAACCAAATAGTTGATTCTTTGACTAAAGAAGATGAATTTTCATTCAAAAATGGAATAGTTGAATTTTATGGTGAAAATTTTTTTTTTTTTTTTCAAAAATGCAACGAATTTGCAATTAAATAGTTAAATTGACAACCAAAGAGATGAACCTTCAACCAAAAAAAAAAGAATCCTAAAAAATGTATTCCAACTTTTAACCAAGTAGTTAAATGTTTCACCAAAAAAGATTACTTTTTAATAAATTAGTTGCACTTTCAACTAAATAATTGAATGTTCAAACAAATCCTTCATTTTTCAACCAAAACGTAATTTTTTAACCAAAAAGATTAATTTTTCACCAAAAAAGATGAATTATCAAGAAAATAAATCAATTTTCAATCAAGTATTTCCAGTTTAAATGAAAAAACGTCGACATTTGATTGAATCCGCGAAAGTCATTTTTCACATAAAACCAATACCTTCTCATTGAGATGAGAATGTAAATATCTACATATATATATTTTTAATAAGATTCACAACTTTCAATACACTTATGTTATGTAAGCGTTTAACACTAAAAATTCGTATTTTAAAACAAAAATAATTATAATTTGAGCATGATAAGAATCTTTTAACAATTTAGAATCATGTTAGTGTTTCTCGTCGAAAATGGCTATTTTTAATCAAAAAATTAGATTTAAAGAAAGATTCACAACTTCAAACAATTTTAGGTTACCTTCATGTTTTACACGAAAAATTTATATTTTAAAACAAAAATCATTATAATTTGAACAAGATTTTGAATCTTTTGAAAATTCTGGATTATGTTAATGTTTTTGTCGGAAATTGGTATTATTTTTTTATTACATTTTAAGGAAGATTCACATCTTTAAAAGATGATCTTTTAACAATTTCAGGTTATTTTACTTTCATTTTATTTTTTTCCACCAAAAATTGGCATTTTAAAACCAAAATCATTATAGTTCGAACAATATTTACAGTTTTTGGAACTGTTTCAGATTATATTAACAATGTTCACAACTAATCGTTTATTTTAAACAAAAAAATATTAGATTTCGAAGGAGATTTACAATTTGGACCATTTTCTGTTATGTTCGGTTATTTTAAACAAAAACCATTAGATTTCGAAGAAGATTTACAATTTTTATCAATTTCCTGTTATGTTATGTTGGCGAGTTTCACCTGAAATTTGTATTTTTAAACAAGAAACATCAGATTTGAATCCAATTATTTTTTTTTTAATAATAAGATTTATAATCTTCAACAATTTTGGATTGTGTTAGCGTTTTTCGTCGGAAATTGGCATTTTGTATAAAAAAGTTATTTTTCAAAGAAAATTCACAACTTTGTAACAATTGTAGGTTATTTTAGCGTTTTAAACCGGAAATCAGTATTTTAGGTATCAAATCATTAGATTTCAAATAAGATCATTTTTTTAAATATAATTGTAGATTTCAAAGAAGATTTACAGTCTTAGAACAATTTAAGGTTATGTTAACATTTTTCACCGAAAATCGGTAATTTTAAACAAAAAAAATTAAATTTCACAAAATATTTACAATTTGGAACAATTTTTTATCATGATATTTTAGTGTTTTTTGTTGGAAATTATTGATATTTTCTGTAAAATATTATTAGGTTTTGAGCAATATTTGCTATTTTCAACAAGTTTAGGTTATGCTGGTGTGTTTGACGTGAAATTTTTATTTTTAAACGAAAAATCATTAGATTTGAAATGCATAAATTATGAAAGGTATTGTCTTGTCTAAGGCAGGACTGATTCACATAGCCTTACTGAAGAGTCCGGTGAGTCAGTCCAGGACGAAACATAAAGCAATCCAAAAATTGTATCTTAATTTAAAAAGAAAAATGATATATGTCTCAAAAATTGATTGCAGAACAAAAATAAATACTATCGACCCTAATGCCAATTGAAAAAGTCTTCTTTACAGTCTAATTATTTTTGCTTAAAATAATAAAATTTATAAGATTCAACAATTTCGGATTGTGTTACTGTTTTTGTCGTAAATTGGTATTTAAATTAAAAAGAAATTATATTTTAAAGAAGATTCACATTTTTTTAACAATTGTAGGTTATTTTTGCGTTTGGAACCGGAAATCGGTATGTTGGGTGTAAAATCGTTAGATTTCAAACAAGATAAGAAGTGTTGTACAATTGTAGGTTAAGCTAGCGATTATTACCGGAAATACCTATATAGATTTCAAAGAAGATTTACAATTTTGAACAATTTTTTATTATGTTATGTTAGTGTTTTTCGTTGGAAATGATTGGTATTTTCAGTAAAAAAAACATTATTAGATTTCAAAGAATATTTACTATTTTTCAACAACTTTAGGTTGTTTTTCACCTGAAATTTGTATTGTTAAACAAACAATCTTTAGATTTAAATCCAATTATTTTTGTTTAAATAATAAAATGTTTCAGCTTCAACAATTTCGGATTGTGTTAGCGTTTCTCGTCCGAAATTGGTATTTTGTATAAAAAATTTATTTTTTAACGAAAATTCACAACTTTTTAACAATTGTTGCTTATTTTAGCGATTGTAACAGGAAATCGGTATTTTGGGTATTTAAAAAAAATCATTAGATTTCAAAGAGTATTTACAATATTTTAACAATAATAGATTATGTTAGTACAATGAACTCTTGCTTATTTCAAGACGCACTTATTCCGAGGCTTACCTATTCCAAGTCCCCCATGCTGGGGTATTCCAAGTGACGCAGTTCCTTTACCTCCCACCACGGTCTCTGCACGGTCTGGCCCGCGTCAGTAGCTTGCCAGTTAAAAAGAGGCCCGAAGAGCGGGAATCCCTCGTTGCTTTGAACTGAGTATTTTAGCATGACAACATGGGAATGCATACGAGTTGTTTGAGGCAAAATTCTAAACGTAAAAGTAAGTTATAAATGTACGAATAATAATATTTGTCAAGTTTAGAATATATTTTCTCAGTCATGTTCCATTCTTTTGTCGATTGACGAACTTTCAGTTTCACAAAATAAAATAAAATATCCCAAATTTGAGGATAGTGTATCAGATCGATTTGATCAGAATCGGGCAAATGCTTTCTACACTTGAAAAATATTACTATACAGACATTCATAACTTACTTTTACGTTCAGAATATTTTCTCCAAAAAGGCGTATGCATTCCCACGTCAAGATGTGCCAACTATGCTAACCTTCCTGATATTTCCACCTATCCTAGCATGATCGTGACGGCATGCTACAATACTCAATATTCCGGGAAATATTTGAGTCGTTTTTTGATTCTATTATATTGATATTTAGTTGTCAAATCGTACTATTTCAAGGAAATATTATATTTGTTACGTCGTACGTCAACAAAAACACTTGAAAAATACTGACATGCATGATGCGCAAATGCGTACACATGCTTACAGCGCGCGCATCGACACAAGACTGGGGCAGCCAATGAACGTCGCTTGACAAAATCACCCGACGACTCGCGGTAGAGGTGGGGGCCCCTCCAGCCTTGAAATATCCAAATGTTTACGTTTCTCGGCCCTTGAAATAGGCAAGGGTTGTCTGTATTTTTGTCGGAAATTGGTATTCTTCAACAAAAATGCAACGGTTTGATTATCTATATATTGAGCACAAGTATTATATATTAATTCTGAAGTTAAGATGTCAATTTTCATCAATTATAAAAAATATTCTTCTTGATTTTATTTTCTATTATTTCAGATAATATGTAGATAATATGAAATTTTTGAACTTATAAGCTTCTAATTAGTAAGGCTTTTAATATCATTAAACTTATTCATTTTTTCTTTCAGAAAATAATTGTTACAGGAGTTTGAACGCTGAGAATGTCTGGATATAAATTAGGAACTCGCAAAACAGCGAGACATTATGACATAGAACGTCTCGTATTCTCAGTCTTTACTGAAGAAGATATTCGGAAATTGAGTGCGGCGCGAATTTATAAACCTTACGCCTTCGACAAATTTGGTTTAAATCACCCAGAAAAAGGCGGATTGTACGATCAAGCCTTAGGTAAATATAAATACTAAAAATTACCATTTATATTGCATCTTTTAATTTACATCTAAAGACTAATATGCTTTGAATGAATTTTCCAGGACCTCTAACCGATCATTCAGATCCTTGTGGCACATGCGGCCACGGATTAATGAAATGCGTCGGGCATTTTGGCCACATCGAATTGCCACTTCCAGTCGTGAATCCCCTTTTCCATAAAGCTTTAGCTTCAATTTTAAAACTAACATGTCGCCGGTGCTTCAAATTACAAATTCCCAGCCATGTAAAGTTGATTATATGCGCGAAATTGAAACTTCTTCAAGAAGGATTCTTCAGTGAAATTCAAGGATTCGAACAGGATGTTTCTGTTGCCCTCCCGGAAAATCAATCAGTTGGGGAAGAAATGCACGCCTACATTCAGGACATCATTGAAAGTTACATGCAAAATTTGCGGAATCGACAAAGATACAATCCCTGTCAGGAAACTTCGAATGACAATACGAGAAACTGGAATATGCAATTTCAGGATCATGTCGAACAAATTTTAAAGAATTATAAGGCCCGGAAAACTTGCCTTTATTGCTATGAATTTATTCCTAAAATTACCTCCAGTGGGAATAAACTGATGATGCCGAGAATCGATAACTCGTGAGTATTAATTTAATGCTTCCAGGGCCCGAACTTACGCCACTATTGACAATATTTGACACATTTTTTTAGTAATAATAAAAATAATTATATAAAAATATAATAATTAACAAAAAAAACACCATTCATACCACTATTTTCTCATAATTTCCCGATAATACCACGAATTCACTTTGCCTTTACAACACAGATTAACTTAAAATACTATAAATTCATCTATTACTTATTATTTTTCACTTCAGGCCTTGGATTTTAAATTTTCATTTTAATTTATAACACTTATTGGTACCTCAATTGCCGATATACACTACATGGAAAGCTGGAATTGTCAGGGAATTTTTATATACCTGGAAAACCCGGGAAATGTTAGGGAAATTGGTTTAAAGTCAGGGAATTTTTTCGAGAGCGTGCTTTTTTTTAGTTTCCATATAAAATTAAATAACAATGATTCTTTAATTTGTAAATGTAGCTTTATTTTACTGTCTTTAACTATTTTCTTTAAAATTCGTTTTTTTTTTTGTTTGTACTTAATTTAAAAAAATGAAAATTTAACTATGCTAGTTGAATATTCCATAAGTTTATTCAAAAATTCATCACTTTAGTTTAACATTAATTTTTTTATCTAAAAATTTAACTATTCAATTTTTGGTTGGAAAATTATATTTTTTTAATGAAAATTCGTCTTTTCTAGTCGAAATTAATCATCTCGGTTGAAAATTCATCTTTTTGCTTGAAAATTAAATTATTCTAGGTAAAGATTCATCGCTTGAGTAAAAAATTTATTCTCTTGGATTAAACTTTAACTCTTGTAGTTGAAGATTTATGATTTTAGTTCAAAATTCATCACTTTGTTTGATAATCTAACTGTTTTTTTTAAATTAGTTGTTTTTTTCGGTCGAAAATTATTTTTTAAGACTAAAAGTGTAACTTATTCCAATTAAATATTCCATCATTTTAGTTGAAAATTCATCTCTTTGGTTAAACATTTACTTTTTGAACTTAAAATTTAACTATTCAATTTTTGGCTGACAATTTATCTCTTGAGTTGAAAATTCATTTATTTTTGCTGGAAAACCGTCTTTTTTGGTAGAAATTAATCTTCTTTGTTTAAAATGAATTTTTTTGGTTGAAAATGCCATTATTCCAGATTAATGATTTTCGAAAGAATTGACAGATTGGATTGGCCTTTGGTATACTCTTTTACGGCCCTAAAATGAAGGTCAAGTTCGTTAGCCAGCCATTTTGGATGAAAATTCAAAATGTTACAGCATTTTCAAAATTGTTGAGACTACTTTTTTTTGGAATTTGAAAATTCTATGGACGGTTTTTCATAGTATTAAAAAATACGAACAATTTATCCCAATGACTTTTTCGATAAAAAAAAATTACCAGAGTTATAGCGTTTATAAAATTAAAAAAAACAATCTAAAATGGAAATTGAAAGCCAAACAACGCACGATATGAAAAAAAGTCAAGAGGAGAAAAACTTCAAGTTTTGATCGCCCAAAAAAATAATGAAAAATAACAAATTCCATTTTGCGGTCAAACTATACAAGATGCGAAAAAGATAAATAATCACAAATTGTGCATTTAGAAAAGATTTACAAATTTTTTAATAATCACTTTTTGATAGGAGGCGTAGTTTTTGTTTAAATTCGTAAAAAACAGCATTGAAAATAACATAAATTGAATGAATGAAAAAAAATGACTTGACAAAAGTTACTCATCCAAAAAAGAGCTACAAATTTGTCATGAATAATTTTTGGATAGGACGCATATATTTTCTTTTAATCGTAAAATACAAGATTAAAAATAAAACAATTAAACTTTCGGAAAAATGACACAAGAGAAGAAAAAAAATAAAAAGTCAAAAGTTGTTCAACCAACAAAAATCTTAAAAATATATAAACCCTTGTTATAAAAAATAACAAAATTACCTTTTTGGAAAAAGGACTTTTCTGTGAAAAAGGATTATCACAGAAAAAGGTTGCCTAAATTATACCTATAAATTTGCTCAAAACCACTTCACGTTAGGATGCGTATTTTTGGTTTAAATCGTAAAAAATAACATTGAAAATAAACAAATTAAATTTATGGGAAAACGATAAAAAAGGCAATACAATTTTTAATAACAAATTTTTTTCTCATAGGATGGACACTTTTTCAATTATAAAAACAAGACAATGAAAATACGTATGTTTTAATACCAATGCATGTTATGAATTGTAATAATATACATTTATTGAAATCGTACATTTTTCAGGGCAGTTGAGAATAAAATTTAATGCAAAATAAGAAACAAATATTAAAGTAATCGTGATAAATAAAATTTGTACTTTTTAACTTTAATTTTAACTTAAAAATTTTAACTTTTTTTTTTAAAGTTAAAAATATTACTATTCCTCCATTTTAGTTGAAAATGTATGACTTTGGTTGAACATTAATTTTTCATGCTGAAAATTGAACTATTCCATTTTTGGTTTATAATTTACCTTTTTTAGTTCAAAATTCAACTTTTTGGTCTAAAAAAATTTCTTTTTCAGTTGAAAATTCAGCTAGCTATTTTATTTAAAGTTCATGTATTTTGTTGAAAAATTGTCTTTTTTGATAGAAAATTAATCTTATTGTTTGAAAATTAATCTTCACATTTCAAAATGTAATATAGTTGATATGACAGCAAAAAAGAATTTAATTAAAAATAAAAAAACAGTTGGATTTATTCAACAAAAGCAAATTTTCAATAATATACTTGAATCCTTAACTAAAAAAGATTAATTTCCAACCAAACAGTTGCATTTCCAACCACAAAAAATTGATTTTTTACCTTAAAAGCGAATTTTCAACAAAATACATCAATTTTCAACCAGATAGTTTTTTTTTTTACCAAATTATTGAATTCTTGAACCGAAAATACTAATTTTCTACAAAGAAGTTCTAGTTTCAACAAAAAAGTTAATTTTAAACCGAAACAGATTAATTTTAACCTGATAATTACATTTTTAACCTAAAAAGGTAAAATTTCTACAGAAAGACATGAATTTTTAAACCAAAAAATGAACGTTCGACAAGATAGTTGACTTTTAAACAAACGACAATTTTGGTCAAAAAAGAAACAAAATTTCATTCAAATTGTTGAAATTTAAAACCAAAAATACGAACTTTTAACAAAATAATTGAACGTCAAACCAAGAAGTATGACTTTTTAGCAAAATTGTTGAATTTTTAACAAAATAATTCAATTTTGAATCAAATAATACATTTTTTTTAAGTAAAAAAGATAAATTATTAACCAACAATTGTTGAAGTTTCAAACCAAAAATACGAACTTTTAACAAAATAATTCAATGTTAAAACAATAAGTATGAGTTTTTAACAAAATAATTCAATTTTGAACCAAATAATACATTTTTTTAACCAAAAAAGATGAATTCTTAACCAATGTTCTACGTTCTATTAATTCAGTTCGCATTTCTGTGGAGAAACGAGAAAAAGAGAGGAATAGGGGAACAGGGGGAAAAAGACTGAAGCCTGCTGTAAGTAAATAGGGATTTTGATAGTTTGTAAACTAAAGAATAACATTTTACATAAACATACTATTTTTTCAAATTTGGGACACTATTTACACTGTTTTGATCTCTGAAATGAGTCCAAGGTCTGGAGTACGAGCTTTATAATGTAATGTTGCACGATTTAATTGAAGGGTCCAATTTTTATGACTTTTTGTCCCTTTAATTTTCTGTTTCAGAAACGATTCCCGAACCGCAGTTCACAGACAGAATCTAATTCCGATTTATCCTGATCATTCGAGGGAATACATGCGAAAATTGTGGGTAAATGAAAAGGATATGCTGAAAGTCTTCGTTCCAGTTTTTGAATCAGTGAATACACAATTTCCAACCGATATTTTCTTCTCTACTATTATTCCCGTTTTGCCTCCAATTGTCAGGCCAATTAGTAAATTAAACGACCAAATTATTGAGCATCCCCGGACTCTAGTTTACAAAATGGTCATTCAAAACTGCCTGATTCTTCGGAAAATCATCGGAGACATCAAAGCTTCTCAAAATGAAAATGAAGATTTGAAAGATAATGAGGATGAAGAAAATGAAGAAAATGAGAATCCGCAACGCAGTTCTAAGAAGGAGAGAGAAAAGGAAAAGAACGAAGAAATTCAGGTAACAATTTTTTTAAATTAAATTGTACAGGGCGGTTGATATTTTTACAATTACAATTCTTGACAATTCTATCCTTTCAGATTCAAATATTAAAAATTGGACAGTTTTAAAATGAAAAATGTCTAGTTTAGTAATTTTAAATTTATACAGTTGGATAATTTTAAACTAGTAGCGTCTGCTATTAAATAATTACAAATTTAATTCAAAATTTAAAAATTTGAAAATTCTTTGATTTTTTCAAAGATAATATTGTAAGAGATTAAAATTGTATAATTTCTAATCAAAAAACGTTCAAAATTAAATAATAACTAATTGAAAGGTTGCACGACTGAATAATTTTAGATTAAAGGTTTGAAAATAGGTAAATTTTAAATTGAAAGTATTTGAAATATATGCGTTTTCATTAAAAGCATTCAAAATTTAACGATTTGAATTTTTAAGCGTTTCTATTTAACAATTTTCAATTCAAAGCGTTTAGTGTTGAATAATTTAAGATTAAGTTATAGTATATTTAAAAAAATGTGGTTTTAAATTTAAATCTTTAAACCTTGTTCCATTTTGAACTGAAAGTTATAAAAATTAATCAATTTTAAGTTTTGAGTATTCGAAATTCAATAATTCGAAATTGACAGTTTATGAAATTCAACAATTTTGAATCAGAAGCTGTATAAATTGAATAAATTCGTATTTAACGCTTTTAGAATAAAAACATTTTGAACAACTTTGAATTGAAATATTTCAAAATTGAATAATTTCAGATTAAAACATTGAAAATAGGACAATCTCAAATGGGAGGAATCTAAAATTGAATAGTTTTCAAATTAAAAGCTTTTAATGTTGAATAATTTTAGATTCACGAAGAAATATTTTAGAAAATTCAGTATAGGTCTATAATGAATTTCTTATAATTTTTGCACGATTCTAGAAAAATCATTATAAAAAAATAATGTTAAGGTATTGAAAGAATTGAGGCAAAAAATAGAGAAACCACAAACAAATTACAGAATTTCAAGGAATTTTGTAAGATTTCGAAACATTTCGAGGGAACTTAGAGGATTTTTAAGGTTACCAAACACTTCCGGCAATTTTAAAGGATTTCAAGAAATTTAAAAAATTTCAAGGGGTTTCAAAGAATTTTGTAGGATTTCTAATGATTTGAAGGGATTTTCAGAGAACTTTGAAAAATAAATTGAATGAGATTTCAAGGGATTCGTACCGATTCCAAAGATTTCGAGGGATTTCAAAGATTTCTAGGGATTTTCCTAATTGGAAAATGTAATAATCTAAACAGATTGGTTCATAATCAACCATTGAACGTTTCTTCTTTGGAAAACTTTAATAAATAAATTCAGTTTAATTTATATTCAAGGGATTTCAAATTATTTTTAAGATTCCCAAAGATAAATAAAATTGCAAAGGATTTAAAAGATTTCTAAGGATTAAACATTTTTTTAGAGATTTTTTTCTGAATGAGTTTAATTCAATTTAAGTATTCAAGGGATTTCAAATAATTTCTACTTATTTCAAGAGTTTTTTTAATAATTTTCAAGGGAAAGTTTTCAAGGGGTTTTACATGAATCCAAAGGATTTCAAGAGATTTAAAAAATGTCAAGCGATTTAAAAGAATTTTGTAGGATTTCCAAAGATATCAAGGGATTTTTAGAGAAAATTGGTAAAAACAGCAAAATGAAATGAAATTTCAGGGTATTCCTAACGATTCCACAAATTTCTAGAGATTTAAAATATTTCATAGGATTTGAAGGATTTTTTGAGAACTTTAATGAATAAATTCAGTTTAATTTATTGTCAAGTGATTTCAAATTATTTCTACTTATTTTAATGGATATTTAAGATTTTCAAGGGAAATATTTAAAAGGATTTAAAAGAATTTTGTAGGATCTCCAAAGATTTCAAGGGGTTTCTAAGGAACTTTTGAAAATAATTGAAATTAAATTAAATTCATAGCGATTCTAATGATTTCAAGGTATTTGAAGGTATTTCAAGCAATTTCACAGGATTAAAAGGATTTTTTTTACAGAACTCTGATGAATAAGTGCAGTTTAATTTATTTTAAAGGGATTTAAAATGATTTCTACGTTTTTAAATGGATTTTAACGATTTCAAGGGATTTAAAATAATTTTGTAGGATTTCAAAACATTTCAAGGGATTTCTAAGGAATTTTTGTAAATAATTGAAATTAAATGAAATTATTAGCGATTCCAAAGAATTTAAGCGATTTTAAGGTATTTAAGGTATTTCAAGGAATTTTACAAGATTTGAAGGATTTTATTGAATCTCCAAGGATCTCCAAGGATTTCAAAGTTTTCTAAGGATTTGAACTGTTTTTTTTTTTAAGAACGTTGATGAATCAGTTTGACTTAATTTATATTCAAGGGATTTAAAATGATTTCTACTTATTTGAAGCATTTTTACAATTTCCAAAGAAAAGTTTTTAGGGAATTTTACGGGATTCCAAAGGATTTCAAGAGATCTCAAAAATTTGGAGCGATTCAAAAGAATTTTCTAGGATTTCCAATGATTTCAAGGGATTTTTATAGAAATGTGGTAAATAAGTAAAATAAAATGAAATTTCAGGGGATTCCTAGCGATTGCACAGATTTCTAGGGATTTCAAAGATTTCCAGGGATTTGAACGGTTTATTAGGGAACTTCAATGAGAAACTTCAGTTTTATTTATTTTCAAGGGATTTCAAATGAGTTCTGCTTATTTTAATGGATTTTAACGATTTCAAGGGATTTAAAAGAATTTTGTAGGATTTCTAAATTTTTCAAGGGATTTCTAAGGAATTTTGGAAAATAATTGAAATTAAATGAAATTATTAGAGTTTCCAGAGATTTCACGGGATTTCAAGGTATTTCAAGGTATTTCAAGGAATTTTTCCAAATTTGAAGGATTTTTTTTAATCTCCAAGGATCTCCAAGGATGTTAAAGATTTCTAGGGGTTTTAACTGTTATTTTCAAGAAATTTGATGAATAAGTTCAATTTAATTTATTTTTAAGGGATATAAAATCATTTCTACTTATTTTAATGAATTTTTACGATTTCCAAAGGAAAGTTTTCAAGGGATTTTAGGGTATTCCAAATTATTCCAAGAGATTTCAAAAATAAAATAAAATATTTCAAGGGATTTCAAGGAATTAAAAAAAATTGTGTAGGATTTCAAAAGATTTCAAGGAACTTTGGAAACAAATTTAAATTAAATGACATTCTTAGCGATTCCAAAGATTTTAAGAGATTTCAAGCTATTTCAAGTCATTTCACAAGATTTGAAGGATTTTATCGAATCTTGAAGGATTTCAAAGAATTTCACAGATTTCCAGAGATTTAAATGCTTTTTTAAAGAAAGCTTTAATGAAAGCGTTTAATTGAATGTACATTCAAAGAATTTCCAGTTATATCTACTTATTTTAATGGATTTTTACGATTTATAAAGATTTCAAGGGATTTTAACGAATTTCTAGAGAACTTTAGTGAATAAATTAAGTTTTATTTCAAAGGATTTCTATGGATTTTAAAAATTTCAAGGGTTATGAAGGAATTGAAAAAATTTCGAAGTAGTTAACATTTTAATTTATTTTAAAATATTGCACAAAATTACGAGAGATTTAAAGATTTTCAAGGGATGCCAAAGAATTTCTCAAGATTTAAGGGATTGTACAGGATCTCCAATTATTACAAAGTTTTTAGGGGATTTTACAAATTTTTGCTGTGTACAAATTATTTGTATAGAATCGCTATTTTTGCTTACTTCCATATGAGATTATGAGCGATCTAAACATATAAAATAAACCTTTTCTTTGTCGTTTCTCTACTTTTACATTTATTCCAATGCTGATTATCCTATCATCAGTTTCTATATAATGATTTTCTATCAAGCATTTCCTATAATTGCGAAAAAATGATAGGAAAATCAATATAGGCCTATACTAATTTTCTTGTAATATTTTTTCGTGAGGGTCATGCAATCTCATGCAATCTCTATCAAATCTATAAAAAACGATTTAAAATCTATAAAATCCCTGATCTTTAGCAATCTGATGCAACATTTTGCAGTCACATATAAACAATCATTTGTAATTTAATGCAGGGTGTGTACCCTACCTTGAAAACCTGTGATTGTCCAGAAATTTTTATATTCCTGGAAAAACCAAGAAATTTCAGCGAATTTTTTCGGGAGCGTGCTTAATTCTTTTGAGAATTCATGAATTTTGTTCAAAAATGGTATTTTCTGGCAGAAAATATTTACATTCATTTTAACTAAATATGCTCTGAATTTTAAGTATAAGAAGATAAAATAAAAATTTGTTTGAATTATTGTTCGAATATTCATGAACTTTAGAGACAAATTCAAGAAATGATCAATTTTGTTTTTAGAATCATTTACATATTTAATTAATCGATGGTGCTAATGTATTCAAGAATATCTTGTAATATAATTGGTGAAAGCTTTCTAAATGCCTAGAATCCCTAGAAACTGAAAAAAAAACTTTATATTATACTCGCAAAAGTGTATACATATTCCGAGTCGATTATTTTGAAAAATGCGAAATATTTGAATTGCTCCCTACTATGAACAATTATACATGGAAAAAACTTGAGATACCTGGACAAAACCTGGAATTGTTTGGGAATATTTTTTCAGGAGTTGAGTAGACACCCTGTCTCGTTATTCAATTTTGAGTCTTTCATTTTCAGCTTTATACGCTTTAAATTCAGAATTGTTCTCTATTAGGTTCGTTAACTAGAAGATTCTTTTTGAGTACTTCAAATTTTAAAGATGTTGAAAAGTCGAATAACTGGCGAAAATTCTTTGAAACCAGGCAGTGACCGAAAATGTTGTCTGAGTTTTAATAATTTTATACAGGAAATTTAAAATCGTTATTTCAGATCAGATTTTTGTTTTCTAACTTTAGAGACTTCTAGATCAAGTGAGAGGAAGCACCCTGATTGATAAAATGCACAACACTTGGCAGGAATTGCAAATAAATGTGAATCACGTGATGAACCGAGAAATGGACAAAACTTCAGATTCGCAAACTTGCTTGGGATTGAAGCAAATTATTGAAAAGAAGGACGGTTTACTCAGAATGCACATGATGGGAAAAAGAGTCAATTTCGCTTGTCGTTCCGTAATCACTCCGGATCCAAATTTGGATATTGACGAAATTGGCATTCCAGAAGCTTTTGCCCTGAAATTAACTTATCCGGTTCCTGTGACTCCCTTGAATGTTACTGAACTTCGACAGATGATTTTGAATGGACCTGAAGTACATCCAGGGTAAACATTCAATTTAATACATATTTTGTAAATGATTCAATTTAATCATTTATAAATTTATGAATATAACTTGAAGAACCTTAATAACGGAAGAACCTTATCATTCTCTAAAAAATAGGTGTCACGAAAATCTCGAAAGCATTGTTGTCGATTTACTCAATGCCGACTGGGTAATTAGAAAAAGTCGAAGGAAAGAATGTTGCTAAATTCACATACGTAATTAACCTTCATGCGTTCGCGCCAACTTGAGTCACACGGTAGATCGCGCGGACGGTCAGTTGACCGCCCACGTTTTTTTATAATTATCATGCTGATTTCTCTACTTTTTGTTAATTGTTTACTGCCATGTAAGCAAAGAAACTCTGATACAACTCGGCAAACATCTTCTTTATCAAAATTCATTATATAAACAACATATAGTCAGCCATCAACATAATATAGATTCTAGCTTAAAAAATAATTTTTTGTTTTAACTTTTTTTTCGGCAAAAATGTTATTTCGCTCAATTAAACTAGAATGAAACTAGAATATAGTCAAGTATAATTGACACTTCAAAAAAGGCCACTTGAAAAAAAAGTACATAACTTGACACTTGTAACTTAAAACTACAATATAATCAACTTACGAGTAGGTGGCACAAAAAAAGGAAAAAAAAAGAAATTTTGGCCGGAAATAGCATAAATTGCCGGAAATAGCGCTCGTAAGTGTAACTGAAGAATACATGCCCATCCTATCTCACCCAAAGCTCACTGGTGAGCGCGACATTCGAAATTCCAAAAAGGCGGTCACTTGACCGTCCACGCGAACGGATTAATGAGAGTCGGATTCTATATTCAACCATCTATACATTATTCTCGCTGGACAGCTTTGGAGCCTGGAAACTTTTCGAACAAATTTTAATTTGAAAAGTATATATATCCCTATAGGAAATTGAATTGCGCATCTTTTGTCTCCAGAATGAAAAGTCGTAGCTTTTACTGTTTTCGAATGAGACCCGAAAACCCCGTTTTTTAGAACACCATTTTTTTGTCTTTTCTGATTCAACTCGCTATAATTCAGCCAATTTTTTTTTAATTTTCTGATTAAATTTACAGAAAATATTACTTATGATGTTCTTCGATTGATTGAACAAGATTGCTAAAAATGAATGACATGATTATTTGTTTATATACATTGTTGAAATAATTAACAGTTATTGTTATTCGCAAAATGTGACAGCAAGAAGTCATTGGCAAGACATATTTAGTTGATTCCGTAAAAACAATTTATTTTATTTATGGACAAACAGTAAACATAGGCATTTGTATATAAGAATTGTTTAAATTAAAGAAATATTTGTAAAAATCAATAAAAATGACAACAATGAATCATTGAAAAGACATTTTTAGATAATTCTGTGAAAAAATGAGCCTGTCTGTTCAAACATTGTCAAACTGTGTATTTGTTTACAAAAATGCTTCAAATAATTGCAAAAGGGCAGCTTTTTTTAATTAATCGTAATCGTATAGTCATTTCTCTAATATTTCATGCAAAAACAATGAATTTCAACAACTAATCATCGCAAATCAGGTAAAACGATAAACTTACTCTTCTTATGTTATAAATAAAATAAGAACATTTATTTTTCACGAAACAAAAAATGTTGCTTTGGTAAGAATCAGTTATTAGCAGCTGCTTTTTATACCTGGAAGTCTTACGGTGGTAGTTTAAAAAAGATACATCCAAATCTGTTGAAAATTGAATAATTTCCCCACTGGAAGTTTTTTGTTGCTCAAAATGCGCTCGACTCTCTATGAGCCTAAGTATATGAATGCATGATTTACACAAAGTCTCAGGTAGAAATTTATAACTTTTATTTAAACAAAAATGTGTATATATTATTTATTCTACCAGTCGTAGAACATCATACAGAATATGTCGTGTAAATTTCAGTAAAAAATTCCAAGAATTGGCTCAATCACGGCTGGTTGAAATAAAAACACAAAAATTTCGTATTTCACAAAACGGGGTTTTCCCTTCTTTTTAAACGGCAAAATCGATAACTTTTTGTCTAGAAAAGAGAATGCGCAATTATATTTCCCATAAGAATATATACTATTAATATTAAAATTCGTTTTTTACACCGTTCAGCGAGAAAAATTTATTAGGCGGTTATAGAATCCGGTCCCTCAATTCATTTTCTCGAAACTGGATAACTTTTTGTAAGCAGGCTTTTTACATAAAAATAGCTTGAAAGTAATTTCTTCTTCTTTTTTTTTTTGTAATGGTCCCGCTGAATCTACAACACGTCTCTCTTCTGAAAAAAGTGGTAAATGGCGCTTGACTCCTTATGGCATCTGCAGTTTGCACCCTTCAATTGTCCATCTCAAAAGAAACAAACTGATAGGTCAGGAAAGTGGGATTTCTCAACAATAGAAGGTAAGTGACGAGTAACACGAGGATGAAAACGGAGTCCGCGGTTTGCTTTGCCCGTGAGGACGGGTGTTTGAAGCGAAGGGGTTGGTTGGGGGCCTTCACCTATATACCCATCCACACATCACTACTTTCCAACCGAGCAATTCACGCCTACCCCGAAAAGGAAACGGCTTAATGATATAATAATAATAATAATAATAATAATAATAAATTCTGATGAAAATTCTACTTTGAAAGTTGTACTTTCTTTATCATTTTTTGAACTGTTGTTTCACCATGTATGAATCATCCAAAAAGGATTACCCAAATTATCAAGCCCGCAAAGTACATTTGATCATGACACGTTTTTCCTTAGTACTTTCAGCATTTGGTAATGCGGCGAACGAGTCGAGCGACAAGCGCGGTCGTCACTAAACGTTAGGGTTATTTGACACCACGTCCTTTATAAAATTAACACGAGAGATTATTGCCAATCCCAAGAACGGACAGGGCCAATCACAACACTTATCAAGCTCGCGCTGCTGTTGTTAATAAGACGAACGGCTCGTATGAATTATCGAGCGGTTACTGCGTTGACAACTGTGGCGCGTGCCATTCCAAAAAATTTTGTTTCGACACTAACCGCTCGTGCCAAAAGCAGTGGCAGCTCTTGCTTCGGTCGCTCCGTGTGGCCACCACCAAATCATCACTAACGCCCACGAACAATGATTTCAAAACAAAAGAAGTAAAGATACTTACCCGGATTAAGAGGAACGGCCAACACTGCAGTTATACGGCAACAATCAGCATCCATATCACCCTGAAAAATTTTGATGACCACAGAAAAAACTTTGCGAACTACAGGCTGAAATAGCCCCTGGACCCTCACTCCTTACGAATGAATCATGCTCGCAGACATAAACTGTACACACTTTTAAAACACCCCGATCACACTTTCAAAAATTTAAATCCACGATAAGAATATTAAATCCACCATATGAAAATCATTCACGAATTCACTATAATTTAAAAATTGTTAACACGTGACAAACATACATATATCATACGAGGTTAATTTTTGAATAAAAACTGCACGGCCGTACACCCTGTAGTGATGTTAGATAACAATTGCATTTCAGTAACAAAACTCATCAAGGGCGATGAGAATTATAAGGAGGGAGGACTGTTACATCCTCAAAAATTTTCAAATCTCGTCTTAACGCCGCACAGTAAAATCACTACACTCGAACTCCAAAGATACGAGAATCTCGGAAATCGAGAACTCCAAAGATACGAGCGTGAAAGGGGCTCCCACTCCTGCGACGTTTAGATTTCGGGGGTAATGCGTGAGAAAGCACAAAGGCTTACTACGTGCATGCGCGTGTATGCAATTCGCAGTGAACAAACGTAGAATTCAAAGCAGCGCGCATTCGCGCGCGCCTCACTCTCGGATAGGGTGGGGGTACAGGGGAAAAAATTTTGCTTGCACATTTGGAGTCTTTTTGGGCTCGCTTGATTGCCTTCAAATTTTTACAGTTTGTTTACCTATACGATAGTAGTTTACCCCACAATTTATAGACTTTTAATACCATCCCTCGTCGAACTACAGGGAGTGAAACTTTCACCCCCTGGCAAAAACGGGCAGTTTCAAATGGTCATAACTTTCTTTCTAATAATGCGAATTGAATTTTCTATGAGTGATTCCTGCAGGGTTTTTCATACTCTTTCATTCTATGAAAACCATTGTTTTTAATTTTCCAATTTGTATAATCAAATCATGATGTAAAATGTTGATCCAACATTTTCTACTCTTCGGGTACTTTCCATTTTTTTAATTCATTCGTAAACGGAAGCTTGACTTTTTTCCAATAAAAATGTTTCTTGATATTATGGGACTGACAATTGTTATGCGCTTATGCGAATATATCCGATCGAAACCCTCCCTCGCGCGCTTGGACAGGCCGAACAGCCGGCCGGGGACTTGGCTATATGCATGATTCTCAAGGAAAGCTGAACTAAATTCATCATAATTTATTTAGTTCGTCTTTTTTTCGCGCATTTTTTTCTTCTCTGGACTTGAGGCTTTTTGACTGTCTTCGAAGACGGATTATGTTCTGTTGCGAATTAAGTTTTTTTTCATTTGCGGTTGTCCGTTTAAGTTGGGAATAAATGCGTGATATTTTAGGGTGCCAGGAATTGTAATTGCTTTAGTGAATCTAATTTCCAGTCTTTTGGTCATCTCTATGTGGTTTTCTTTCGGGCTGAAAAGAATTACTGTTTCCTTTATATGTTTCTTAGCCCATTTGAATAAATCCATCGCAGTGAGGATTGGATTCTGTGCTGAGCGCTGCAAGATAGCTTTTGCCGCAACAAATTTCCACCAATCCCGTCACCTGGACGCTTTCTATGTGTTATTGGTTGAAAATGTGTTTTTGCGGAAATTCCAAAATCTTTTTTTGTGATTTAAAAGATTTCTGAGGGCATACTTCTTTTTAAAAGCTGCGCAGCTCCGTCTGTCACATAATAAATCATGTCGACAAAGCTGAATTTCTTGTTGAGATAGTGGATGATGCGCTTTTATAACGTATGTACAGCTACAGTGTCATGACTTAAACAATCCGAGATGATTGCCGTACTAAAATGTTTCAATTCGTTTCCTTTTTTGTGATAAATAACTACCATACATATAGTAGCTTGATTAGTATTCCAATGGAAAAGCTTTGCATTTTTCGGCTATACATGAGACCGTCAAGTTTAATTCAGAGAAAGGACAAATTCTCTGTAGTGATAATTTGTGTATGTAAATAGTCTCAAATATTGTTAATTGACGTCAACCTTTCACAAGTCATTAGTAAATACGAGTAAATAATCGTATGTTAATCCATAATTTTTCTCCCAAAAATACAGGTCTGAAAGTCTTGAATATTGATTCTAGTTAGGAAGCGTGAACAAATTACGTAACATTAAATAGAAGGGGGGGCCTAGGTCTGAGTTCTGTTACGGTAATGATGAAAATATACAGCAAAACCTGGAAAAGAACGTTACGGAGAGGCGTGGGGTAAAAAGGGTCGAAAAAACGTTAAGAGGGTTTCGCTCGGATATATTCGCATTAACGCGTAACTATTGTCAGTTCCATAATGTAAACTAGCAGTTTTATTGAAAAAAAATCCAAATTTCGTTTAAGAATACTTTAAAAAAATCAAAAGTACCTGAAGTGTGGAAAATGTTAAATAAACCTTTTACATCGTCATTTGTTTGTAAAAATATAAAAATTAAATTCTGAATAACATGGAACTCACACATAAAGAAAACTACTCGGAATGTTTAAAACTGTTTTAAGGTATACTTTTCTTATTCCCAGACGTAAAAACAGACAATTTTATTCTTATAAATTGCCCCATATATATTCAGCCGCAATCACTTAACCAGGTACGACCAATGATAAATCCACGACGGTCGATAAAGTAGTAAGCACATTGCAAATACATAATAAATGTATCTACTCTAAAACCTAGAATTAATAAAATGTCTATGAATAAGTAAAAAAAAAGAAAGATGAAACTATTCATAATAATCAATACTGACATCAATATAGCTGAAGAAGGTATAAGCTCAAGTAATAAAAATAAAGCACGAAACATAATCGATAAAAGAAAAACGAGTACGCGACTTTCGAACATTTCTTGATTTGTACGTGCTATGTGGGCTTTTCTCGTCTCGCACGTACCATGCGGCCTTTTCTCGACTGGTACGTTCCATGTGAACTTGTTCCAAATGTACGTGACTTTCAAAGAAGATTTTCCCTATATAAAACCCACACTTACCCCTGGTGGTTGTCTTTTCGTTTCGAGCAGTTATACTGTTAACTTAAACTTTAAAGTACGAACCTCTTGAATTAAGTCGCGATATTTTAAACAAATGTGAAATATTCCTCAAAGAAGAACTGCCTTGGACAAGTCGCGTACCTTTTGCATCCGTCGTGAAATAGTACGAAGTTTAAAATTTCAACAAAGTCCCTTCGGCTGAAACTTTCAGTCGTCGTACAAATTGCTTTCCGATCATTCATGAAAGAACTCATCCTGTAGTTTACTTCCAATTATTCGTGTAAGTCAATTTAATTAAAAACATCCGGTAGAATTTCCTCGCTGTTCTACAACGTACTGGGGATACAATCGACATGTTAATCTTTTCCCAGCAAATACGTTCTGTATCTGCTCCGTAACAAAGCGGTAACATTTTTATATCTGTTTATATGACGAATGTAACTGTTCAGTGACGTGCTTGTTCAATAACTGGAAGGTAACAATGTTGAGTAACTTTTTTAGCGAATGAGGATGTACCAGTTACATAACAAAAGTTTTAACAATTCTGTAGCAGTGAGATGCAATTGTTATAGAAGGAGAATGTAATAATTGTTTTGTAACTTGGTTACACGCATGAACTATAACAATTTTATTACAGTATTACGTAAGTGGACTGCAACGGCGTTACGATGTAGTTCTGTAAGTTGTGTATAACAATCGTGTAACATTTGTTCAGTAACTTGGTTACATCCATGGACTACAACAATATTGTTACAAAATTACGTACGTGAAATTTAACGGCGTTACTGTGTGGTTTTGTAAGCTGTGCATACTGCACATTAGTCACAGCTATGTAACAATGTGACATGACTGTTATCTGACAAACCCGTATCTTTTATACTTTATGTTGTTTATATGAATTCTGCTACCTTGTTACGTAAAATTTCTAAAATGGTCTGGAAATTTGTCTCAGAAATTAATGATATATTATTGACATGATTTTTACAATTATTATCGGATATAAGTATATCTTTTTGAAATATTTTAAAAATTATTAACAATAATCTTCAAATTCATATAATATATTTAACATGCAAACTTCTTTCACAGGTATTCAAACGTGTAAATTCTTATAATTAAATGGAATAGAAATATTGACTTATTATATAATCTAAGTACATATATCTTTTACGAAGGGAAGAAACAATAAATAAATTTTGACTATAATTATTTTTGTTAAAAAATTAGATATATTTCAATTCAATATAAACACCGATTGTGAGTATCTTGAAAAAAAATCATTATCTCCATTCAACATGTAAATACATTTTCATCAATTTTTATAAAGGTGTTCGATACAAGTTCTAACGTCAAATTTAATATGTTTACATTACACTTACGACATAATTTTAAATTTACAACATAATCTTATGATAATTTTGAGAATAGAGCTTAAATATAGTACGCTTAAAGCGGATAGTTTCATATATAAAACTCTTACAATCTAAAACGTTACTCATCTTTAGAGAGATAAAAGTTTTAAGTTTTGATGAATTCCATGAATTTTAAACATCACATGCTTGTTAATATAAGAACAGTAAAAAAGTAATTATCATTCCCGGAAATAACTTTTATTGTTGATAAAAAACATTGTTGATATTGTTCATTCAGCAAAAACATTAAATATTTAAAGCCAACATTTTTAAATTCACCTACCCAGTAAAAAGAAATTAATTGGGGCGAATTGCAGCGAATTAACATTTTTGAATTCCCCGGAATTCCGCTTTCTGATTCGTTTAAACAAATTGAGCCAGCGCGAATTGAATGTGTTTCAATTCGTTTTAATTCGTAGTCAAGGTCATTTCGAAAAAAGTGATAAAAATTGCATGCCTCGAGACTCGAACCAGCGATCGCCATGTGTTTCAATTCGTTTTAATTCGTAGTCAAGGTCATTTTAAAAACAAGTGATAAAAATTGCATGCCTCGAGACTCGAACCAGCGATCCCCAGTGTATAAGACCAGAGGGCGACCACTGAGCTACGGGACTCATTGTTATTTGTTGACAACGGATTCTTTATGCCTAGTGCGTTGGTTATAGCTTACGAATTCGATTGAATAAACCACCCTGCTAAAAATTTCGGATTCAGAAATTGGTCCCAATTTATCCAAAATCAATTCAACTCACGTTTTTTCCCGAAATATGTCCGCTCTAATCCGAAAACTGTACGAAAACAGTCGGAAATTTGGCTGGTTATGTCCGGAATCTGTCCGGACCATAAATTTCATCTCCGGAAAGAGTTCGATTTTATCCGAAATTAGTCCGGAATTCAAAACCTGAAATTATTTTCGTTAAACCAAGAATGGAAAATAGTCCGGTCTAATCCGAGATTTATCCGAACGTAAACTTCACCTTCCGAAAGAGTCCGAATTGATCCGAAACTAGTCCGGAACTTAGTATCTGAAATTATTTTTGTTAAAGTATAACCGGAAAATCGTCCGCTTAAATCCGAAATCTGTCCGGTCAAAAACATCGACTCCGAAAATATTTCGATTCTATCTGAAATTAATCCGCAGGTTTAAGTTTTCATTCGGCCAAATAAATGTGATAACGGAAAATCGTCCGATTAAATCCGAAGTCTGTCCGGTCTAAAACATCAACACCAGAAATAGTCCGACTATCAGAAATTGATCCGCAGGTTTTATTTGTTATTCGATGAAATTAAAGTGAAAGCGGAAAATCGTCCCCCGAAGTCCGAAATTCGTCCGATCAAAAACATCGACTCTGGAAGCAGACTGATTTTATCCAAAATTTATCCGCAGGTTTAAGTTATAATTTGGTGAAATTCAAGTAAAAACGGAAAATATTTTAATTAAATCAGAAATCTCCCTGCTTAAAATGTCGGATAGGACCCGATAGAAACCAGATAAGTCTTCTACACGGATCTATCCGGGCTCTATACGTAGAATTATTTTCAATCCGGAAATTTTACGGATCTATCCGGGTTCTATCAGGGAGACCTGACCAATCCTGTATTTTAGTAAAGATCACTGTGACCATCTATCCGAGTCTATCCGGTATCTATCCGGGACGCGGAACCAGAAATTATTTTTGTCGAAGTCAAAACGATCATCTACCCGGGTCTATCCGGGACTTACGTGTGACACGCAAACAAAAATTAATTTCCTCTAAGTTCAGAAGAAGCGTCTATCCGGGTCTATCCGAGACCTATCTGGGAGTTTACTCTTGAAAAAAGAAACGAGTTATACACTTTACGTTTATCCGGGTCTATCTGTGACTTATTCGGGACACGAAAACAGATATTCATTTCCTCTAAGACCAAATTAACCGTCTATCCGGGTATAACCGGGATCTATCTGGGAGTTTACCGTTGAAAAGAGAAACAAGTCCTACACTTTATGTTTATGCGAGTCTATCTGGGACCTATTCAGGACACGAAAACAGACATTCATTTTCTCTAAGATCAAATTAAGTGTCTATCCAGGTGTATCCGGGATCTATCTGGAAGTTTACCGATGAAAAAAAAAACAAGTCCTACAGTTTGTGTTTATCCGGGTCTTATTTAGAGCATGGCAACCAAAAATTAATTTCCTGGAAGTTCAAATGAACCATCTATCCGGGTCTATCCGGCTCCTATTCGGGACACGAAAAAAAAATTAATTTCCTCGAAGTTCAAATGAAGCGTCTATCCAGGCGTATCCGGGATCTGACTGGTAGTTTTTGCATCGAAAAATTATAAAGTCCCGCAATGTACGTTTACCCTGGTCTATCCTACACCTATCCGGGACATAGAACCAGAATTTTATTTCCTGTGTAGTGAAAAAGGCTGTCTCTCTGCGTCTATCCGAGACCAATCTGGGAATATCTGCAACGATAAACAGATCAAGTCCGATAAAATATGTTTTATCGGGACTATCGGGGACCTATCCGGGACGTGGATCCAGAAATTGATTTCCTGTGGAGTCAAAAAGTGCGTTTATCTGGGCGTATCCGGGATGTGACCGGTAGTATTTGCACCAAGTAATTAAGCAAGTCCCCCAAAGTACATTTAAACGGGTCTATCCGGGACCTATCCAAGACATGGAACCAGGATTGGATTTCCTGTGAAGTCAAAAAAGTTGTCCGTTCGGGTCTATCCGGGATCAACCTGGGAGAATTTGAGTCGAGTTTCAGAATTTTTTGCCAACTTTTTAATCCAAATAAATACTAATCGAAAATTTAAATACTTCTCATTATGACATCTTCAACAATTTTTAATTGTTTAAATAAATGTAACTTATTCAAACAATTAGTTTTTTCAAAAAGTGTGATAAATAATCGTATTTTCTGAATAAAATGTAATAATTAATCATTCTTTGGATTCGTGCATTTTTTAAAAACATTTTGTGATTATTTGAACAATTGATTGTTGCTTATTTACACAATTTCAAAAATGAAGCCAGAGATGACCACTTTTTTCGCGAATTGGTATCCTATGCTACTTATTGTTGAATACTTACATAACTTTGATACTTTTCTTCTAATTTTCAATAAATTTCTATTCGATTAAACCATTTTTATTTGCTCAAGCAGTTTTTGTTTCGAAAACTATTAAAAAAATAATATCAAATAGAACACATAAAATTATTTTTCTGACTATATAGTTTACAGAAATAATATATTAACGATTTTTTAATTTTTTAAGCAAATTGAATTTTATTCAATAATTATTTTTCCCGAAAAATATGTTTAAAATCGTGTTTTTTAAATTAAAAATAATATTGAATGATTTTGTGGAGTGGTAATTTCTGCTCAAAAATGTATGTCATCGTTTAACCAATTAATTATTGTTTAATTAACATTTTTCTTTAAGTTGAGTACGGATAATTTACATCTTTTTTTAAATTCTTTATATACTATTATATGTGTTCCATTTTATATTATTTTTTTATAAGGTTTTGCAAAAAAAACTGCTTAAGCAAATAAAAATTGTTAAATGAAATAGAAATTTGTTAAAAATTAGAAGAAAAGTAACAAAGTTATGTAAGTAATCAACAATAAGTATCATAGGATACCAAGTTGAGAAAAAATGAATAACCTGAAAAAAATCAATAACTATGGCTCGATTTTAAGAAATTTTGAAAATAAGCAATAATTATTTGTTTAAATAATCACATATTTTTTAAATTTACTTCTCCAAAAAATGACCAACTATTACTAACATTTGAACAATTAAAAATTGTTTAAAAAGTCATGGGGGATATTCAAATTGTCCATTACTAATTATTTTAATTGAAAAAGAAGGCAGAAAATACTAAAAATTAACAGTAATACGTAAAAATGTAGTTTTTTTCTTAATTTCTGGGTCATATTTGGGGCGTTATGGGTGGGAGGAGGTTTGGTTTAAATTGAAAGCTATGGGTATGGTTTTATTTCCTAGAAACTCCTCTTTAATTCCTTAAAAAGTTTAGCAACTTTCGATCAAACCCTGAAGTGTCAGTCCAATTTTTCGAAAATTCAAAAAATTCCCATGTTAAATACAAGGGATTTTCAAGTGCCCGGTGGCACGTTTTAATGTTAGTATTTTAAAGGAAAAAATACGGATTTTCTTTCTCCATAACTGGAAACTTCTTTTTTAGGAAGGGGGGGGGGGCAGTCTTGCCCACTAGAGTAAAACAAATTTGCAATGCATTTTTGGACCACCCTAATGTTCCCATTCAACTTTGAAGATAGAATTTTTCTTTGTTTTCACTTCCCTTCACATTTTGGAGCTTCACAATTTGATCAGAAATCACAAATTAATTTAATAATTTAATTGAACATTTAAATATTAATATTTCAATTTAAAAAATTCAAATTCAAATATTCAAATTGCGCCTTTTTAAATCCACCTATTCATTAAATATATATTATATATTTAGGTTAAGACTCAGGTTTAGGTAGTTTATGTAGCGTTTGAATCCCCCGAGGAGGTGATTTTTCAAAGCGTTTTAGCGTGCGATTATGTTTGTAAGTAATCGTGTGTGCAATTGTATAATTTCCAAAATAAATTAAATGCAGTGACGAATATATAAAACAATTTTTTTTGCAAATTTATCATTATATTACATCATCTGTTTCGAAATGCTGTACCGAATTGATCCCGGCTAGGACCCGGATAAATCTTTCCAAGCGCCCCGTACAGATCCCGGATACGAAATTGTATACCGATTAGATCTTGGCTAAAGCCGGATAAGACCCGGATAGAATTTTCAAGCACTCCGTATAGATCCCGGATAGAATTTCGAAGCACCCCGTATAGACCCAGATACGAAATTTTATGCCGAATAGTTCCTGGAAAGATGTTTTAATTCCCCGTATAAGTCCCGAAAAAAACCCGGAAACCGAGATTTTGTGACGGATAGCTCCCGACTACGAACGGATAAACCCCGGATAGATGATAATTTTAGTTCCCCATATCAGTCCTGGATAGACCCATGTAACCAAATTGTGTACCGAATAGATCCTCGCTTGGACCGGATAGATATTTTGAATGCCTCGTATAGGTCCCGGATAAGCCCGGGTAGATATCTCTTAGCGTGCCGCATAAGCCTCGGATACACAAAAAAACTGGGGGTAACCAATGTTGCAGGTAATCATTATTTCTAGGTAAAGGCGGCTAGGGTACAGGGTAATGTCGAGCTGGGTAATTGATAAGTGGGTAAGGTATACCTAACTTCACCCTGGAGGAGGGTAACGAGGGCGAAGTGTCACTTGCTGACTTTATGTTTAAAGAAGCGGCTATAAATTAAGAATTATCACATATTTCCCCGTACAAAGCACTCCAAAAGGATGGTACTTAACAATAATTAGCGAATTCATTTCCGAATTTTCAACTTACCACACTTTATTTGCCAAAATAAATTTGATAGCAGACACAGGGTTCAAAAGTTGCCATGGTCGTTGAAGTTAGGGCGCAGTCCCATATGGAGGACATGGTGGTATATTAGCAGAATAGTACAAACCAGGGGTCGGTACCTTTTAGGTTGAAGCTGAACTTAAAAGGTTCCTTACGGATTCGGGCCCGGACTGGGCCCATTAATAGGGTCCGAAGATAACTCTGTCCTTTTTTAACTGTAGAGTTATCTTTGTCTAGTGGGGTCGCACTCATTCGAACTCGGACTTGAACTTACAAGGAGAGGACGCGAGATGGGAATCGCCGATTCGACTGGGACTTTGCAGGATGAAAGTACATCAAAATCCATTAGGGGCGTATTTTTTCTTTCGACCTAATGAGCCTTAGTTTTCGAAATATTGAGGTTTGAGTGTTTGCGCTCGAGCGCTCGACTCGCCACTGCAAAGCGAGAACCCGGGCTTGGCGGCCTTGGGCGCTTACTCACAGACCAAAACTAATGCTGTGATAAACGGAAAATCCACAGGGTTTCTATATCATCAGTTATCATTCCTATAGAGTTTTTCCATGTAGATTGAGAATCTTAAAACGAAAATAATCCATTACGTCAAATTTAAAAAAAAAAACGGGGTCAGAAAGTAACAACAAAAAATAGTTTTTGTCGCTTTTTGAAAAAGTTGTTAAACACTATAGTCCAACGGATAGTGATTATTTTTCATGTGAATTATGCAAATGATGTCACAAGCAATTCTATATTTTTTTAGGCATATAAAACCTCAAAAAAATTTGAAGGCGAGAAACATCCGCATGTTTTTAAAAATATAAAATTATATTTTCCGTTTAAACTATGCCAGATACGGAAAAATGATAAGACCCCCAATTGTTCATCTCAAAAATATCTATGATTTTTTACTATATTATATATTATACTTTTTTTTCTTTCAAAAACAATATATAAACTTGGTTTTTTACTTTTATCGAATATTATTTGTAAATATTTAACATTATTATCCAAAGTTCTTTTTTACATACATTTTTACGAAAAGTTGATAAATGTTGTTTTTAAGGAAATAATGTAACTTCTATTGTTTTCACCTTATTTCAGTTCACTGACATTGATGAAGATGATCAGTAGACACTTCAATTGAATAGGACTTCATATTTTTCACTTTCGTTTGGCATCTATAACATAAGTTCATGTAAGTTTTTTAATAGTGCCTAGCTACAATAAATCCATTATCTCGATTTTCTCCGTTTGTGATACGAAATGCTCTAGGAAAGAAAAAAATGAATAATATAAATTTAATTACCAATGACTTTTAAGACCAATTTTTAGCCAGAAACTAATTTTTGTTAAAAATATTTTTTTTAATTTATTATCTAATGCCTTTTAATATAATTATTTGTTATAATATAATATATTTACAAATTATATTCAATAAAATTAAAAATTCAATTCTATATTTTTTGTTGCACAAAAAAATTGGCAAACTATTGATAAGTCCAAAAAATTGCTTTCACATTATTTATTTGAAAGAATTTAACTTTTCGTAAGTGCTGCAGCAGTAACATTGTCATTTTCTCGGAATACCGATCGGAATACCGATATATCATGTCTAAAAAAGCGTCGTAGCTCGTTATTTTCTATTAGAATAGTTAATGGATTAAGCTTTAGGCTGTTATTTTAGCTGTCTTGTAAAATATTTTGCATTGTCATTAGTGGTCCTGCAGATAACGTGAACAGTTATGTATTTCGTGTCACAAACGGTGGCATTTTTTAAATGCTTTTGGAACTGAAAATATTTCGACAGCTTTTTCTGGGACATTATCTTACTATTATGAGAAAATCGGCCCACTGTACGGACATTTTCGCATAATTTTTACATTTAAATGTTTTTGTTTACAATTTAAAAAAATATGCATCCTATTAAAAAATGAGCTGAAAAGAATTGGAAAACTTTTTCAGGTGAATAATTTTATTTCCAAACGTTTTTTCGTATCTTGCATAGTTTTACCGAAAATATAATTTTGAATTCGTAATTATATGCAGATGAATCCCATTTTCAATTTTTTTTTGAAAAATAAATAAATTTTTTGAAAACTTGAAAAATAATCACTATCCTCTGGACTATAGTGTTTAACAACTTTTTGAAAAAGCGACAAAAACGATTTTTTTTGTTATTTTCTGATCCCGCTTTTTTTCAAAAATATGACGTGATGGATTATTTTCGTTTTAAGATTCGCAATATACATGGAAAAACTCTATTGGAATGATATCTGATGATATAGAAACCCTGTGGATTTACCGTTTATCACAGTATTAGTGTTGGCCTGTGAGTAAGCGCCCAAGGCCGCCAAGCCCGGGTCCTCGCTCTGCAGTGGCGAGTAGAACGGTCGAGCGCAAATACTCAAACCTCAATAGAAAAAATACGCCCCTAATGGATTTTGATGTACTTTCATCCTGCAAAGTCCCAGTCGAATCAGCAATGCCCATATCGTGTCCTCTCCTCGTAAGATTTAAAAAATTTCAACGATTTCACCAAAATTTTAAAGAATTCAAAGTTGTCAATGATTTCACAGATTTCAAAGATTTTTAAGATCTTAAAAGACTTTAATAATTTCACCAAGATTGCAATAAATTGACAAAAAACGTAAAATATTTTTTCAAGAAAACATAGAGAAGCAATCGAAATCTTAAAACGCCCTAATAGCATCAATAGGGACAATGTATATAATACCAGTCCTATTTGGCTTTCCGCCCTCCCAGGTTTTTAAAAAAAATACTTGATTGGCCAATCAAGTTCGAGCAGTCCCCTCCATGGGGCGCTTTTTTTGTGGATTCGAACCAATTTCCGAGTAATATGCACGAAAATTCGAGAGAGAGAGAGAGAGAGAGAGAAATGTGAACCACCCCAATGCACATACCCTTCTGGTTACGAATTCAACAAAGATTTCAAAGAATTCAATGATTTCACAAAGATTACGATGGTTTCACAAAGATTTAAATGATTTTATAAATTTTTTTTAGAGATTTTAACGATTTAAAAAGATTTCAAAGATTTCAAATTTTTTTTAATGATTTCAATGATTCCACAAAGATTTCAAAGATTTCAAAGTAGCTTTAATATTTTTCTAGCCCTTTGGATTTTTACTGTATCTCTGCCTGCTCTGCACATGCCCTTCTTGTTACGAACTCAATAAATATTTTTTATTATTATTTTACAAGATTTCAAATATTTCAATGATTTCACAAAGATTTCACAAAGATTGCGATGATTTCACAAAGATTTAAATGATTTCACAAAGATTTCTAAAAAAATTTCTCAGATTTCAAATATTTCAAACGATTTTAATGATTTCAATGAATCCACAAAGATTTCTGAAAAATTTCACTCTCAAATATTTCACAAAGGTTTTAAAGAAAGGTTTCAAAGCAGCTTTGAGCTATTTCGCGCCCTTTGGATTTTTACTGTATCTCTGCCTACTATATACGATTGTACATGCCCTTCTTATTACGAATTCAATTTAGATTTATTATTATTATTATTGTAGAAAATTTCAAATATTTCACAAACATTTCAAAAATTTCACAAAGATTGCGATGATTTTATAAAGATTTACATGATTTTACAAAGATTTCAAAGATTTAAAAAGATTTCAATGATTTCACAAAGATTTCAAAGATTTTAAAAGAATTCAAAGGTTTGACGAGGGTTTGTACACTTTACTATAGCCCCCCCCCCTGTAATTAAACTAGAGACTTCTAAATTCATACCTTCGACTCAGAAACGTCTCCCTGGCTTTCCTCATCGATTGCTGACACAGTATCTTTCGAATCCTCATCTGTCTCATATTTTATTTTATCCTGCGACTTGTCATTTGATTTCTCATCTACATCTTTCGATTTGTTCTGCTCATGAAGCATTTTTTTGCGTTTCCGTTTTGCTCGCATCTCCCTAAGCAAAAAATGCATAAAAGAATGAATTTGAATGTTATAATTATAATAATCGTAGCATAAAAATTAATAAAAGGAAATCTTATTATAAACAATACTAACTTCAAGTCTTTATCCTTACGTATCAGCATTTGTTTCTTAGCTTCTATTACTTCCGTGCAGGAGGGACTACATGAGATAGGACTTTCAAACTCTGCTGCCAAGCCATGACAACCACAACTTTCGCAACAATAAAAAGTATCTGCAGGTAAAGCGCGGTTTTTCCTATCTTCATCTGTAAAAAATTATTCTTTAGTTATCAGCGAATCTTCTTAGAAAACAGAGACTAGATTATGATGACTCACTCTTTTTTTCAACAATAACGCTAACAGGGCTCCCTTTTGAAGAATTCTGACTGAGGCATACATTCTCCTTATCACCTGTGCCATTCTCTTTGTCCTGTTTGTTATTCTCGTCTTCATCTACCACTTCCATGAGGCCAAATTCATTCACACAAAACTGTGAAATACGAACATTGTGATTTAAAGTAGACTGTAAAAAAAGCTACGGTACTATCATATAAGAAATATTTAAACACAAAGAGAAGATTGAACTCTCTACGAAATTATTAAAACATTGAAAAATACATATTATGAATTACCTTTAAACTACTTCCAGGCAAAGATCCAACTCCATCTTTCCAATTCAATGCCTTCGTAGCATCAAAGTTATGATCAGCAGCCTGATTGGAAGAGTTTATGCTATCTTTAGTCTCTTCTTCTTTCATAACTTGCGTTTCTATTTTACTGTCCGATGAATTATCTGCGTTGTCGTTATTTGATGTTTTAATTATTTCCACCTTAATATCATCATCCAGCGTTGACTTTAACTTTGGAGATTTATCTTCGCTGGGAACGACTTTGATTAAAGTTATATCATCGTCGTTCTGCATTTTTTTGTCCTTGTCTTGTTCGGAGTCTGGACTGCTTATAGAATAACTGATATCCACTTCTTGAGACGATTTCGGGAAACTCTGTTTCTTCATTCTCTTTTCACCCGATCCACGAAGTATGTTGCTGATAGTTTTCTTCCGCTTCTCCGGTTGATTGGTATCTTCCTTTTTGTTTGGAATGGGTGTTATAACAGCAGAGTCAGGGTTCTCAGATATTTTTATACTATCACTCAAGTGTTCTTGTCTTCCTCCTTTACCTAAGATACCAATATTTGTGATGGGATGCAAGGGAGGGGGATGCGTCGTTGAGTTTGTAGTTTTTGACTCTCGCAATACTGAAAATGTAAAGATATTTTTCTTTCAAAATTCTTTCAACAAAAGAGAAAAAGGACAAAAAAAAAAGGATAATTTAGAACTAATTGCAATCTTCGCTTTAAAAAGGGGCTAGGCTGACGTAACAGTTTTGTACAGTAACGAGTTACAAGTGACGAAGTTCCTCAAAAAGTTACAGGTGCAGTAACTTCTGATGTGACTTAGTTACTTTTTAAAATAGGTAACTCGTAACGCAACTTAGTTCCAATTTTTCTGTAGCTTGTAACATATATCCAGTTACTTTTGAAGTTACTTCTAGTTTAAATATTTCTAACTTACTGAGAAAGTATCTTTGAGCAACAACTACTTTCAAAAGTTAATAAAAACTTCAGAGAAGCCTTTTTACATTCTCATCCTAATGAGAAGGTATTGGTTTTATGTAAAATTTGACTTAGTCAGTTTTCATCAAATCTCCATTTTGTAATTTCTTTTCTTCTTCTGTTCTGATTTTATCTTTACTTTCCTTGACTAGTCGTTTAACTTTCCTCTTTTTGTGTCTGTAATAATTGTTGAGCCCATTTCTCTCCTTATCGCTAAGGCCTGGGATGTTTAACGTTCTCGTGTACGCTTCTTTCTTTTTTTGTTCGGCTGCCTCAATTTTATCATTTCACCATGCATCACCAAATTTTCTTCCTACAACCGCCGCACCACATACTTCGGTTGCAGTTTTAACAATGATATCCCGTACTAGAGTCCAAGCGCTTTCTATATCTTTACTGCTTCTAAGCGCCTCCCAAGTTGCCTCATTTGTGCGTTCGTTTATCTTATTCTGAAAATCTAATCGAACATCCGGTTTCTGTAAATATTCAATCTTGATTTGAGCTTGTTTCGTCTTTTCTGTTCTCTTTCTTCTTCATCCCCGTTCTAAGTTTATTTTGGAGACTAGAAGGTAATGATCCGTATTATATTCAGAGCCCCTCATGACTCTTATAGCTTTTACTAGTAAAGCATAAAATAACTAATTTTTGCCCGTTATAAGTTTTTCTTGTTGGATCCCCAAACTTACCTAGCACCGCTCCTGTATCTATATCCTGACGTTGGACGCCGACCCATCCGCTCATATCTCCTAGCAGAATTATTCTTTCACCTTGATCGCAAGTAAAACCGCCTTTTAACACCCCATTTTCTATCTTTTCAGTACGCTTAGATTAGGGGTTAGGATCGTGAAACTAAATCGTTAAAAATTAATAATGTTCAAATTATGCATCACGCTTTTTAAAATTTATCATTTTAATCTAGAGTACAAAAGTATGTAAGGACATAAAAATCAATTAATTTTTCTCCATTTTCCAGTGAAAAAGAAATAAGTTAAAAAATCCTGGGGGGGGGGGTCGCCGGTTTCACCACCATGTAGATCCGCACCTTATACTATAATTTTGGATACATAGATCTTCTATTAGTTTGATCTGTTAAAAATATTACGTAAAAATATCATTCCCCCCCCCCCTCTTACACAGGGTCGGCGAAAAGTGTTGAGCCCAGGTGGGTAGGCAGTTTTTCTGGCTGCGGGAGTGAGCAGGAGAATTAAAAAGATATACCTGAATACAGAGTAAAATGTTTGGACAACTGAAATAAAAAATTACTTAATTATTTTGTGCAATAATAATTATTTAGAAAAGTGAAAGACAAAATAATAAAATTTCCACAGAGAAATTATTCTTGTTATTCGAAATGAGACTCATCTTCTCTGTTGGAAATGTATTTACACAATAAAATATAATAACTTTCAATAATGTACAATGAACAATAATCATGATTAAATTGTAATTACATTTAAACTTTTTTTAAAAACAATAAAGTGCAACAAAGTTAAAATTGTAATTTTTTATCAAAATTCGTCATAATTACTTGTTAAAGTGTCCAATTTCTGAAAAAAAACTTGTAGTTTCTTCTAGTAGAATTATTTTTTTAATTTCTCATTGTTCTTTAAAAATCATTAAAAATTTTAAAAAATAATTCTACTATAAGAATCTACAAGTGTTTTTAGAAATCGGACACTTTAACAAGTAAGTTTTACAAAGTTTTATAAAAAATTACAATTTTAACATTGTTGTACTTTTTCTTTTTAATTTAAGTTAGTTGAATATTAATAAATAATAAATATCCAATATATTTACGTGATGAGTAAGAAGTTTCTTTCTTAATTTTGATCTTTCAACTAAACCATTGTTTTCAAATCTTTTCTACTGCGTATTTTACAATTGATAAATAAATTGTAATTTTTCAAGAATGAAAAACGTAATGTTTGGTTGAACAGCAAAAACAAATTTCGTAAGAGATAATTCACTCTGTTGGAAGTAATGACGAGTGAATTTGTAATAGCAGGAAGAAACTTTATAGAAGCGTTATCTGTTATCGACTATTTTAATGTTTTAGTTTCTGAATTTATTAATTTTACTTAGTGCTGCATTCCGATAAGAGAATTGTAAACATTTCAATCGGTCTCGGTCGTTGTCTCATGTTAAACTTCCGATAAATTTCGAACGATAATATCGGAACTATCATAATAAAAGTGACTTTGTAGTTTTGTACGAATTAATTTAATATACATCTTTCAAAATGGAAAGGGATTTGACAAAGCAGATTCTATCTGTTGGACATTTATCAAAAATAAGACCAGCATAAAAATATTTAAAAAAAAATAAATAGCGTAAAATATACAAGATTCAATATATAAATTAATTTTGCATTTGTAAAAATTCTGAAAAGGTACATTCTTTCCATTTTCTAATTAAATTTACTGTGAACAAACAAATAATTTCAATTCACGTAACACTTATTATCGGAATAATTGAATATATAACTTTATGAAAATTCTAATAAAATTATACGGAGTTGTATAGCTAAAAAGTTTCATTTAGTTGGGAGCCTTAGTTGGGAGCCCCCTAAGTTTTTCTAAAACAAAAGTCTTCTTTTTTCGCATTGTACATAAAACCAAGAATTGCAAAAAGCAACAAAAAGTGGAAAAAAGCGACAAACTACTAAAAGGAGAAATCCTCAGCTTTTTCAAAAGACTAAAGAAATTTCTTTAAATTCTAAAATAAGACAATTTTAACTTTGTCCTTTATTTCTGAACGCTAAATATATTTTTTTTGAAATGCTTGTCGCGAATGAAAAGAGGATGAAAAAACATATAGAAACTACTGTCCAACCTTTTTTTAGGGATATTAAAGGATATACAAATGACAAAAAAGATTTATTCACAAAAAGTAAAAAAAAATCCACCACCTCCGACTCGGCAAATATCTGACCCACATAAATGTAAATTTTTTCTTCTCCAGAAATTAAGATCCAAATGAACCACACTTTCCCAAGTTTCAGTCCGATTAGAAAACTTTGTGTTTTTTGGTGGTTGCACTTGAGAAATTATTCCTCATATTATATATACTCAACTCCCGAGTTAGGCACGGTTTCGGGCATGGCTTGCATTGGCCTTCAGCATATCTCGGAGGAAATTAAAACGTAAACAGGCAGGGCCGCTAAATCATGTCTGTTGGATTCGAACGTATGCTAACAGCGACGCAATTAACGCGCTGAAAGTGCGGCGCTCGGATCTAGCTGTTTGTCACGCTTGACTGAGCATGCAGCCTCGCGTTCCCTGCATCATGAAATTCCGAGGCCTCAAATTCTAGGAATCTCAGGAGTTGACTGTATAATGGTATACTTCTAATTTATATAATACAATTTTAAATAATCATTTTACATCAATTATTTCAAAATAGGACACTTTATTATGAAGGTTGGGTTCTTAAATCAATAACACTGGATCTAATTCCAAAAACTGAATAACCGTGGTTCAATCATGTCAACCCCGAGCAAGTCACATTGGCGGCGGGGCACATTGCGACAACTCTCATTTCAAAAAATTTGAATTCCACAGAAAATGGGCAAAAATGCGGCAAGTCACATATATGCGGCGAGTCACATTTGCGGTTATTCACATTCGCGGCAAGTCACTTTACGGCATCTCTTATTCGGAAAAATTGGAAATTCACAAAAAATTGACAAAAGTGCGGGAAGATACTCCTGTGATTAGACACAAAAATAATGTAGTTCACACCCCTATCCCTGTCTAACGTCCGTTGGGGGATGGAAAACCGCTGTAATTGATCACAGAAATAATTTAAGTCTCCCCACTATTTTTTGCTAATTTTTTTGTGGACTCCACATTTTTTCCGAATGAGAGATTTCGTAATGTGTCTTTCCTTAAATGTGAATTGCTGCATTTTTGCCAATTTTTTTTGGATTTCCAATTTTTCAAAAGGTGAGTTGCCGCAATATGACTTCCCGCGACCGCATATGCGACTTGCCGCATTTTTATCAAATTTTCCCGCTCTTCAAAATTTTCCGAATGAGAGATGCCGCAATGGGACTTGCCGGGGGTTGGCATAATCTGTACCCGAATAACCTTACAAAAATATGGCTTCAAATACGGTATTTATGGTAGAATTAGTATAATTCTGATTCTAGCTACCATAAATATCGTATTTGGATCCACCTCCCCGAAATCGATTTTCGTATCGCCTTGTTCGAACGCAGCACTAATTTTATTATATATTAATACCTTTCAACAAATAAGTGACTTTTTGATAAAAATCAAGTTCGACATTATTTCATTTTTTGGTTTCAAGAATTGGACAAATTTGTTTTATGCCATGTGTATTATTGAGGCTAAGTTGCTAGTGACCTCGGATAATTTGACCAAAATAATTGACCCCTTTCTGTGAATTGAAGACCATTCATTAAGCAAGTAAAGTATTTCTAAAAGGAACATTCCCTGTGACCATGAAAAAATTTAAAAAAATTAATAATTGAATTAAACATTGTTTTTGTAGTTTGAAAATATTTTTTGCAAATAAAGTTACAATAGTGGAAGTACAAAATTAGAATATATCTAAATCTGATAAATGGCCGCTCTCGCTTCACCGAAATTCGGTGAGCGTATAAGAAATATTTTCTGTAAGCTCAGGAAAGCTGAAAAAGGGCGACTTGATTCACCGAAATTCGGTGAGCACTGAGCGTAGTACAAATATTGTCGGTTAGCCTAGACACTTAGTTAATAAATAAACCTACATGTGAATCTAATTCCGAATTCTGCAAAAAAGAAAATATTTTAATTTTGCAATTTTTAATCCCTGAAGCCATTGAAATTCAATAACTTCAATTTTAAAACGTTTAAAACGAAAGTTGAATTAATTTGAACTGTAGTGTTTACAATTAAATAATTTCTAATTGAATGTGTTCAAAATCTGGTTAATGTAAGAAATTTAAGTGAAAAGTAGTCGCGAATTTTGAAACGTTTCCACTTTATGATTCAAAAAGTTTATAATTGAATAATTTTACAATTATGTTACAGAATCTTTTTTATCCAAATTTAAATTGGAAATATTCAAAAACACACAATTTTAAGATTAAGAATAAAAATTAAAAAAACGTTCAAGTAAGTTCAGTTTTGTAAAAAAAATTTCTTGATAATATTGTCTTCGATGTTAAGTGACTTACATATTTCAATAAAAAATGTTTTCAATAAAAGCTATGAAGATACAAAATTCCAAATTGAAAATTCTCTAATTCAAAAACTTGAAATGAGTAGAAAATTTCTATTAAATATATTACAAGTTGAAAAATTTCAAGATCCAGTTATTGAAAATTTAAAAACCACACGTTTGTAAGTGCTTCATATTTTTCAATCTTAAGTGAAAAGTGTTTGTTAAATTAAAAAATGTAAAGTAGAAGGTGTTTGAATTTTATCATTAATACTTCCATACTGGATAATTTTCATTAAAATTCCATTTGATAAATTCCAGCTGAAAATTGTTCAAAATAAACGCAGTTACACATTTTTACATATTAAACGAGGAGCTTTAAAAATTAAACAATTGCAAATGGAATGTTTCTCAAACGTAAGCTTTAAAAACTAAACAATTGACAATTGAAACTTTTGGATTAGAAAATTTCAATTTTAAAATTGGCACTGACTAGTATTACGAAATTTTCCATAACGTGAGCCCTGAACGAGCTGTTTTTTTTTACGAAAAATTTCATAATAGTAGACAGCTCATTTAAAATGACAATTTAAGTAAAACTGTAATCTTTCAAATTAAACAATTTCAAATTGAAAATTAAAAAAATGTTATTCAATTTGTTCAACTTTTTACAGAAGGGTCCACGGTTTCATTATTTTGATTCTTTCGAATTGAGTTGGAAGTCTGTATTCTGCAGATATGGAAAAAATCTAATTTTGCAATTGAAAATCCATTAAAAAATTTTAATTGAATACAAAATCGAATGATTTCACAGCAATCCAGGTCATGGTATTTTTTATAATTTTTTACCTCTCCTGAAAATGTGACGGTTTCTATGTAAATCTTTAATTTGTTTAGGTCCCCCGCCCCTTTCATAGAGTAAGGCGTAGTTAATGAACGGCCCCTGTTCGAAACAAATAGATTACATTTGTTCGTAAATATAAAGTTTAATAATTTAATACAGTTGAAAAAAACTTTTCTGATTTATAAAAAATTTATTTTCAAACAAACAATAAAGTACAGAGTCGATTTGATTTCTTAGTTTCCTTATACAAGTCTTTAAATACATTGTATGTTGATGAAGTTAAAATTCGTCAGAATAACGTACGTGCAAATATAAATTTACTTTTACCCGATTAATCCGGAGGCTCGCATCGCTATCGAAAGTAAGCTTGATAATCTACAAATTCGGAATCACAATCAGATAAATAGATCGGCATAACAAGCTTTGTCGTCACAATAACATTTTGTACAGTTGAAAATTAGTCAAGTGTAAGATTATTATTATTATTGCGCAAAGCGACTCGATAAATTACACTTGATAACTGACTGTATTTCGAGGTAAATAAATCTGTTATTGCTAGATTGCGTAACGATCTGTTTCTTATTCTCCCTCATCATACGTTATCCAGCAGTCGTCTTCAACAATTGTTTCAAGTGGGATCGAAAAGTTGAGTGGTGTTTGATTAGAGCGCAAGACAAGCCAGCCAAGATGAATTCGATCAAGAAGATTTCACCAAAAGTGAGTCCTATCATTTTTTTTTCTATCACAATTTAATTTGATTTCTTTAATAATTAAATCTGGGAAAGTGATGGTTGATATGGAATTAATCAATTCTCTTTCGGCATATTTTACCGAATTTTAATTTTCTCTTCTGGCATATAAGCCAGTCATCTATAATTTTGTATTCCAGCAGAAGTTTCCGGAGATGCATTTTTCAGCTTGTTAGAATTTACCTGGAATTTTTTGGAATTCATCATAAATTCATTAGAATTCATCATAAATTCATAAGAATTCATCATAAATTAAATGGAATTCATCAAAAAATTGATTGAATTCATCATAAATTCTTTAAAATTCAAGCGCGAGGTCGGTCACATTCGTCTCCTTTTCCATGTTTCCGTGAAAGGGGGGCGGGGGGTACAGATATGGAAATGAAACAATCTTCATCTTTCACAAAGACCATTATTTTCTATTCTCGCATAAATTTTCGGATATGAATTTCTAAGCTTGGTGAAATTTTTCTTAAATTCTTTTGGAATGAAGCATACATTTTTAATTTTTGGAATTTACCCTGAATTCTTTGGAATTCATTATACATTCTTTGGAATTCCTTAGAATTCAAGCGCAAATTCGGTCACACTCGTCACCATTTCCCAGTTTCCATGGAGTTTGGGCTGGGGGGGATATAGAATACAGAGATGAAATATAATCTCCATCTGTCACGAAGATCACCCTTTCATTTTCTATATTGGCATAGTTTTCCGGGAATGAGTATTTAAACTTCTTGGAATTGACTTTGAATTCTTTGATATTCATTATAAATTATTGGAATTCTTTAGAACTCAAGCGCAATTCCCGTCGCACTCGTTGCCCTTTTCAAGTTTCCGATCACCCTTAATTTTTAAACTCAATTTTTAAACTCGTTGGAATTAGCCTAAAATTCTTTGAAATTTTTTAGAATCCCATCGACAAAGAAATTACGTTCAAATCCGGCATATTTTGCCGAGAGGCATGCGCTGGACCTACTTTTTAACAGGTCGCAACTTTGATTTCACTTGTTGCGGAATTTTTTTGCTACCCCCAAACCCTCCCACTTGAAAAACTCTAAGTCGGATGTCTTTGTTTGAATTTTCTACTCTTTTAAATATTTTAAACTTATGTATATAATAAATATTTATGATTTATAATAATGTATTGTTCGCAAAATGTCATTCCTAATATTAGACTTTTAACTAAAAGTGATGGCTTAGCAGAACAAGAAAATAAATTGAATTGCGTAATCACTCTGATAAACCGTTAACGAACACTGAGACCTACAAAATTTGTATATATAGCTAGGAAAGCGAATTATATACAATTATATAAATCGATTTTTGTTATCAACGTATACATTTATCATTTATGAACGATAATTGAATATTTTGGACAAAATCCCTGGATTTTCAATAATTTTTATTTCATCAATATTTTTTATTTCATAATTATTTGATGAATTGGCTTCGTAATTTCCAAAATTATTAAGAATTATATTTATTTGATGAAATAAATGTAATAATAATAAGATTTTATAGTGGAATATAATGTAATTTTGTGGTGTGTGTAATTATAATGTAATGTTCAAAATACGATATTCAAGGATTTTGTTCAAGAAAACTTATATTAGGCATAAAATTTTAAAATCAACCCTGTAAATTTAAAAAAGTGGCGAATTAAAAAAATATATTATTTAAACTTTGTTCATATTATGGAATTTCCAAAAAAAAACAGAGTGAAATCGATTTTTGCAAATCTTTTGGTTTCATTGTACCCCAACGAGCATTATAGATACATTATTGGAGATAGTTTGAAAATCGATTAAAAATTTCTAGGGTGCTTTAGAAGTTATAAATTTTTTGAGACACAAAGCCATAAAATATCAATGAAACTCAATTTTTTGAAACAATTTGAGGATCAAGAACGAGTTTGAAAATGTATTGTTCTAAGAAAACGGTTAATATTTTGATAGTTCTTGATAGAAAATTGTTTAAAAAAAATAATATTATTTATTTAAATTCAACGAGTGAAAATTCGTAATAACTTATACCAGTGATTATTTCTGCTTCATGATTAGATCCAGGAAATGAAAATCTCATCGGGATAAATAATCAATTGGGATTTTCAATCAGAGTGAAAGATAAAAGATAAAGATCCGGCGGGTTTGTGTGGATTACCGAGCATTATTTATTATATCCTTGTATAGAGAATCTTTACCCCCCAGGAATTAAATCTCAAGATTACACAGAACATCTGCTTTGTGTGATACGTATGCACTCATTATCAGAGTCCAGAGAACGTGCATGCTTTGCAATACATATCTGTTATCATTATGGGTAATAAACTGATAAAACAGCGAAAATATTTTTTTGCTTTAAATTTTTCTAGATAAATAGTCAAATTAAATTTCATATTTTAGACCCAAAATTTTACCTGAATTAAGTATATTATTTTATCAGACGAAATATCTTAAATAAATAAAAAATAAATGTAGGTACTTCTTTGATCAATAAAATATTTTCTTAAATCAATTTCGGAATTCAGTTCAATAAGTTTACGGAAAATATTTAATTTTTAATTAATTCAATTTAGTGATAATGTCATTCCACGAAAATACCATGTGCAAACAGTAATAGAAAAAACTTCTTGCTACCTTACATTCAACAAACAGGTATAATTGAATATTCAGGTGTTCCAAACGCAATGTTGAATTTATGATCTACGAAGAAATCAAACCAAAAATTAATCGAAACTTGCTTTTTCTTATTTCTCTGTCTATCATTGTATAGAACGCGTGACATAATTTTAGTAAAGTAAACTGTCTTGACGTTTTAAACATTACTATTATGTATCTAGTTTTCATTTTTATGAATAATTATGTTTTTGATTAACAATTATTTAAACTTTTTACATTGTAGTTTAAGACTTGAGCGTGTATTTCAATTTTGATTATTTTTGTATGATTTCTTATCAAATTTTCACCATATCTATAATCTGCTTATATAAATCCGGTCTCGACGTCAGAGTATTATTTCTAAACAGCGTAATTTATTCCACGAAAAAAAAACTAATTTCCGTTTTTTATTCTTCAAGATCAGTACCTATATAATTTGCATTTTTTAAATCTGTTAATCATTATACGAAACTGTCGATTTTCTTTCAGTCCTGCTTTTTTGTAGACATATATTGTTTTTATTACATAAAATATCTGAAAGAGTCTGAACAATTTTTTAGTGAGTTTAAAAATTCTAACTTTGGATTCAATTAAGATATTTGAAACTCCAAAGTTCTTTATCATATCAATATTCACAAAATGGTTAATCTCACTGAAATTCAGGTTATACGATGAATGTTATAATATTATGAATAAAAGTTAATAAAATATAATAAATAATTCTGCAAAAGATATAATTTTTGTTTTGATCGAAATGTGATTAATTTCTCCAGATGTTTCACAGCCTAGAATAGATTATTATTCAATAAACGATTGCTGAGCCTTCTTATGATACTGGAAAATTGATAAGAACATAATAAATTTATGTAAATCATACAATTGATTCCCTACTATGAAATATTTATCTGTAACACTTACGTCAATCAATTTTATGGAGAAATTGAAATTCGCATTGTCTTCTAATGAAATATTCTAACAATGTAAATTGATTCGTTTTTGCAGATACTACGAAAATTAATGAAGACTTCACAGATACATTTCACTGCATCACTTAGTCAATTTCCTGGGCCTTTGACCCATTTAACAGATGATGAAATTATGATGAGAGACATGGGTAAGAATTTATTGATATTTTTCGTTAGATTATCTGAAAGACTAAATTATTTATTCATATCAATTAATTATTTAATTTGACCACAAGTAATCTGTTTGATATTGATTTTTCTTTGCATGTGTATTTTTAGTTTCTCGTATGGACAACATTAAAATAATAAAATAATAATAATTTATTAGATTCTTTAAAATTTTCAAGATTTAAATTTATATATTTGTTTTAATATTTCTATTTTAGAAACATCTAATAGTTCAACTTGAAAGAAATTCTAGCAATAAAAAATGATTCATAACAAATTTGTCGATTTTTTTTGTGAATAACTTTTGTCTATTCATTTTTTTCGTATCTTGTGTCGTTTTTTTTCAAAAATGTTAATTTTTTTAAATGTTATTTTTTACGATTAAAACAAAAACTAAGCTTCCTATCCAAAAATTAGTTTTAACGAATTTGTAGTTTTGAATTGTAAGCACCATACAAAATTATAATAAATGAAATAGAGGTATTTTAGTCTCATTTTTGTATAACTTTTTCAGTGACGAAGCTAAGCAAGGAGAAGGTAGGCCCTCTCGTGAAAAAAATGGAAAAGGAAGCAAGACTAGACGACGGCCTTGTGAAGTCATTATTCGAAAACGGGGTTTGTACATTTTTTTCGCCTTTTTTGTCGGTACATTATAAAAATAGAGTTTCAAAAAAACAAATAATTTTAATAATCTTGCACAAAATAAACAATTAACGTCATCTAATCCACTGAAGCTTTACAGCATTCTTTCAATTTGAATTCAATGCTTTTAATTTAAACCAAACTCTCGGGTTCAATCCCCCCGGTTTCCGACTTCTTAGAATTGCTGTCTCAGGCCAAAGAACGGTTGCGACGTTCGTCGCAATCTCTCTCGCCAACGGTTGTTTACATTTGGGTCCCCTCGATTTGGGACCGAAGACAACCCCTTGACATGGGTCTGAAACCGAGAGTTTCGTGTAATAGTTTTTCCTTCAATGAATACAATTTTTTTTACAGATAATGGGGATAGAAGTTCCAACAGAATATGGAGGCTCTGGCAGTAATTTCATGTCAGCAATTTTGACAGTAGAAGAATTAGCAAAAGTGGATGGTGCTGTGGCAGCCTTTGTAGATATTCACAACACCCTAGTCAATTCATTACTTATAAAAATAGCCTCGCCTGAACAAAAAGACAAATATTTGACGAGATTAGCTCAAACAGACGTAAGTTTTAATAATAATCCGTTTAAAATATTAAAATATATATTTTAATAGTTGCAAAAGTAAAAATTTATACTAGATTTGTTTCCTCAGGTTGGAAGTTTTTGTCTAACAGAACCTTCAGCAGGATCTGATGCGTTTTCTCTTAAGACTGTTGCAAAGAAAGATGGTAGTGATTATATAATTAATGGATCCAAAATGTGGATCTCGAATTCTGATATCGCTGGAATTTTTATAGTTTTTGCTAATGCCAATCCTGCAGATGTAAGTATCTTTTTCATAATTATGTTCAGGTTTCTTTATTGTTTCTATTTCGGGAGCGTCCATTAATTTCGTAAGGCCTTTTTGGGGGTAAAGGGGGGGGGGGATCCAAAGCATTTCTTACTTAAGTTTCCTCTTTTTAATAGTTTTTAAGAATATGTTAATTAAAACCTGTTTTGGCTGTTGAAATTACTTTTTATACCATTATACACATTATATTATTATTTGTTTTAGTTTTTTTGTATTATGCACGGAGAAAAATGGCTAGTCAGTCTGAACATCCAGAGTGCCAGACTGACTATATTTCAGTTTTAACTATGGGACAGCCCCCTAGATGGTCTAGCGTACCATCCATGGATGCAAAATCCGTCAATTCTGAAAGCATATTTATTATTTTTGAAGAGTAGGATGCCTTACACCATATTACTTTGAGCACGAGAGGCTAAGGAAACGGCGTCACTGCACTGAATTAAAACATTAACACTGGAAAATTCAGAAACAATATAAATGCGTATTACTAATCTTGCAAGTATTGTTTCTTTATCAATGAATTACGAAATTCTGAGCACGTTTTCTGTCGAAAATGTCGAGAATACGCACTAATTAATAAGTGACGCCTTTGTCCTTAATCCCTCGGAAGTATCGAATTTGACGTTCAAAGTCAGAACGAAAGCCACTCAACCCACTCTCAAACATGTTCTCCATATTATATTCACTCTGGATACATGTTTGATGTATCAACAGGTGGTTTCAACTAATTAAAAGTGTTGTAAAACACGGCAAACGTGACCCCGAACGTCAGTCGGTCCGAAAATGCGTTTCGGGTGTCGGTTGTGTTCGCTCAGCGTTCGGTAGAGGTCGTGACACAGCCACTTCTGTTTGAAATTCTGGAGAGTCGATTTGACTATACTGATAGTGAGTCTGAATCACCTGTGGATGTTCAAACATACTATAAAATTATGTTCTGCCTGACTATGAAGAAAAAATTGTGGATGGTACTTGAGACTATCTAGAAGATCAAACTGACCATCTAAATTTTGGCACTTCAAGTTTGACTATCCATTTTTCTCCGTGTGTGATATTTCATATTACATACATCCCCTAAATATAGAGTCGCGGAGTTAACCATTCCGAACTCTCTATCATTGCAGAAAATTCCGTAATACTAGCCAGTGTCTCACCATTTCTGAAATCTGGAGTACACCTTTAATTAAACATCATGAAATCCCTGAAAATCTTCGCAATCCTTTGACATCCCGTAAATTGTTTTAATTGGTAAATCATGTGGAAATTCCGTGAAATATTTAGAATTTCATGGATATCGTACAAAATCACTTGAATTCTTTTCAAAACGATTAAGCTCCCTAAAAAACCCTTGAAGTCCTTTAAATAAACTGCAGAAATTTCTTAAAATCTGTTTAGATTCCGTGAAATCTTTTGAAATAATTGAAATCGTAAATAATCTCTTGAAATGCCTTTAAAATGATTAGACTCCCTGGAAATCCCTTGAAATTCTTCAAAAACTTTAGAAATTTCTTTAGATTCTTTGAGATTTCGTGTAAACTTTTGAAATCGCTTGAAATCTTCAAAACCCCATAAAATCCGTTAACATTTTTTAAATCATGCAACAATTCCTTGAAATCCCTGGAATTCCATGGATATCATACAAAAGGTCTTAAAATCCCTTTAAAACGATCAAGGTCCCTGATAATCCTTTAAAAGCTCTAGAAATTTCCTAAAATTCTTTGTGAATCCGCGAAATCGTTTGAATTCTTTAATATACCATGAAAATTCCTTATAATCCTTTAAAATATGTGTAAATTCCTTTAAAATCTCTATAAATCTGTTAACATTTTTTAAATTCCGTGAAATATTTCGAAATATTACGAGGTCTCTTGAAATTCATCAAAATGTTTTGAAATCCATTCGAATCTTTTGAAGTCTTTATAAAATATCAATTTCGCATATCATCAGAATGTTAATTTTCTGTAAGACAGACGGTCAAATTTTTTTTCCGTATATACTTTCGAATTTTTCAAATTTTTTTTAAAATCCTCTGAAATACCGTGAAATCGTCAAAACCTCTCCAAATCTCCCTAAATCCGTTAAAATTCCTTAAAATCCTTTGAAATTCCATTAAAATCCCCAGATATCCTTCCAAATTTGTGAAAATACTCCTGTATCTCTTGAAATCTTTTGAAATTCTGTTATTTCTTTTTAAATATTTCGAAATATCTGAAAATCCGTTAAAATTATTTGTAATACGCGGAAATCGCTAATAATTTCTTGAAATCCACTAGGTAATTTCTTCAAACTCTTAAAATCTTTTTAAGTCATTTGAAATCATCCAACCTTTTCTATTCCTCTAAAATCTCTTTACATTCTGTAAAAAATGTTATAATTCTTTTAAATATTTTGTAGTTCTTTTAAATACCTTAAAGAGTCACGAAATCTCTTGAAATCCTCCGATTCACTGGGAATCTTTCAAATATTTTGAAATCCTTTGACATCTTTTGAAATCCCGTTTACACTGACAATAATTTATAATTTGTCGATGTACTCATTATTTTTTTTTAATTTTTCGTAACAAGAGGGA
>JAABKJ010007545.1:126459487-126702014 GCA_011634705.1 Andricus grossulariae | reverse complement strand
CAAGAGGGAGGGTGGGGGGGGGGTCAAGAAATCATTACGAATCCTCACAATAGGTGTGTGGGGGTCTAAAATTCCAATTGAGGAGAGTGGAGCCAAGCCGACACTTTTTTTTTTTAAAGTCGTTTTTCAATTTAAACATTTTTTTCTTGACAACGTATTAGGTATGATTGGATCGAGAATTTAGTTAGCTATAAAATGCTACTGATTGATTATTCTGAACTACAATGCTTTGTTTATGAATTATTAGAAAAAAAGTGAGGTGATGGAAAATCTGTCGAGCGAAAAATCGTGGGTCTAAGCCGACACCCCCCCCCTCCCCCTGGGGCTAAGTCGACACTTGACTATAATGTTTGAAGATAGAAAAGGACTCGGTTTTCATCAAATCTTCACGTTTTGAGATTCCCTGAGTCAGAAAAAGCGATTTTTAATAAGATGTCTGCCTGTCTGTCCGTATGTATGTATGTCTGTATGTATGTCTGTATCCTGTAGGCACGTTAATGACATACTCGGTGTAGGCTTAGCCCCACACGTCAATTTTGTATATTGGTATCCGAAAACAACAGAAAATCTTCGGAAAATCAAAATTTAACAACACATTCATGTTCAGCACCTTTTTTTACGTGAGATGAATATACCTTGATTATAGTGTACGATGATATACAAAAGAAAAACACATTTTACAACATGCGTCGGAAAAAACTGTTGACCTTCGAAAACACTTTTAATGTCGTTAAATGTGCCTTATCATGCAGAATGCCACGAAACTATCGATAAAGTTAGGGCATTAGGGTCCATTTTTATTTGAAGAAACCAAGTTCACACGGTTCATATTTTTCATTAAAAAAGCAAGTGTCGGCTTATCCCCACTGTCGGCTTAGCCCCACTTTCCCCTAATCATTCTTACTAAAGTCGGGGCTAAAAGTCGAGGAAAGTTTTTTTTCGAATTTTCATGCATGTCATTTCTAATACATGAAATACTACTTTCCCCTGATAATAATATGTTTCCATACATTTTTTAAACAATTTGTTGTAAATTTTAGCAACTTTCTGTTAAAATATATTTAGGAAGTCGCGGTTTTTTTCAGAGTTTTTCAATTCTATTTCAACTTTTCAGTTAAGTCGAGACAACAATCAATTGAATTCTACAGAAATAATTGTTTAAACAATTTATTGTAAATTTTAGCAATTTTATCTTAGAGTAGATTTGGAAAATGGCGTTTTTCCGAATTATTCAACTCATTTTCAACTTTTCATTGAGATCGAGGCAATAATCAATTAAACTCAACAGAAATAATTGTTTGAACAATTTATTATTATCTATAACAATATTCTCTGAAAAGAATGCTAGGAGCTTGCAGTTTTTTCTTACATTTTATACTTTTTATCCACTTCTCATTTAGACTTAGGTAATAATTATTTAAAGTTGAAAGACATGATTGTTCAAACAATGTAATCATTATTTTTAACAAAATTCTCTTTGAATAATGGTAGAAAGTTACGGTTTTTCCGGAATTGTCAAATTTTGGTCGAATGTGCACTTAGAGTACAGTAATAATTAATAAAATTTAACAAAATAGTATATTGTGTATCGAGGGCGTAAAGGAGGCAAAATAGCTTTGCGCCCTTGATACACACCATACTTTTTGTCCCCCTGCTTGAAAACAAGCATGTGAAGCAGATAGAGGATGTTTGATGTACTTGAAAATTTTAGATTACAGGTGAAATGAAGAAAGTGCTTCTTATTTATCATCCCAAATTTTCAACTCGATGTGGCTATTCGTGTAAAAATAAGTTTACAAATAAAAAAAAGTGTCGGTATGGCAGGAAGCCGGTCACGTGACCCACTCGTCACATGGCCTTAAACGCAATAAAAATATTAAGAATAAAAAAAATAATACTCTATCTCTGATAGGGCCTATTAGAGATTTTTTTTAACTGTCTTACAATTTTTTATCTAGTTTAATTTTGCTAACATTTTGCTCATAAATGCTATGGGGTAGGTAAAGACGATTTTTGGAACTTTTTTGAAAAATATTTCTTGAAAATTTGAAATTTTTTATCAGCACCGCTCTATAAACCATTTTAGCGAAAAAAAAAATTTTCGTACGAAATTCCTGGACTATAAGAGAGAGTTCAGCTGCTATTGCGTTTCATCCACCGGAAATGGGGTAAAGAGGGGATAGAACAAAAATACGAGGTTGAGATTCTATAGTAAGAAAAGTGTAACGTCATGAGCTCCGCCCCCTCGAAATGCTGTCATCGATCCAAGAGGGTTTTCCCCAATGTATCCCAATCTCGGTATTTGAGAGAAAAAAAAAATTAATAAACAAAATTGCATCCCTTTCGTCATAATAAAAATGATAAAAAGAATAAAGGGCCTCTTCCAATTCAGAAAAAAATTAATGTACGAAATTTCCTACCTAAAATAGTTTATTTATTAATAATATATTGTTATTATTATTGCTCTTGTTCAATTCAGAAAAAGATTGAAAATAAAAAGTTCCCCCTCCAACTCAATAAAAATGATCAAATGAAAAAATGACCTCTTCCAACTAAAAAAAAAATAACTAAAATTTCCTCCTTTCCTCCTCAAAAAACTTGTAAATAAAATAAACAATTATGCTTCTTCCAATTCATAAAATATTTAAAACCAACATTTCTTCGTTTCCAACTCAAAAAACTTGTACAAAATAAAAAATTATTCATCTTCCATTTCATAAAGTATTTTAAACCAAAATCTCCGCTTTTCCAACTCAAAAAACTTGTAAAAAATAAAAAATAATCCTTTTTCCAATGCATAAAATATTGAAAACCAAAATTTCCTCTTTTTCAACTCAAAAAAATGGTAAAAAATAGTCCTTTTTCCAATTCATAAAATATTGAAAATCAAAATTTCCTCGTCTCCAACTCAAAAAAATGGTAAAAAATAAAAAAAATGATCCTTTTCCAATTCATAAAATATTAAGACAAAATTTCCTCTTTCTCAACTCAAAAAAATTGTAAAAAATAGTTCTTTTTCCAATTCATAAAATATTGGAAACCAAAATTTCTTCGTTTCCAACTCAAAAAACTTGTAAAAAATAAAAAATTATCTATCTTCCGATTCATAAAGTATTTTGAACCAAAATCTCCTCTTTTCCAACTCAAAACACTTGTAAAAAATAAAAAATGATCCTATTTCCAATTCATAAAATATTAAAACAAAATTTCCCCTTTTTCAACTCAAAAAAATGGTAAAAAATAGTTCTTTTTCCAATTCGTAAAATATTGGAAACCAAAATTTCTTCGTTTCCAACTAAAAGAACTTGCAAAAAAATAAAAAATTATCCATCTTCCAATTCATAAAGTATTTTAAACCAAAATATCCTCTTTTCCAACTCAAAAAACTTGTAAAAAATAAAAAATAATCCTAATTTCAATTCATAAAATATTGAAAACCAAAATTTCCTCTTTTTCAACTAAAAAAAAATGGTAAAAAATAGTCCTTTTTCCAATTCATAAAATATTGAAAATCAAAATTTCCTCGTCTCCAACTCGAAAAATTGTAAAAAATAAAAAAATTATCCATCCTCCAATTCATAAAGTATTGAAACCCAAAATTTCCTCCTTTCCAACTCAAAAAACTTGTAAAAAATAAAAAATAATCCTTTTTCCAATTCATAAAATATTGAAAACCAAAATTTCCTCTTTTTCAAATAAAAAAAATGGTAAAAAATAGTCCTTTTTCCAATTCATAAAATATTGAAAATCAAAATTTCCTCGTCTCCAATTCAAAAAAATGGTAAAAAAAAAAAAAAATTATCCATCCTCCAATTCATAAAGTATTGAAACCCAAAATTTCCTCCTTTCCAACTCAAAAAACTTGTAGAAAATAAAAAATTATCCTTTTTCCAATTCATAAAATATTGAAAACCAAAATTTCCTCTTTTTCAACTAAAAAAAATGGTAAAAAATAGTCCTTTTTCCAATTCATAAAATATTGATAAACCAGAATTTCCTCGTTTCCAACTCAAAAAAATGGTAAAAAAATAAAAATTAACCTTTTTCCAATTCATAAAATATTGAAAAACAAAATTTCCTCTTTTTCAACTCAAAAAAATTGTAAAAAATAGTTCTTTTTCCAATTCATAGAATATTGGAAACCAAAATTTCCTCGTTTCCAACACAAAAAAATAAAATAAATTATCCTCCTTCCAATTTATAAAATATTGAAATGCAAAAGTTGCCTCCTCTCCAACTGAAAGAAATGGTAAAAATTAAAAGAATTATCCTTTTTTCAATTCATAAAATATTAAAAACCAAAATTTCCTCCTTTTCAACTCAAAAAAATTGTAAAAAATAAACAATTATCCATCTTCCAATTCATAAAGTATTGAAAACCAAAATTTCCTTCTTTTCAACTCAAAAAAATTGTAAAAAATAAAAAGCCTCTTTCAATTCTGAAAAAAATTAATAATCAAAACTGTAACCCTTTTAACTCAATAAAAATGATACAAACAAAAAAAGGACCTCTTCCGATTCAAAAAAACAATTATTGACCCTCATTTCCTCCTTTCCAACTAAATTTCCAGCTAAATAACAATGTTAAAAATAAAAAAGGATCCTTTTTCCAATTCATAAAATATTGAAAACCAAAATTTCCTCTTTTTCAACGAAAAAAAATGGTAAAAAATAGTCCTTTTTCCAATTCATAAAATATTGAAAACCAAAATTTCCTAGCTTCCAACGCAAAAAAATGATAAAAAATAAAAAAATGATCCATCCTCCAATTCATAAAGTATCGAAAACCAAAATTTCCTCCTTTCCAACTCAAAAAACTTGTAAAAAATAAAAAATCATCCTTTTTCCAATTCATAAAATATTGGAAACCAAAATTTCCTCGTTTCCAACTCGAAAAACTTGTAAAAAATAGTCCTTTTTCCAATTCATGAAATATTGAAAACCAAAATTTCCTCGCTTCCAACGCAAAAAAATGATAAAAAATAAAAAAATTATCCATCCTCCAATTCATAAAGTATAGAAAACCAAAATTTCCTCCTTTCCAACTCAAAAAACTTGTAAAAAATAAAAAATTATCCTTTTTCCCATTCATAAAATATTGGAAACCAAAATTTTCTCGTTTCCGAATCAAAAAACTGGTAAAAAATAGTCCTTTTTCCCATTCATGAAATATTGAGAACCAAAATTTCCTCGTTTCCAACTCAAAAAAATTGTGAAAAATAAAAAATTATCCATCTTCCAATTCATAAAGTATTGAAAACCAAAATTTCCTCCCTTCCAACTAAAAAAAATGGTAAAAAATAAACAATTATCCTTCTTCCAATTCATACAATATTGAAAACCAAAATTTCCTCTTTTTCAGTTAAAAAAAAAATGGTAAAAATTAGTCCTTTTTCCAATTCATGAAATATTGAAAACCGAATTTTCCTCGTTTCCAACTGAAAAAAATTGTAACAAATAAAAAATTATCCTTCTTCCAATTCATAAAATATTGAAAACCAAAATTTCCTCGTTTCCAACTCAAAAAATTGTAAAAAATAAACAATTATCCTTCTTCCAATTCATAAAATATTGAAAACCAAAACTTCGTCTTTTTCAGCTCAAAAAAAAATTGTAAAAATAAATAAGAAACATTTCATCCCTTCCAACTCAATAAAAATTTAAAAATAAAAAATTCTTCTTCTTCCAAATCATAAAATATTGAAATGCAAAATTTCCCCTTTCCAAGTTAATAAAAATATTGAAAATAAAAAATTATTCTCTTACAATTGAGAAAAACAATTAATGGCCAAAATTTTCTACCTTCCAACCTGATAAAAATCTTAAATCTAAAAAAGTGACTCACGTTCAATTCAGAAAAAAATTTGTAATAAAAAGTTCCCCCCTCCAAATTAATAAAAATGATAAAATGAAAAAATGACATCTTCCAATTAAAAAAAAAGAACTAAAATTTGCACCCTTCCAAATTTCTTCCCTTGAACTCAATGAAAATGTTAAAAATAAAACATGGCCTCTCCCAATTCAGGAAACAAATAATAACCAAAACTGCAACCCTTTGAACTCAATAAAAATGATAATAACAAAAAAAGGACCTCTTCCGATTCAGAAAAACAATTATTGACCAGAATTTTCTCCTTTCCAACTCAATAAAAATTTTGAAAATAAAAAAAGTCCCTCTTGAAAAATGAGAAAAAAATTGAAAAAAGTTCTTCCCTTAAATTTAATAAAAATGCTAAACAGAACAAATTTGTCTCTTCCAATTCAGAAAAAAATGAATAACCAAAATTTCATCCCTTCCAACTAAATAAAAATGATAAAAACAAGGGTCTCTTTCAAATAGGAAACAAATAAATAACCAAAATTTCCACCTTTCCAACTCAAAAAAATTGTTAAAATGAAAAAGCATGTTTCTTTCAATTTATAAAAACTTTAAAACAAAAATTTTCGCCTTCTAACTCAATAAAAATGCTAAAGGGGAAAAATGGCCCCTTTCCATTCAGAAAAAATAACCAAAATTCCATCCCTTCCAACACTATAAAAACTTGTTAAATAACAAAATTACCCTCTTCCAATTCATACAAAAATAAAAACCAAAATTTGATCCCTTGCAACTCAATAAAAATGATAAAAAAAATATCCTCTTTCAATTAGGAAAAAAATAAATAACCAAAAAGGTCAACGCTTCCAACTCAATAAAAATGTTAAAAATAAAAAAGGATCCTTCTTCCAATTCAAAAATATTGAAAACGAAAATTGCCTCCTTTCCAACTGAAAAAAATGGTAAAAAAAGATATTCTTTTTCCAATTCATAAAATATTAAAAGCCAGAATTTCCTCTTTTCCAACTCAAAAAAATGGTAAAAAATAAAAAATTATCCTTCTTCCAATTAATAAAATATTGAAAACATAATTTTTCTCTTTTTTGACTCAATAAAAATTTTAAAAATAAGAAATTTCTCTCTTCGAATTCTGACCAAAATTGAAACAAAATAAAAATATTGAACAGAAAAATTGGCCTCTTTTAATTCCAAAAAAAAAGAAAAAAGAAAAATGTCATCCCTTCCAACTTAATAAAATTTTTTAAAATAATAAATTATCCTTCTTGCAATTCATAAAATATTGAAATGCAAAATTTGCCCCTTTCCAACTTGATAAAAATATTAAGAATAAAAAATTATTCTCTTAAAATTCAGAAAAACAATTACTGTCCAAAATTTTCTGCCTTCCAACTCGATAAAAATCTTAGAAGTAAAAAATTTACTCTCGTTCAATTCAGAAAATGATTGAAAATAAAAAGTTCCCCCCTCCAACTCAATAAAAATTTAAAAAATATTTTCCTCTTCCAATTAAAAAAAAAAATGAAAACCAAAATTTCCAAATTATCCAACTAAAAAAAATGGTTAAAAATGAATTCAATAACAATTAAATACCAAAATTTCTTCCCTTTCTTTTAAATTTAGAATGGTGAAATTCGAGCACTTTTGATGCATAAATCATTCAAGTTGAATTATTTGTATTTTATGTTATTTCAAATTAATCAAAAATAATGAAAACAATAAAAATATTTTAAAAATTATTTATTTTTTTTATATTTATTAAAAAATTTAAAATTGAATGGGTTAAAAATGGAATATTTTAGACTTAAATAATATTTTAATCCGATTTGAAATTGAATAAATACGTTTAATTATGAATCTATTAATTTAAAATTATTTAAAAATTGAAAATAGTTTAAAAAGTTTCAATCAGATGTTTAAACGTAATTTTAACTTAATTTCAATTTGAATTTAATTTAAACGTAATTTCAAATCGATTCAGAATCTGCTTGTAAAATCAATTATTGTTCAATTATTAGCACTCGAACTACAGTTAGTTTTAAAAATAATTAATTAATTTATATTTACAATCAACATAAAAATTTTTCTATTTAAAATTTTCAAATTCAAACATAGTGTAAATAGTGTAAATAATAATTCTAATTGTTATTTAAGTCCTCAAAACCGGATTTTAAGATTATTTAAATTAATGATGTAGCTAGGCTTAAAAATGAAGACCAAAAATGCAAATTTTTGAAAAATTTAACATGTGATATGAAATTTGTGATTTTTTAAGTGTTTGGATATTACAAAATTAATTTTTTGTCAATGATTATTAATATAATTTCACAAAAAACATCTACGATGCAAAAAATTCCGCCAAGTAAAAAGTTATAAGTGCAATCAAAGTTTGTTAAGAAATTCTGAAAGATATATAAATTTAGAAATATTCTTTGATTGATAAAATTACGCAAACTTTGAGAACGTATTAAAAAAGGGGAAAAATTAAAACTCGGCGAAATTTTCTCTCTTTTATTTCAAATTAATTATTTTTATATTGAATTTTATCTGTGAAAAAAATATTTTTTCCTTCGCTCCGCTGGGAATCGAACCACAGGTCTTCCTATTGCCGGTCGGATGCTCTTAGCACTAAGCTACTGGAGAGATCGAAAGAAGAATAAATTGATTATTCTCATTTGAAGAAAATTAAAAAATTTAAATACATTTCAGAATTACTTTGAAAATGAGCTCATTATAGGAAGTAATAATCCAAGTCGCAGTTAATAGGTAAAAAATGGCCGTAAAATCGATCCACTTTCTTCTACCTTAGTCACTTGGAAATCTCAGGTTCTATTAAAATTCAAGGTCCTGTCGACTATTTTAATAAACTTTTCTTCAGTCTAATTAGTAAATTTTAAGACTTCTGTCTACCTAAATCAATTTTTATGATTCAAAATAAAAGCCCTATTCTAGCTGAAAGCAATACTTCTTTTCGTGTCTCCAAATTATAGCCTAATTCATCATTTCCATAATGAGTTGGAGGAATCTTCATTTTTATTGTCGGCTCTAAAACTATCATGGTCGTAATAAAATCTGCAGTCGTCCATTTAAATTATTAAAATAATTAATGTATGGGTCTCTAATTTTCGGAATTGATAATAGCAATGAAAAAGCATTTTAAGGCACATTTGATTGAAAATGATACCAGTTTTATTATTTTTAATTTTGTTAAAAGGGTTCAGTTCCAAAACCCTAATCTTGATGATAGGAGATTAGAGTTTTTCAGATGATTTCAGTAAAATTATAAATATTACCAGTTTTTCCATTTTCCTAGATATATTCATGGCGGAGTAATTTTCAAGATTTTGTACAAATCGGTTCAGTAGTGTACGCTCCAGGTCGACTAAATAGATGATAAATCGATTTTTTTTTAGTTGAAAGTGCAAAATTTTGAGAAAGACAACAATAATCAAAATTTTTTGAGACGCAGTCCGAGATATTCATCTCTCGGATTTATGTTGAAATTTTGTACAAATAGGTTCAATAGTGTACGCTCCAGGTCGAATCAAATGGTTAAGAAATCTAATTTTTTGAATTTAATGTGAAATTTTTTTTTAAATTATTGATAACAATTTTGCACAACACAGTCCTAGATATTCATCTGACGGATTTACGTTGCAAATTTTGTAAAAAAAAAAATCGGTCCAATAGAGTACGCTCCAGGTCGAATAAAATTGATAAAAAATCTAATTTTTTTAATTTGAAGCGAAAAATTTTCAAAAATAATTACTAAATAGAAATTTTGCGATGCATAGTCCTAGATATTCATCAAACGGATTAATTTTGAAAATTTTGTACAAATAGGTTCAATAGTGTATGCTCCAAGTCAACTGAATTGCTAACAATCTAATTCTTTCAATTTAAAGTGGGAAATTAAAGAAAAATTATTGATAAAAATTTTTCACAACACAGTCCTGGATATTCATCTAACGGATTTACGTTGAAATTTTGGTAGAAAAATAGGTTCAATAGTGTACGATCCAGGTCAAATAAAAAGGTTAAAAAATCTAATTTTTCGAATTTAAAGTGAAAATTTTAAAAAAATTAATAAAGATTTTGCGCAAAACAGTCCTGGATATTCATCTAAAGGATTGACGTCGAAAATTTTAGAGGAAAATAGGTTCAAGAGTGTATGCTCCAGGTCGTATAAAATGGTTAAAAAATCTAATTTTTTAAAATTTAAATTGAAAAATTTTCAAAAAAAATTAATAAATAGAAAGTTTGCGATACATAGTTCTCGATATTCATCTAACGAATTTTTGTTTTAACCTCGTACAAATGGGTTCAATAGTGTATGCTCCAGGTCGTCTGAATTACTAAAAAATCTAATTTTTTAAATTTAATGTGAAAAATTAAAAAAAAAATAATAAAAATTTTGCGCAACACAGTCCTAGATATTCATCTAAAGGTTTTACGTTGACAATTTTGGAGGAAAATAGGTTCAATAGTGTATGCTCCAGGTCGAATAAAATGGTTAAAAAATCTATTTTTTAAAATTTAAATTGAAAAATTTTCAAAAAAAATAATAAATAAAAAGTTTGCGATACATAGTTCTCGATATTCATCTAACGAATTTTTGTTATAATCTTGTACAAATAGGTTCAATAGTGTATGCTCCAGGTCGACTGAATTACTAAAAATCTAATTTTTTCAATTTAAAGTGAAAAACTGAAAAAAAATTAATAAAAATTTTGCGCAACACAGTCCCAGATATTCATCTAAAGGATTTACGTTTACAATTGAAGGGGAAAATAGGTTCAATAGTGTACGCTCCAGGTCGAATAAAATAGTTGAAAAATCTAATTTTTTACATTTAAATTGAAAAATTGTCAAAAATAATTAATGAATAGAAAGTTTGCTATAAATAATCCTGAATATTCATTTAACGAATTAATGTTGAACATGTTGTATAAATAGGTATAATAGTGTATGGTCCAGATCGACTGAATTCTAAAAAATCTAATTTTTTTAATTTAATGTGGAAAATTAAAAAAAATAATAATAAAAATTTTGCGCAACACAGTCCTAGATATTCATCTAAAGGATTTACGTTGAAAATTTTGTAGAAAAATAGATTCAATAGTGTACACTCCAGGTCGAATAAAATGGTTGAAAAATCTAATTTTTTGAAATTCAAGTGAAAAATTGTCAAAGATAATTAATTAATAAAAAGTTTGCTACACATAGGCCTAAATATTTATTTAATGGATTTATGTTGAAAATGATGTACCAATAGGTTGAATAGTGTATGCTCCAGGTCGATTGAATTGCTAAAACATTTTATTTTTCCAATTTAAAGTGACAAATTAAAAAAAAAATTAATAAAAATTTTGCTTGACACAGTCCTAGAGATTTTTTTACAGTTAAAAATTGAACTATTTTGTTGAGAAATTGTATGTTTTGTTGAAATTTTGTCTTTTTTGGTTGAAAATTATCGTATTTTATCGGAAATTCAACTATTTGGTTGAAAATTCGTATTTTTTGGCAGAAAATTGATTTTCTTGATTTTAAATTCATCTTTCTGGTTAAAAAATCATCATTCCGGTTGAAAACTTACCTTTTTCAGTTGGAAATTGAACTATTTCGTAAAAAGCTTTTTTTTTTAAATTAAAAATTTAACTTATTAGTTTAAAATTCATCTTCTTCGGTTGGATGTTGACCTACTGTGTTAAAAATTTATTTATTCACTGTTTTTTTGAAAATTCGTTTCATTTTTGTTTAAAAATAAATTTCGCGAGCTGAAAACTTAACTATTGTATTTTTAGTTCAATATTTTTCATTTTTTAGTTGAAAATTGATATATTTTGTTGAAAATTAGTCTTTTTTGGTAGGATATTAATCTTGTTGTCTGAAAATTAATTTTCCAAATTGAAAATTTACCTATTCGATTTTTGTATAAAAGTTTATCTTCTTTATTATTTCCGTTGTCAATTAATTTTGTTATCTGAAAATATAACTATTCCATTCTTGGTTTAAAATTAATTTTTGTTTGTTAACTGTTTGGTTGAAAATTCATGTATTTTTCTAAAAAATTTACTTTTTTGGTAGGTAATTAATATTCTTGTTTGAAAATTTATCCTTTTGGTTGAAAATTTATATAATTATATTTTTGGAAAAATTGGGCTTTTTTGGCAAAAAATTTAATTAAAAAACAGTATATAATACTTTTTTATAAAAAATAAGAAAATGCATTTATACGTGTTTATCGATTTTTCAGTTATATCGACCATATTTCAAATGGATTACTATGATTACGACACCCTTCAACGTCTTTTTCAGATAAATGTGAACAGATAGAACATGTGTAGTATTAGTATGTTATTGAGTCTCCTGCAGGTTGAATCGAAAAAAATACGATAGGGTGCTTCAACTGTCAAGGAAGGGATTTTCTAGGGTCGAATTTCATTGGCCGTTATGGTCCTTTTGTTTAGCCAATGGGAGATAGAATTTAGGGGTAGAGAAACAAGGGTGGATTTAGATATAAAGTTACCCTGCATTTTACAACTAGGAATTCAAAATTGAATTATTTTCATTTGAAAATGTTCTTAAATACTCAAAATTTTTGTAAATTTGTCTTTCAGGTTGAATTTTTATCTAAACAAATTAATTTTTTAGCAAAAAGATAAATTTTTAACCAATAAGATGAATTTAATACCAAACAAGATGAATTTTTAACGAAATACATGAATTTTCAATACAATCATTGAATTTTTGACCAAAGAAATAATTGTTTAACTATAACGTGGAATCTTTAACCAAAACAATGAATTTTCAAACAAAAAGATTTATTTTCTACCAAAAAAGAAGAATTTTTAATAAAATATATGAATTTTTGAACTATAGTTAAAAATAGTTGAATTTTCAATCAAAGAAATTAGTGTTCAACTATAATGATGAATCTTAAAAAAAAAAATGAATTTTGAAATCAAATATTTGAATTTTCGACAAAAAAGATGAGTTTTCAACCATAAAGATTAATTTTCTACCAGAAAAGAGACGAATTTTCAAAACAACACGTGAATCTTTAACTAAAGAAGATAAATTTTTAAAGTTATATTTACAGTCAAAAAATTAATTTTTAACCATAAAAACGAATTTTCAACAAAAAAAATCAATTTTCAATCAAAGAAATGAATTGTTAACCAAAAAGATGAATTTTTCACCATGAAGAATAATATTTTACCACAAAAGATGAATTTTCCACAAAATAGTTAAATTTTGAACCAAAGAAATAAATTTCCAACTATAATGAAGAATCTTCAATAAAAAAAATTTAAACCAAGTAGTTCAATTTTCGACTAAAAAAATAAGTTTTTAACCAATAAGATTAATTTTCTACAAACGAATATATTTTTTTCAAGCAAATACATGCATTTTCAACAAATAGTTTAATTCCTATGTAAACAAATGAATCTTCAACTAAAATAAAAAATCATTAACCAAAGCAATGCATTTTTAATCAAAAGATTAATTTTCTACCAAAAGAGAAGAATTTTTCACAAAATAGTTGAATTTTTTAACTATAGTTGAAAATAGTTAAATTTTTAATCAAAAAAATTAGTTTTCAACAATAATGATGAATTTTCAATAAAAAAATGAATTTCGAAATCAAATATTTGAATTTTCTACCAGAAAAGACGAATTTTAAATAAAATACATGAATCTTCAACTAAAAAAGATAAATTTTTAAACCAAAATGGAATAGTTATATTTACAGTCGAAAAAATTAATTTTTAACCATAGAAATGAATTTTTTACTATAATGATGAATCTTTAATAAAAAAAAGAATTTTGAACCAAAAAGTTAAATTTTTTTATCAAAAAGATGAATTTTCAACAATAAAAATTAATTTTCTACCAGAAAAGACGAATTTTCATAACAATACATGAATCTTCAACTAAACAAGATAAATTTTTAAAGTCATATTTACAGTAAAAAAGATTAATTTTCAACCATAAAAACGAATTTTCAACAAAACACTTAAATTTTCAACCAAAGAAATGAATTGTTAACCAAAAAGATGAATTTTTCACCATGAAGATTAATATTTTACTACAAAAGATGAATTTTCAACAAAATAGTTAAATTTGGAACCAAAGAAATAAATTTTTAACAAAATCGGTGAATTTTTAACTAAAAAAGGAAAATATTCAACTAAAAATGGTATAGTTATGTTTTCAGTTAAAAATAAATTTTGAAACGAAAAAAAAAACGTTTTCAGCAAAATAGTTAAATTTTTATTTAAAGAATTAATTTCCAACCATAAAAACGAATTTTCAACAAAATAGATGAATTTTCAACTAAAGAAATGAATTGTTAACCAAAAAGATGAATTTTTCACCATGATGATCAATATTTTACTACAAAAGATGCATTTTCAACAAAATAGTTAAATTTTGAACCAAAGAAATAAATTTTCAACTATAATAATGAATCTTCTATAAAAAATAAAATTTAAACCAAGTAGTTGAATTTTGGACTAAAAAAATAAGTTTTTAAGCAATAAGATTAATTTTCTACAAACAAATATATTTTTTCAAGCAAAGACATGCATTTTCAACAAATAGTTTAATTCTTAACTAAACAGATGAATTTTCAACTAAAATAAAAAATCATTGACCAAAGCAATGCATTTTTAAACAAAAGATTAATTTTCTACCAAAAGAGAAGAATTTTTCACAAAATATTTGAATTTTTTAACTATAGTTGAAAATAGTTAAATTTTTAATCAAAGAAATTAGTTTTCAACAATAATGATAAATTTTCAATAAAAAAATGAGCTTTGAAATCAAATATTTGAATTTTCGACTGAAAAGATGAATTTTCAACGATAAAGATTAATTTTCTACCAGAAAAGACGAATTTTCAAAAAAATACATGAATCTTCAACTAAACAAGATAAATTTTCAAACCAAAATGGAATAGTTATATTTACAGTCAAAAAAATTAATTTCTAACCATAAAAACAAATTTTCAACAAAACACTTAAATTTTCAACCAAAGAAATGAATTTTTTACTATAATTATGAATATTTATTAAAAAATTTTTTTTAACCAAATAGTTTAGTTTCTGACCAAACAGATGAATTCTCAACCACAAAGATTAATTTTTTACCAAAAAGAACAATTTTGAACAAAATAGAAGAATTTTGAACTTTTTAGTTAGTTAGTAGAAAATGAAAAAGAAAAATTTTCAACTAAAAATGGTATAATTATATTTTCAGTTAAAAATCAATTTTGCACAAAAAAAAGAAACGTTTTCAGTCAAGTACTTAAATTGTTAATTAAAAAATTAATCTTCAACCATAAAAACGAATTTTCAACAAAACACTAAAATTTCCAACCAAAGAAATGAATTTTCAACCAAAAAGATGAATTTTGCACCATGAAGATTAATATTCTACAACAAAATACGAATTTTCAACAAAATAGTTGAATTTTTAACCAAAGAAATGAATTTTACACTATAATGATAAATCTTCAACAAAAAATAAAATTTAAACCAAGTAGTTGAATTTTCGACTAAAAAAATAAGTTTTTAACCAATAAGATTAATTTTCTACAAACAAATATATTTTTTTCAAGCAAATACATGCATTTTCAACAAATAATTTAATTCTTAGCTAAACAAATGGATTTTCAACTAAAATGAAAAATCATCAAACAAAACAATGAATTTTCAACAATAAAGATAAATTTTTTACCAGAAAAGACGAATTTTCCAAAAAATACATGAATCTTCAACTAAACAAGATAAATTTTTAAACCAAAATGGAATAGTTATATTTTCAGTAAAAAAAATTAATTTTTAACCATTAAAACGAATTTTCAACAAAACACTTAAATTTTTATCCAAAGAAGTGAATTGTTAACCAAAAAGATGAATTTTTCACCATGCAGATTAATGTTCTACAACAAAATACGAATTTTCAACAAAATAGTTGAATTTTTAACTAAAGAAATGAATTTTTTACTATAATGATAAATCTTTAACAAACAAAAATCGAACCAAATAGTTTAATTTTTTGACCAAAAATATGAATTCTCAACCACAAAGGTTAATTTTCTACCAAAAAGAACAATTTTCAACAAAATAGATGAATTTTCAACTCAAAAAGGAAAATTTTCATCCAAAAATGGTATAGTTATATTTTCAGTTAAAAATCAATTTCGAACAAAAGAAAAAGTTTTCAGCAAAGTAGTTAAATTGTTATTTAAAAAATTAATTTTCAACCAATTAGAACCGGATTTGCAGCAAAATAGTTAAATTTTCAACAAGCAAAAAAGTATTTAGAATTAAAATGATAATAAATCATCAACCAAGAAAATTAATTTTATACAAATTAGTTCTACTTTGAAGTAAGTACTTGAATTTTTAAGGAAAAATGTAATAGTTGATATTCCAACCAAAGAAAATTTTAATTTGAAACCAAAATCAGTTGAATTCAACCAAAAAGGACGAATTTTCAATAAGACAATTAAAATTCCTTGATAATAAAGGATTATTTTTCAACCAAGTAGTTGCATTTTTAGTTAAGAAGATGAAATTTCTACGACAACAAATGATTTTTTTAACCTAAAAGACCAATTTTCAACCCAAGAAGATTTTTCAGTCATTAGTGAAAAAAAATTCATCCAAAATGTAGAATTTTAATGCCAAAAAGACTAATTTTCTACAAAACAGTTGAATTTTCAAACCGAAAATATAAATTTTTAATTAAAAAAAGTTAATATTAGACCAAATAGTTTAATTTTCAACCCAAAAAGACGAATTTTGAACAAAAGGATTGCATTTTTTTCTTTTAATTAAATTGATCAATTTTGAAAAAAATAGTATGTTCATTTTTTAAATTATATGAATAACTTTTTCTAACTGAACATTTTATGTGAATAATTGAGTACGTGCAATCTGTATAATATGTTAATTATCCAAAATAATTTTTAGAACTTCCAATTTTTTAGGCAATTCAATATTTTCCTTTCTTTTTAAATATTAGTAAAATTCCACACATGTCAAGTTTTTGGAATGTATTGCAATTTTTTTTCTTTTTTTTTGAATTTCTAATTTTCAATGTAATATCTTAAAATTGTCTGATTTTTAGTTTAAGATTTAAAAAAAAATTAAGACAGATGAAAATTAAACTATCTGAAATTGATACCTCAGTAATAAAATAATTTCTTTAATTTTGAATGATTACAATTTTAGACTTCTGAATTTTTATCTTGAACGCTAAATTTTTAATTTTTCCCTTTCATAAGTTTCAATTTTGCAATTAAAATCCAAATTAGTGAATTTTATAAAGTATAATTGAAAAGCGGATTGCAATTGAAAATACAATTTTCAGTCGAAATACAAAAAATACAAAATACATAAATAAATAATTCAAATATTAAAATTCATGCGGATACTTAGCGGGTTTTTTTCAAACGTATTGTATTAATTGACGTTATTTTTAAAATAAAAATATTTTCGAGCTATTTAAATTATTCCACAGAAATGTTTAATTTATTATACTTTTTAAACTGGGTCGAGAAAATTCAAATATAGAAAATTCATTAAAATAGTTCATTAAAAATTAATAATTGCAAAAGAGGAAAATGTAATATACCACGCAGCTTGCGCCTCAAGTCGTACAAGACGGTCTAACTCTGACCACAGAATATTTTAATATATAGGTCATTTTTTCGAAAAATATTCTCCACAATATTTACTAAAAGTATTTTTTCATAAAATTCATTTTAGAAGCTATAAATACTTATAAATTCCAAAGTTATCATTTTGTAAATAAAGAAAACGTCCTTTAAAGTAGTTTTTTTTTTGGAAAAATTCTTATTTTTTATAACTTTTATTAAATAAATATTTTTCTAAGGGTTCCACAAAATTAAAATCCAAAAAATCATCATATTCCTTCTCAGACGAAAACTCGATTTAAACCAAAAATAGCGAGTAGAAAGGCATTGATTACATCGTGAATGAAATCAGGGGTGATTCGCTCGCCTGTATCAACCCTTGGATATGAGAAAATATATTACCATATATTACGTAACTTTTTTTAACGATTTTTTACCCTCCCTTTCCCCTTTCCCCTTTCCCCTTTCCCCTTTCCATATACCCATCCACACATCACTACTTTCCAACCGTGCAATTCACGCCTACCCCGAAAGGGAAACGGCTTAATGATATAATAATAATAATAATATTCAGACTAGAGTAAATCACTAAAATTTCACAGGTTACAAAGATGCAGACTCGCATTGTCCTGTGAATACAGGAGAAACGAGAAACTATCTGCTGGAGCCCCGGTGGCGTAATTGTTTAACGCTCCGCTCGTGAATAGTGGCGTTCCCGGTTCAAATCCAGGTCGACGCAGATTTTTTCTCGTTTCTACAGAAAATTATTTGACCTGTAATCGGCAATATCTAACATCAGAAATTAATTAAATATCCAAGACTGAGAAAATTTCACGATGGATCTAAGCAACACGTCAATGAAATGAAAGAAAAATGGATAGTTTAACTTGAAGGGTCCAATTTCAGATGGTCAGTTTGATCTTCCAGATAGTACCAAGTCTCACCCATAATTTTTTCTTCATAATCAGGCAGACCATAATTTTATCGTCTTTTTGAATATCCACAGGTGTTTCAGCCTCACTATCAGGATCATCAAATCGAAGTCTAGGATTGTCAATTATGAGTGTCTGCGTCACTGCTTCTACTGAACGCCGAGCAAACACAGCCCACGCATAAAGGCATTTTCATGTTTGCCGCGTTACACAAATTATGAATTAGTTTAAACCACTTGTTGGTATTTCAAACATGTGTGGAGAGTTAAGAGAATGTAGAGAAAATTTTGTAATTCGTTGATAAAGAAACGAGACTGGCGAGATTTGTCATATACATTTAAATTGTTTTCTGAATTTTTAATTTTATAGATTATTCAACTCAGTGCCGTTTCCTTAGACTCTCGAGCTCAAAGTAATACGTTCTCAATGGGTTTGTGAATATGCAATCATGTTTCAGGAATCTTACTCTTCAAAAATAATAAAGATGTTTTCAGGTTTCATTTGATAATAATTTAGATTTCTGTCTTGCCTCTCTTACTCTCATTAATATGCATGTGGGTGGGGGGAGAACATCAAATAATGAAGTTAACCCTCTGGTATGATTAAGTTAACACACCGAGATAATCAAGCTAATAATCCTAGGATAATCAGGTTCATACGTCAGGATCGTCAAATTTACACTCTAAGGTTGTCAACTTTAACTTTAGGATCGCCAACTTTACATTCTAGGATCGTCCACTTTACACTCTAGGATCATCAACCTTACACTTTAGGGTCGTCAACTTTACACACTAGGATCGTCAACTTTACACTATAGGATGGTCAGTTGTGCACTATAGGATCATCAACTTCACACTATAGGATGGTCAGTTGTGCACTCTAGGATCGTCAAATTTGCACTGTAGAATTGTCAACTTTACACTCTAGGATCGTCAACTTCACACTCTAGGATCGTCAACTTTACACTCTAGGATCTTCAACTTTACACTCAAGGATCGTCAACTTCACACTCTAGGATCGTCAACTTTACAATCTAGGATCGTCAACTTTGCACTCTAAGATCGTCAACTTTACACTCTAGGATCGTCAACTTTACACTCTAGAATTGTCAACTTTACACTCTAGGATCGTCAACTTCACACTCTAGGATCGACAAATGTACAATCTAGGATCGTCAACTTTACACTATAGGATCGTCAACTTCACACTCTAGGATCGTCAACTTTACACTCTAGAATTTTCAACTTTACACCCTAGGATCGTCAACTTTACACCCTAGGATCGTCAAATTTACACTCTAGAATCGTCAACTTCACACTATAGGATCGTCAACTTAACACTCTAGGATCGTCAACTTTACACTCTAAGATCGTCAACTTTACACACTAGGATCGTCAACTTCACACTCTAGGATCATCAACTTTACACTCGAGGATGGTTAACTATTCACATCAGAATTGTGAACTTTACACTCTAGGGTAGTAAAGCTAACCATCAAATTTCAACACTCCACGAATTGTACGCTACACCATTTAGGGGGCTGTCTATTAGGGTGGTCCAAAATTTATTTTTTCGAATTTTTATGAACAGCGCCCGGAAATTTGTTTGAATTCACACAGAATAACAAATAAAATATTACTTTTGAAATATTACCCTTGTAAGTCTGTTTTATAGGGACTCAAAAAAACCCCATAAGTGAACAAATGGGTTTTGCAAGCTTTTGGCGCTAGTTATAATTTTTTTGCGTTTTTTTCAATGCAAACTGTTTCTAATATATGAAATACCCCTCCCTTCAGCAAAATTTATTCACGAAAAAGAAAGAGATTGTTTAAAATAAGTTTTTCTCTCGTGTCTATTTATCATTTGTTCATAACTAAAAAGGCAAAGCAAAGTTAAAAATTTCAGAAAAAAACTGCAACTATCTGGCATTAATATAAATGAAGATAGTTAGTAACAATAATAACTTGTTCGAGCAATTATTTTTACTTAACTTAAATAGTTATTAAGTCACTCTCAATGAAAAATAGATAAATAGTTGAAAATTTCAGAAAAAACCGCAACTTTCTACAATTAAGGAACGAGAATATTATTAGCAATATTATTAAATTGTTTACACAATTATTTTTGTTAACTTAAATTAATTTTTACTTCATTCTAATTAAAAAATTGCCAATAATAATTTGTTAAAACAATTATTTTTGCTATATTAAATTGAATGTTAACTCACTTCAAGTGAAAAGTGGACAAGAGGTTAAAAATTGGTGAAAAAATCGCGACTTTCTATCTCCATTCTAAGAGAAATTTGCGAAAAAGAATAATAAATTGTTGAAATAATTTATGTAAACATCTAATTATCTGTATAAAGTAGTTTTTCACGTATCAGAAACAACTTGCATTAAAAAACCACAAAAAACTCATAATTAGCGCTAAAAACACGCAAAACCCATTTTTTCACTTATGAGGTTTTTTTGGAATCCTATAAAACAGACTTATGGGGGTGATTATAAAATGATTTGGTAAGTAAAAAATCAATCCTTTTCTTCGACCGACGATGTTTGAGAATTTTAAATTGCAAATTTTTTACGTCCCACGATCCGCATAAAAATTAAATTAAATTCAGCCAAAAACATCTTTACAACTCAGAATTTATTAATTAAAAAACTCCTTTCTCCATCCTTAACGTACGTTTAGGTACAATTCCGTACCTTTTTCAGAAGGTTTTTAAAACCTTAATACAATAATATCTCAAGTTAGCAATATTAAACAGGAAAAATTATAAACAAAAATAATAATTAATGTCAATTTGTACCTGAGATAAGATTAATTTCGAAGAGTAAAACAAACATCGAAAAGGAACATAGAAACCAATGTTAATTATGAAGAATTCAAGTCAAAATTTAAGCTAAATTTTAGAAAACATTAAAAATAGTTATAGAAGTCTCAGACAAAAAAAAATCTTCATAATGATTAGGAAGGACGAACGAAAATTGAAAATATAGAGATACAATAAAACACTATACGTAATGAGCGTTGACATAGATGAGTTATCATTTAAACAACTCATGAGGAAACGAGCGAAACGGAATTTAAATTTAAATGTGAGAAAAAAATTTTTCAACTAAAAATTAAAAAATGTGAAATTATTTAAAAATACTTTCATAAATTTGATTAATGTTCAAAATTTCAGTTTGTAAGTTAACAGAAATATTGCATCGTTGATAAGTCTTTTTTTCAGTAGCTAATATTTTAATATTTTCAAAACAAAAATCAAAATAATGACTCAATTTCCATGAATGTCGTGACAAACCTGTGTTAAAATTCCGAACTTCACAATCTCTTTTGTTTTCAGCAATTCTAGTTCTTAATGTCTGGCCTGTTTCACCTTTATAGACTTTATTGCGACATTGACATTTAATCAGATAGACAACGCCAGATGAATTTTAAATGGAATCACTGTCTCTCTTTTTTAATCAATAATTGTCTAGAGTATTTGTGTTTTTGAAATAAACATTAATATCAAATTCTTTAAGTGAACTCCTTAACCATTCGGATAAACCCTGAATGTGAGGGAAAGTAACATTTAATTTGAATTTATTGTGTCACTCTATTTATTATTTTTCTTTATTTTACTACCATCATTGTAAATCTCATTAATGCGTTTTGCAATAATGCCATTACTAAAATCAAGCAGATATTCATTATATATTAAGGATATTTTTCATTCATTTAAATTTTATTTTATAAACTGTATATCACTCAATTTAACACATCTTTCCACTAAACCATTAATTAAATCAATTTTATGACCAAATAAATTATGATAATTGTAGTTTAAATATCTGCCAGACCAAGAATTTTTTTATACCAGTTGGTTAGTAAATCAACATTTTGAGTTTTAATAATTTGTAGATCAAGATAGTTAATAACGTTATTAACCTCATGTTCATGAGTAAATTTTATATAATCTTTAATGCTATTAAACATATCTGAGAAAGCTTCAATCTTGTCAGTAGGAACAATAGCTAAAATGTCGTCTACATACCTTTTGTATAAAATAGGTGTGAAATCTAATAATTTTAGAGCTCTTTCTTCAACATCTTGTAAAACTAAATCAGAAACAACTGGGGATAAAGTGAACCCATAGGGCACCCCGAAATTTGTTTATTAAATTTATTTGTAAAGGAGAAAACAATACCATTAAAAAACGCTCTGGTAGCAATTATTAATACACTTTTTGTTATTTTTGCTAAGTTATGATTTAAAATAAGTTTTCCTTCAATGCAATCTGTTTTTTAAAATGTTGTTCTTTAAAATATCTTTAAGTTCCCAACTATTTTGAGCAAACGAACTAGTGTTAATGGAAACAGGTTTTAGAATATTTGAAATATACTTAGATAAATTGTAAGTAGGAGAACCACCTTGTTGGATAACATGCTGCAACAGTAGAAACAATCAGTCTCCAAATTAAATTAGGTTTGTGGACTTTAGGGAGAGCATAAGCTTTTGCTATGACACTACTGTAAAAATTTTATTTTATTTTCATGAGGACCGTGCGCCATAAAAAATTTGCAATTTAAAATTCTTATGGGGGTGATATTTGAAAAGTTATATTTCATTCATATTATATGGCTAACTTTGAAGAGAAATGTTGAGTTTCAACTCGATTCAGCTAATATTGAAGATTCAAAATAAAATTTACGTCTTTTTTTCTTATGGGAAATACCTGTCAAACTTCACGGGGCTTGCGCCACCTTTAAATGTCATTTTGTTTGAAAAAAATAGATTTTTTCGTGTGGATTCGAACAAATTTCCGGGCGTTATTCATATAGATTCGTAAAAAAAATTTGCCAATGTATTTTTGGACCATCGGACTGTCCATAGTTAAAGCTAAAATATAGTCAGACTCTAATGTTCAGTCTCATCAGCCATTTTTCTTTGTGCACGTGCAGTATGATACATTTGTAGTATAATAATTAAAAAATCACAATTTGTCGATTTCAGTTACTTTTTTGTAAGAGTCTAATCTAGCAAAATGTAGTTTTGTGCTGAAAATGGTTTACTCGATTTGCACTTTAGGCTTGAGCAGGGTATTATAACCTGAATACTTGATAATTGGGGTAATTGAGTCTTGTGGAGATTATAGGAGGAATAATGAATCAAAGTTTAATGTATGGTAATCTTCTTCGGAAATCAGATGGAATTTCTACATATAAACCCACAATCGTCATAGATATGAGAAGAATAATAAAACGTTTTTTTTTTTTTGCATTGTAACATTTTTTCCACAGGTTTCTTAGATTTTGTAAAGTCTTCCTTACATTGGAGGCAATCTGATGAGGAAATCGGTCAGCGTTTGACAAAACTTCATTTTATGAAATTTTTAATAAATAGTCTCGATACCCAGAGAAAAAGGTTCTTCATTCAACAAAATCATTTTGTTGACCGCATATTGTTGATTTCAGAAAACATTATGGTTAGGTAAACAAAAGTTCTGTTTAGTTTACCAAATTGGTTTGCTTCAATTATTCAAAGTTTTTGACAGATAATTCGTTTATTTTAGAAAATATATAGTATTAATTAATTTTTGTCCGAAAAAAGATCTTCTCCTTTTAATCCGCTGGGATTCGAACCACAGAACTTCTGATTTCCGGTTACGTGCTTTTCCCATTAAGCTGCTAGAGAGGTCAAGAAAAAAAACGTTATTTCAGAAAATATACGCATTATTATGCTATATAGTACAAAGCAAATTTTTAAAGGAATCTGTATTATCATTAGAGATTAACAGGAAATTAACGTCTTTTTCAGTCTACATAAAGTTATGAATTAAAAATTATTTTTAATTATTTTTTTCCTGAAAACAAGATCTCCTTTCACTACGCTTGGATTCGAACCACAGAACTTCTGATTTCCTGTCAAGTGTTTTTCTCATTAAGTTACTACAGAGATCGAGGGAAGAAACTTTATTTCAGAAAATATACGCATTATTATGCTAGATGGTGCAAATCTAATTTGAAAAAAAATTGAGGAATCTGTATTATCATTAGAGAATAACAAAAAAATTTCAACGTCTTTTTCGTACCAGATGGAGTTTTGAATTAAAAATCATTTTTAGTTAATTTTTTTCTGAAAAAAAAGTTCTTCTACTTTCACTTCGCTGGGATTCGAATCACCGAACTTCTGATGTCCGGTCACGTGTTTTTCACATTAAGCTACTAGAGAGGTCAAGAAAAAAAAACGTTATTTCAGAAAAAAAACGCATTATTATGCTAGATGGTACACATAAAATTTTTGAAGGAATCTGTATTATCATTAGAGATTGACAGGAAATTAACGTCTTTTTTCAGTCTTGATAAAGTTATGAATTGAAAATTATTTTTAATTATTTTTTTCCTGAAAAAAAGATCTCCTTTCACTCCGCTGGGATTCGAACAACAGAACTTCTGATTTCCGGTCAAGCGCTTTTCCCATTAAGCTACTGAAGAGATCGAGGAAAGAAACTTTATTCAAGAAAATATACGCATTATTATGCTAGATGGTACAAATCAAATAAGAAAATTTTTTTTCAAGGGAATCTGTATTATCATTAGTGAATAACAGAAAATTTTCAACGTCTTTTTCAGAATAGATCGAGTTATGAATTAAAAATCATTCTCAATTATTTTTTTCCTGAAAAAAGTTCTTCTTTCACTCCGCTGGGATTCGAACCACAGAACTTCTGATTTCCGGTCAGGTGCTTTCCCCATTAACCTACTAGAGAGATCGAGAGAAGAAACTTTACTTCAGAAAATATACGCATTATTATGCTAGATGGTACAAGTCAATTTTTCAAAGCAATGTGTATTATCATTAGAGAATAACAGGCAATTTTTAACATATTTTTCAGACTAGATAGAGTTATGAATTAAAAATCATTTATTATTATTTTTTTCCTGACTAGAAGATCTTCTCCTTTCAATCCGCTGGGATTCGAACAACAGAACTGCTGATTTCCGGTCAAGTGCTTTTCTTATTAAGCTACTAGAAAGATCGAGAGAAGAAACTTTATTTCAGAAAGTACACGCATTATTATGCTAGATGGTGCAAATCAAATTAGAAAAATTTCAAGGAATCTGTATTATCATTAGAGATTAACAGAACATTTTTAACGTCTTTTTTAGACTAGATCGATTTTTGCTTGAAAAATCATTTTTAATTAATTTTTTTCTGAAAAAAGTTCTTCTACTTTCACTCCGCTGGGATTCGAACCACAGAACTTCTGATTTCCGGTCAAGTGCTTTTCCCATTAAGCTACCAAAGAGATCGAGGGAAGAAACTATATTTCAGAAAATATACGCATTATTATGCTAGATGGTACGAATCAAATAAAAATTTTTTTTGAAGGAATCTGCATTATCATCAGAGAATAACAGAAATTTTTCAACGTCTTTTTCAGAATAGATCGAGCTATGAATTGAAAATAATTTTTAATTTTTTGTTTCCTGAAAAAAAAGATCTTCTTTCACTCTGTCGGGATTCGATCCACAGAACATCTGATTTCCGGTCAAGTGCTTTTCTTATTAAGCTACTAGAGAGATCGACGGAAAAAACTTTTTTTCAGAAAATATACTCATCATTATGGTAGATGGTGCCAATCAAATTAAAAAAAAATTAAGGAATCTTTATTATCATTAGAGAAAAACAGAAAATTTTCAACGTCTTTTTCGGACTGGATGGAGTTTTGAATTCAAAATCATTTTTAATAAATTTCTTTCTGAGAAAAAGTTCTTCTACTTTCACTTCGCTGTGATTCGAACCACAGAACTTCTGATTTCCGGTCACGTGTTTTTCCCATTAAGCTACTAGAGAGGTCGAAAAAAAAAACGTTATTCCAGAAAATATACGCATTATTATGCTAGATGGTACACTTCAAATTTTTAAGGGAATCTGTATTATCATTGAAGATTTACAGAAAATTAGCGTCTTTTTCAGATTAGATGGAGTTACGAATTAAAAATCATTGTTAATTTTGTTTTTTCTAAAAAAAAGTTCTTCTACTTTTATAGCGCTGGGATTCGCACCACATAACTTCTGATTTCCGGTCAAGTGCTTTTCCCATTAAGCTACTGAAGAGATCGAGGAAAGAAACTTTATTTCAGAGAATATACGCATTATTATGCTAGATGGTACAAATCAAATGAAAAACCTTTTTTTAAAGGAATCTGTATTATCATTAGTGAATAACAGAAAATTTTCAATGTCTTTTTCAGAATAGATCGAATTATGAATTAAAAATCATGTTCAATTATTTTTTTCCTGAAAAAAAGTTCTTCTTTCACTCCTCTGGGATTCGAACCACAGAACTTCTGATTCCTGGTCAGGTGCTTTCCCCATTAAGCTACTTGAGAGATCGAGAGAAGAAATTTTACTTCAGAAAATATACGCATTATTACGCTAGATGGTACAAATCAAATTTTCAAAGGAATTTGTATTATCATTGAAGAATAACAGGACATTTTTGACGTATTTTCCAGACTAGATGGAGTTATGAATTAAAAATTATTTTTAATTATTTTTTTTCTGAAAAAAAGATCTACTTTCACTCGGCTAGGATTCGAACTACAGAACTTTTGCTTGCCGGAAATTTGAAGTTCTATGGTTCGAATCCAAACGGAGCGAAAGAAGAAGATCCTTTTTTAAGAAAAAAATTGATTAAAAATGATTTTTTAATCATAACTCCATCTAGTCTGAAAAAGACGTTAAAATTTTTCTGTTGTTCTCTAATAATACAGATTCCTTCGAATATTTTATTGATTTAACAACAGTTTTCTTTGGATCTACCAAATAAGTTGAGAGAGCATTTTAAGTTTTTGATAAAACAACCGAATGATTTTTTGAACTACTGTGCCTTTTATGGTTAAATGAACTACAAGATTTGTTTGAATAAACTAAAATATTTTGCTAGATCAGGAAAAAAACTTATCTGAATTAACAAAATAGTCTCTTGGATCGAGAAAAGTATTTTCTTGTATCACCCTAAAGTTTTACTTGAATGAATCAAATTTTACTAACCCAAAAGTTGTAATGTTTCGACCAAGTATTTTGTTAACTATATATGTAATAACCTCATTCTAGGGTTGACTCAACCAAAATTTGATCATTTAACCAAATCATTTTCGAGGTGGATGAAGTCTTGATAAAATGTTTTTCATTTTCAAATGCATCAATTTTAACACGCTATTGGTAAACTTTTTTGGTTAAAAAACTGAATCTCTGACAAAAGGTTAGTTTTTTGTTCTCTTTGTATACAACCAGCTGAATTCTATATGATTAAAAGCATTTACCAACAAGCCGCAAGCTCAAAAGGGGTTTATAGTTAGTAAAATTTAACAAATATAATTGTTTAAAGAAATTATTATTCTTTATAACTATTTTATTCTACAGTAATGCCAGATAGTTGAGGTTGTTTTAAAATTTGTCTAACATTCACCTATTCTAGTTGATGATTCATCATTTTAGTGGAAAATTTATCTCTTTGGCTGAAAATTTAACTATTTACTTGATTGTTTTGATTGAAAATTAATTTTTGTAACTGAAAATTCAACTATTCCAGGTAAAGATTCCTAATTTTATTTAAAAATCCATCTTCTTGGTAGAAAATTCAACTATTTTGTTAAAAAAAAATTTTTAACTAAGAAATCAACAATTCTAGTTTAAAATTCATTATTTTAGTGCAAAAATTCATCTCTTTGGTTAGAAATTGAGTTGATTTTTTTCTTGAAAAATAATTTTTTTAACTGAAAATTTAACTATTCCTTGGTAAAAAAATGGAACTAAGTTGTTGAAAGCAAATATTTTAAACTTGGAATTTAGCTAGTCTAGTTGAAAATTTATTATTCTAGTTTAAAATTTTATTATCTTGTTGAAAATTCCATTTTTGGTAGAAATCATTTTTTCGTCCTTTGCAAATTAAAATATTCGGTTGAATATTCATGTATTTTGTTGAAGATTCATATTTTTCGGTAGAAAATTAATTATTTTGTTTGAAAATATATGAACTTGGTTGAAAGTTGAACTCCTTTGTTAAAACTATAGTTTTTGTATTTGGCAATTCATCATTTTAGTTGAAAAACCATCTCTTTGGTTGAAAATTGAACTATTTAGTTGTATTGTTTTTCTTGAAAATTACTTTTTTTTTACTGAGAATTCAATTTTTTCAGTTGAAGAATAATAATTTCATTTGAAAATCTTTCTCCTTGGTAGAAAATTTAACTATTTGGTTGAAAACAAATTTTTAGTCTGAGAATTTAACAATAGTTCAAAACTTATGATTTCAGTTTGCAATATAAATCTTGTTAAAAACCTCACTTTTAGTTGAAAATTAATTTTTTTAAACTTTATGTATTTTGTCGAAAATTCGTCTTTTTCGGTAGAAAAATATGCATTTTGTTTGAAAACTTAAGTGCTTGATTGAAAGTTAAACTGCTTTATTAAAAATATCGTTTTTGTAGTTGACAATTTATCATTTTAGTTGAAAATTCATCTGTTTGGTTGAAAATTAAAATTTTTTATTCATTTTTTTCTTGAAAATTAATTTTCCAACTGAAAATTTAACTTTTCCAGCTGAAGATTCATAATATTATTTGAAAATCTATCTCGGTGGTAGAAAATTTAACTATTCCGTTGAAAGCCAATTTTTTCAACTAATAATTTAACAATTCTAATTTTAAATTTATTATTTCAGTTGACAATTTGAATCTCGTTGAAAAACCCATTTTCAGTTGAAAGATATTTTTTTTTAAGTTCATGTATTTTTTTGAAAATTCTTTTGTTTTCTTTTGAAAATCATTAATTTTGTTTGAAAATGTGAGTACTTGGTTAAAAGTTTAACTTCTTTGTTCAAAATATAAATGTTGTATTTGGCGATTCATAATTTTAGTTGAAAATTCATCTCTTTGGTTGAAAATTCAACTATTTTGTTGATTCTTTTTCTTCAAAATTAATTTTTTGGACTGTGAATTTAACCGTTCGAGTTGAAGATTTATAATTTTAGTTGAAAATCTATCTCCTTCGTAGAAAATTTAACTATTTTGTTGAAAAAAATAATTTTAACTGAGAATTTAAAAATTTTAGTTTAAAAATCATGATTTCAGTTGACAATATAAATCTTATTGGAAATCCCATTTTTAGTTAAACATTAATTTTTTGTTATTGAAAATTCATGTATTTTATTAAAAATTCATATTTTCCGGTAGAAAAATATTCATTTTCTTTGAAAATGTAAGTACTTGATTGAAAGTTAAACTCCTTTTTTAAAAATATAATTTTTATTGTTAGCGATTTATCATTTTAGTTGATAATTCATCTATTTGGTTGAAAATTTAACTATTTTATTCATTTCTTTCTTGGAAATTAATTTTTCAACTGAAAATTTAACTTTTCCAGTTGGAGATTCATAATTTTATTTGAAAATATATTTTCTTGATAGAAAATTTAACTATTCTGTTGTAAACATATTTTCTAAACTAATAATTTAACAATTCTAGTTTGAAATTTATTATTTTAGTCGACAATTTGAATCTTGTTAAAAACCCCATTTTCAGTTAATAATTAATTTTTTTGAAAATTCATGTATTTTGTTAAAAGTTCGTCTTGTTCAGTAGAAAATTATTAATTTTGTTCGAAAATGTAAGTACTTGGTTCAAAGCTGAAATCCTTTGTTAAAAATTTAATTTTTTTAGTTGGCGATTCATCATTTTAGTTGTAAATTCATACCTTTGGTTGAAAATTTATCTATTTTGTTAATTTTTTTGCTTTTGAAAATTATTTTTGTTTTCAAACTGAGAATTTAACTATTCCAGTTTAAGATTCATGATTTTATTGGAAAACTCGTCCCATTTGTATAAAATTTAAAACTATTTTATTGAAAACAAATTTTTTAACTGGGAAATTAACAATTCTAGTTTAAAATTCATTATTTTAGTTGACAATTTTAATCTTGCTAAAAATTCCATTTATGGTTGAAAATTGTTTTTTTTTTCTTTTGAAAATTAAACTATTTGGTTGAAAAATCATGTATTTTGTTCAAAACTCATCTTTATCTGTAGAAAACAATCATTTTGTTTTAAAATTTAAGCACTTGGTTGAAAGTTGAAATTCTTTGTTAAAAATATACATTTTTAGTTGATGATTCATTATTTTAGTTGAACATTGATCTATTTGGTTAAAAATTCAACTATTTCATTCATTTCTTTCTTGGAAGATAATTTTTCAACTGAAAATTTAACTTTTCCAGTTGAAGATTCATAATTTTATTTGAAAAGCTATTTTCTTGCTGAAAAATCTAACTATTTTGTTGAAAACATATTTTTTCAACTAATAGTTTTAAAATTCTAGTTTGAAATTCATTATTTTAGTTGACAATTTGAATCTAGTTAAAAACCCCATTTTTAGTTGAAAATTAATTTTTTTGAAAATTCATGTATTTTCTCAAAAATTCGTCTTTTTCGGTAGAAAATTATTCATTTCGTTCGAAAATGTAAGTACTTGGTTGAAAGTTGAACTCCTTTGTTAAAAATATAAATTTTCAGTTGATGATTCATTATTTTAGTTGAAAATTCCTCTCTTTGGTTGAAAATTTAACTATTTTGTTAATTTTTGGTTTGAAAATGATTTTTTTTTTAACTGAGAATTTAACTATTCCAGTTTAAGATTCATAACTTCATTCGAAAATCCATCTCATTCGTATAGAATTTGACTATTTTATTGAAAACAAATTTTTTAACTGAGAATTTAACAATTCTAGTTGAAGATTAATTATTTTAGGTGAGAATTTTGATATATTGTTAAAAATTCCATTACTGGTTGAAATTTTTTTCTTCTTTCGATAATTCAACTATTTGGTTGTTGATCTGTTGATCCTGGCGTTTTCGACCTGTGAAATATATAACTGGTTCACAATCAGTTAGATAGAGTCGTCTTTTTATCGACCATTTTCGCCGCCCTATTTCGCGCTCCTACTTTCGTGGTCGATCATTGGTTACGACTCTTGACCAAGACAAAGAAAATAGATTTCCAGATATTTCCCCGATATTCTACAAATGCCTCAAGCTAGGTATATAAAACGTCGACCAGTTTGCACCGCATCAATTTTCAAATCGAAACATGTACGCCGTGTACAGTAAATTGCCGAGTAAATCCACACCAGACGAAAATTGGCGAAAAATTTGATCGCACTCACTGAAATTCGATTCTGCACTTCCGTGCTCGAATTTTCAGGATTTTGTACCACAGTGAAACTGTGGGACAACTCTTGTTACAGACTTTTTAGTTTTAAATTCCCGGTGAGACAGAGGTCTATACAAGGGTCACCCTCGCTGCTAAAGTATCATTGAAGTTCTTCAGCGTGAGTACAAAGACCGTCAGTATTCGCATTTTCCTGAAATTTTGGCCAGGGGAGAAGAAAACTGCAGAAAACCACTTTCCAAGTTCAGCCGGTACTCCGCAGATGGTCACCTATTCGAGTGTTATCCGAAATCGAAACAGTTAGACGAATATTTTTGATTTTAGTTGAAAATGCTTTGGTTGAAAATCAATTTTTTTAACTAAAAACTTAACTATTTCATTTGAGATTGTAAATTTATCATTTTAAGTTTAAAATTTAAGTATTTGGTTGGACAATTCATGTCTTTTGTTGAAAAGAAAGCCTGCTATGATAGGAAAATTTAAATATTCCATTTGTTGCTCAAAATAGATATTTTTAGTTGGAAACTCATGTATTTTGTTTGAAAATTCGCCCTTTTCGGTTACAAAAATTCATCTTCTTTGCTGAAAACTCGTGTTTTTTGTTAAAAATTCTAATTGTTGGTAAAAAAAGAATCTACTTTGTAGGAAATTCAACAATTTGGCTTAGTAGACATTTCTCTGTTGTTAAAAATTCTACTCCTTTTTCTAATTTAACTATTTGATTGAAAATTCGTTTTATTTTTGTTAAAAATTAATTTTTAACGGAAAGTTCAACTATTCCCTTGTTTTTTCTAAATTCATGTTTTTTAGTTAAAAATTCAACTCAAATCATGAAGGAATTTCATATTCTGACTAGAAGAAGAGTGCAATCTTGATGAATAGTTGAATTTAAAAATTTTTTGAATTTTTCTTGGTCAAAATTAAAATTTTTTTGTTTAATGGTATTGAAGCGTATACCTTTTTCTACAATATCTCCACATTTCATGAAACTTTTGATAAAATTCATCATCCATTATTTTAGTAGGCAATTTTAATTTCGTTACAAATCCCATTTTCATTTGTATTTTTTTTTCTTTTGAAAATTCAGCTATTTGGTTGAAAATTCGTCTTTTTTGGTAGAAATTAATCATTTCGTTTAAAAATATAATTACTTGGTTGAAAGTTGAACGTCTTCGTTAAAAATATAATTTTTGTAGTTGATTCTTTATCATTTTAGTTGAAAATTCATCTCTTTACTTGAAAATGTAACTATTTTTTTGTATTGAAAATTAATTTTTTCAACTGAGAATTTAACTATTCCAGTTGAAAATTCATAATTTTCTTTAAAAATTCACTTCCTTGGTAGAAAATTCAACTATGCTAAAAAAATCTGTAACTAAGAATATAACTATTCTGGTTGAAGATTTATTATTTTAGTTCAAAATTGTATTATTTTGTTACAAATTCCATTTTTGGTAGAAAATCATTTTTTTTTCTTCTGAAAATAAAACTATTTGGTTGAAAATTTATGTATTTTGTCAAAAATTTGTCTGTTTCGGTAGGAAATAATTAATAATTAATAAATTAATTAACGAATTAATCATGATGTTTTTTTCATTGAAAAAAAATTAATTTGTTGAACAATTATGTAGTTAATAGCTTTTAGGAATTTATTTAATAATTGTGGAAAAGAATTAAAAGTTGCTTACTGAAACATGACGTACTCTGGAGTATTATTGATCAAAAATGTCAATAATGCAAAAAAGTTTTATTTTTATTTTGAATTAGGGCACAATTTTCAAATCCATATATGCTGCATGGTGTAACATGAAGTAATGAATGTGGAAGGGGTAAGAACAATAGATAGTGTATTAATTATTGATAAGTGAATGTTCGGGAAGGTTGCATAATGATTCACCTTTCTATTAGTACATGTTTTACTAATATTTTTGTCTCTAAACTTGAAAAACCTGGAAAAATGTTATCAACAATGTAATTGTTTGAAAAATGACTTTAAAAAAATGAAAAAGACCTAGAGATATTGATGAGACAAAGCCAGGGCTGTTTTTAGTTTTTCTCCACGACTATTACTCTATTTTTAATTCAAGACACAAGTTTCGGATCTATATGCATAGCTAACTTCTGGATTGTGAAAATTCGTCTAAAATTCATATCAAAGTAACCTTCTTGGTGCAAATTAAACTTCTTGGTTAAAATTGTAACTCACTTGTTAAATATTCATTTTTTGTTGAATTCTTATCATTTGAGTAGAAAATTCAACTCTGGTTGAGAATTTAATCATTTGGTTAAGTTCCTTTTTTCTTGGAAATTAAATTTTTCAACTGAAAATTCAACATTTCCAGTTGAAGATTCATAATTTTATTTGAAAATCTATCGCTTTGATAGAAAATTTAAGTATTTTGTTGAAAAAAAAATTTCACAGGGGATTTAAAAATTCTAGTTTAAAATTATATTAATAGAGGAGAGAAGAGAAGAGAAGAGGACAGGACAGGAGAGGAGAGGAGAGGATGGGATCAGAGGGGATGGGATGGGATGGGATGGGATGGGATGGGATGGGATGGGATGGGATGGGATGGCTTTTGGGCGACCTGAACGTTCGGCGTCACTTGTGCTGGTACGACCACAACGGAACTCAGTAAACCACTTCTTAACCGTTGAAATTGATGGCGCGGAGTTCCCAAAGTATTTATCAAGCCTTTATTTGGTTTCAGTGATGGTTTTTTTACGCAAAAAATAATGCTTAATCAGCACACGAAATTCACTTTTATCCATTTTCGTTAAAATTCACGAGGTTCTCTGCTTTTAATGGCTGTCAAACACAAACTAAATGGCCCAGCTTGCTCAAAATTTAACAGTAGTCTATTCATAGATGGCGTTAACGGGATCAATGGTGCATTTAAAGCTACTGCGCAAAAAAAATCATAAAGTCACTGACTTATCAAACATTCCTCGTATGTTAGCGGCAGGTCGCACATTCTAGTCGATTTTTCTTGTTTTTCCTAAGGTTAGATTAAGATTAGATCAATTTTAGGTTTAGGCTAACTTTAAATTGGATACTCTTTGTTGCTTACGTATGTAATTGGGCTACTTGTTCGTCATCCGAATGAATAAATAAATAAAGTCTTCGAAGGGTGATTCGTTGATTTATCGAAAGGGCTCAATGTATAAGATATCACAGAAGTTAGAGATGAAAACAACAGTAATTATTGATGTCAATTTTTTTCTTTTCTACCACCCTCAATTTAGATGGTTCCGATTGCTTTCACTTTCCACAAGGTGTTATATAAAATTACTTTTTTGCACTTGTTCTTTAACGAAAGATACAGAAAAGTGAGAGGTACATCATTTTCGCAAATGGGGTTAACAGATAATATAATACAACAATCACTTAAAATTAGAGCTTTCTAAGTTATAATTTAACATTGTCTTGAATGTTACATGTCTAGTTCTCGGCCTTTGCTTCCAAGTTAATTCTAAAAAAATCGCTGAAAAGTGTAGTTTGGGCGTGTTCATTATATGGTGTATCTTCATAATTCTGATAATTTCATGAACAATGTGCTTCCTCATACAGGATTATTTTTTTATTTCTAGTTGATGCAATACCTGAAAATGACAATCCATTCAATACTAATTTATTTATCAAATTTATATGGATTCAAGAAGTTATATTGTTTGAAAGTTGTTTTTCTGTTATCGAATTACAAATTACATTTTGTTCAATTGTTAACTAACTAAATTCAATTGTTCAGGATCCTAAAGCCAAAATCACTCCACCAACAACTATTTTACAATGTAATTTCATATTTCAATATATTTATTAATTTCCAAGCTTTTACAATGGCTTTCATATTATAGAAAATTCCTGGATTATTAATTCTTTACAAAAATTATTAAGTGAGGGGAGTTGAAAAGGGGATTTTGGATTGTAAAAAGATTCTGAGGAGCTGAAAAAGAACATTTCGCCTGTGCTTTCTTATTATTTATTGGTTATTATTCACTTACTATTTATTGTTTATTTTTCATAGTTCATAGAAGATTTTTATATAGTTCAATAGATTTATTCAATCAAAACGAATAAGTTTGAATCTTAAAATATTGATGTATTTCTGAAATTGAGAATTTGATCTCTTATAATCGTGAAACAAATCGACAAATTTGCAGATATTACTCTTTTTGCCATATAGGCAGAAGTATTAGGAAAGTTTTTGTCTTACAAATGTTGAAAAAAATGACGAATCTGTATATATCATAACTTCATTTGGCCATAGAGCGGTTATAAATACATCAATCGATTTATTTTGTCAAGACGATTGGGGGGGGGGGGGAGGAAAAGTCTTACTGTCACGAATTTTGAACCAAAAAAAAAGATAAATTTGCACAAAAAATGTAATAATTGATATTTTAACCAAGGAGAAATTTTCATTTTAAAGAAAATACTATAAAACAGTTGATTTTTCAAGCAAATAAGTGAATTTGCAAACAAAGAAGATTAATTTTGAACCCAGAAGATTCATTTTCTACCAAAAAGGATGAATTCTCAACAAAATACATTAATTTCGAACCAAATAGTTGCCTGCTTAACCAAGGAGAATAATTTTCTACCAAAACAGATATATTTTTAACAAAATGCATACATTTTAACGAAAAAAAAATTACTTTTCAAAAAAGAAGATTGATTTTCTACTATAAAAGAAATTTCTCAACAAAATACATTAATTTTGAACCAAATAGTTGAATTTTTGACCAAGAGGATTAATTTTCTACCAAAAGGCACAAAATATCAACAAAATGCATACATTTTTAATCAAATATTAAAATTTGCAACCAAGAAGCTTACGTTTCTACCAAATAAGATGAATTTACAACAAAAATAGTTTAATTTTTAGACTAAAAAATATCACTTCTTAGCCAAAACTGGAATAGTTTCATTTTCACAGGAAAAAAATAATTTTCAATTCAAAAAAGCGAATGTTCTACAAAACAGTTGAATTTTTTACCAAATAGTTGAATTTTTCACAAACTTGTTGAATTTCTAAGCCAAAAAGATGAATTTTCCAAAAAAAGTTGAAATTTCTACCCGAAAATGTGAATTGTCAACAAAAAAGTTAATTTTCAATCAAACAGACAGAATAGAATAGAAAAATCGTTGCCCCCCCCTCCCCCCACCGAAGAGACTACGCAATTTTCAATGTATGCACAGCCTCAGATATGCACGTGCTTTTAGGTTTATTATGAATGTGAACACTATAATTGAAAGATATAAATAAAATTGAATTTATCGCCTTATTATATTCAATTCGAAAAGTTCTTCAAATCATTGTGGGAGCCCCCACACTCTTTCAAATCCATATGATGAAGAAAATTCACAATTGCCCCCTCCGAAAATTTTTCTGGATCCACCCTTGCCCCCAAACAAAAGCTTTTACGTAATTTATGCATGTCCCCTAATCGATGTACATCGAAATTTGACTTCATACATTTCTAATAAGATTCGCAAACATTTACTCGAAACTCCAAATTGGAATACCTTCTCCCATAAATAATAGCATAAAACTCACCTAAACCCTATTTTTAACTATAAAAAACACGAAGTAAAAAGTATAAAAAACACATGAAATTAGAGGATTGAAGTTTACGACCTTAAAAATGGCCTATACATCGGACCATAAAATTGTCATATAAAAAAAGTAATTTAGTTTCAAGATTGACATTTTCGGATAGCCTACGCGAAAATAGAGTATTCACATTGGACTAAAAAGTGAACAAGGTAAATGGACGAGCCCTAAATGTTGACGATCGTGGTTAACGGCCGTTTAGAGTAGTTTGAGGAAATAGTCCACAGCTATTTGCCATTTCGATTTGAGGTTCATTATGTTAAATCATCACTTTTATGTGTTTGTTTTATGATCAAAACGATAAAACACGCGTGCTTCGGCACTATGATCAGGTCCATTTATTGCTGAATTTAACCACTAGGGGAATATAAAGCTTGCCTATTGGTTCGTCAACGAAGCCAGCCTGGATTAGCACGAGGGGGATGATTGCTACCTGTGGAGTCTGTCCTTTCCAGTATAATGCTGTGCCATTTCGAGAATCGATAGTCATCAATGTGAATGTCACCGCAGGGACTTGACGCCGAGAATGTCACCAACGCAACGTGTACTTCCTCTACTGTCATGAACTATAATTAAAGCCCCACTCAGCAACTGATTGAGCTATGCCCTGTATCGGGGTGGAACGGAACTTTTGAAAATATAAATAAATTCAATTCTCGATATAAGGACAACCGATTAACTGCTTCTAAAAATTGCTGCCGCGGTGGTTTCAGGCTGAAAGTGTAGCCCCTCCGGGTCGAGAGTGGGTGTTCAATCAAGCGTGAAACATCAGGAGCGTAGGATGAAGGAGCAGTTTGCGGGTACTCATGCGCGGATATTGCGTTATTTCAGGAAATGGTTCAAACAGCCCTGATTGTTTACGTTTGGGGGCCTCCGATTGAGGACCAAGGCCAGTACGAGTCATTCCCGAAACCGGTCTTCATTCGGAAGTTGAGTGTACACTCATGCTTCGCTATTTGGCCAGCATCTGGTCTGGTCGGCAAGTAACGAGGCAGTTTTTTTATGTCAACACACAGGACAGCTTATTATGTAGTCTCTTACACTGGAACAGTATATATGCCCAGAGAGGCGAGATGTAAACAACTTCTGATACGGCACTGACTATCTGAGCATATTGGCTGTCAAGGGACGTTCAGGGGGGGGGGAGACAGAAGCAGTCAATCGTGAAGATGGCTAAACTGCAGGGGGCCAAATAGCGAGGTATAAGTGTATGTTTTTCTCTTAATGTACCATTTATTTTCTCGTAATTATTAACAGAATTATTTTATCAATATTTACCCTTAAACAAAGTATTTTCGGGGACACTGAGATGCTTAGGGGGCTAGCGAAAGGGGGGCTTTTTTGCAGTCACCCCGTATACCCACGCCACGCAGTGGGGAAAAAATTACTTTTACGGTTCAAAATAACATTCAGCCCATAGCTATTGACCGACTGGGACGCCAAAAATTTAAAAAAAAATGATGAAATTTCAAAGACATTTTTTGAGCCTGATTTTTTATTCAGTTTTTTAATTGTTTTATAAATAAGCAAATATGACGAAAAAATAGCAATTTTTTCTATTTTTGATTCTCGGTGCTCGTCAATAATAGGAAAATTGTTGCGATCACCTACGTTTCATAGATTTACATCATATAAAGATATTCCATCATGATACAATAAAAAAAAAACAATTTTTAAACAAATTATTCGCTGAAAATGGGTTTTCTGTAATTTTCAATAATTTTACGTTTTTTCAATTTATATTTCAAGAAATTTGAATGGAAACAATATTAAAATGAAGAAAATTTCTCTTATTTTTCGACAGAAAAATTAATTTTGATCGATATTGGTTTTTTTACATTCTCATCATTTATGATTGAGAGAGTATCAGAATTGTCTGGAATTTGAAATCACAGTTTTCCAATGGATCTGTACGTTTTGAGACCCCCTGATGCCGAAAATCCAGTTTTGGCGATGGCGTCTGTCTGTCCGTCCGTCCGTCGGGCTTCCGTCCTTAAACACGATAACTCTCGAAAAAATGAACGGATCGAATCAAACTTTGGCATACTTTTTTTGGGTGCAAAAAGAAAGAACGAGTTCGTAAACCAGCCATTTTGGATGAAAATTTGAAAAGTTAGAGCATTTTCCAAAATTTTTAGACCAGTTTTTTTAAGATTTCAAAATTTTATGTGCGGCTATTCGTAGTACTTAGAAAGTCGAACAATTTTCCTCAATCACTTTTTTCGACAAAGAAAGATTATCAGACTTATAGCTTTTACAAAATTTAAAAAATCAATCGAAAATCCAAATTTCAAGCCAAACAACGCATAATATGAAAAAAAGTTAAAGAAAGAAAAACGTTGCTTTTTGAAAGCCCTACAAGACTATCATAAGAAGTTTTCAAATTTTCTTGAAAAATTGCAAATTTTAATTTTGGTCGCACAAAAAATAATGAAAAATGAAAAATTTCATTTCGTGGTCAAACTATGTAAGATATGAAAAAAGATGAATCGACAAAAATTGTGATCCTGAGAAAGATCTAGAAATTTGGTTATGAATCAATTTATGATAGGACACGTATTTTTTGTTTTATTCGTCAAAAACATTATTAAAGTAAGCAATTAAATTTTTGGATATACGACACAAGCTACGAAAAAATAGAGGAAAGTTGTTCACACAAAAAAGAGTTACAAATTTCTTATCAATCAATTTTGATAGGACGCGTAGTTTTTTTTTTAATCGTGAAAAATATCATTCAAAAAAAAAAATTTTTTTTTTGAAAAAACGACACAAGATACGAAAAAAATTAGTAAACAAAAGTTGTGCACCCAAAACTCATCTATAAATTGGTTATGATTCACTTTTTGATAGGATGCGTAGTCTTGGTTTTAATCGTGAAAAATGACATTGAAAATAAAAATGAAAAATTTGTGGAAAAACGACAAACGGTACGAAAAAAAATGATAGACAAAAGTTGTTCAAACCAAAAAGAGATACAAATTTCTCATAATTCATTACATTCTCATCATTTACGATTGAGCATATATTAGAAATCGAGCGTGTAGCGCGAGTGTCACGATGAGAATGTGTTCCTGAAAGCCTACCGAGCTTTGAGCAATTTAATCTTTAACTATATACACACTTAATTACGTAGAAAATTCAGATTATGAATTTACATACAAATACTGGGATCTAAATGAGATGTTTTTAATAAAGTCTCATTCAAGCATTCCAGGTGCAAAGAATAAATATCCGAGCACGAAACGCGAGATCCAACAGACGCGCGCCCTAGGCGCGCTCAAACCTGCGAGCCAAGCGAGCCGTGCGCGCAACGCACGATGAGAATGTGCCCGCGCGGCGGGCAGATTTTTTAAGTTAGGAATTTCATGATAATTTCAACAAAGTTCATAATTAGTTGATAAAATTTATGATGTTTTTAGACAAATTTAATAACAAATGCATTATTCGGGCAACGCATGCCCGAATAGTGCATATTTTAACTAAATTTGTTTAAAAAAAAAACATTAAATTAAGCAACAAATTATGAATGTTGCTGAAGTTATCATGAGGTTCCCAACTAAAAGGACTGAAATCGAAAACAAAAATGTCGTCGATAGATGCCCGGCTAATGCTAATGTTTATTAAATTTTTTTGAAAAACATAACATTCATAAACTAATTATGAATGTTGCTAAAATTATCAGGAGGCTCGCAATTACAAGGACTGGCATTGAAAGAGCTCAAATGATCGTGAGGTTCCCAAATAAAAGGACTAGCGAAGAAAAAAACTAATTCTTCTGTCGACAAATGCCTGAATAATGCATTTGTTTATAATAATAATAAAGATAATCTTAAAGGAAATTTTCTTCATTACAATATTGCTTTCATCCACATTTTTTCCAATATAATTAAAAAAAAAGCGTAAAATTATCAAAAGTGATAGAAAACACACTTTCAACATCTAATTTATTCATAACATTTTTTTTTGTTTATTGTATCATGCAGAAATATCTTGAAATAATGTAAACCTATGAAACGTATATTCGAGGTATTACGTCGGAAAAATTAGCGAAATTTCCTGACCTATAATGTTCAAATACCAGAATTTTAATCTTGCAACATTTTTAACATAGAATCTTTTATAAAAGGAGTAAAACAATTTCCGATTAAAATTTAAAAGTTTTAAAATGTATTTATTATTTCAACCATAAAAGAGTACATCTCTACCATAAAATATGAATTTTCAACAAAACAGTGGAATTTTCGGCCGAAAAAGATGATTTATTAACAAACTGGGTAAATTTCCAACCTACAATGATGAATTTTCAAAAAACTGATCGAATTTACAAAAACAAAAAAAAAACGTCAACCAAACACAGTTGCATTTTCAACCAAATAACTGAATTTTTTAGTAAACAGTAGAACAAAATACTTTTCAAACAAATAGTGCAATTTTTAATTGAAAAAGAGGAAATTTGGAAGCAAGAAGATTAGCTTTCTACCAAAAGAGACTAACTTTCAACAAATAAAGATCAATTTTCAACCAAAAATGGAAAAGTTACATTTTCAGTCAAAAAAATGAATTTTAAAACTAACAAACACATATTTTTCCACAAGATAGTTATATTTTCATCCAAAGAGATGAACGCTCAAAAATAATTTTTTTCAACAAAGTAGTTAAACTTTTACCCAAGTAGTCTAAGTTTCAATTGAAAACTATCAATTTTCAATAAAATAGTTAAACTTTCAATCAAAGAGATGAATTTTCAAATAAAATGAAATGAAATTTCTGCTAAACTAGTTGAATTTTCAATCAAGTAATAAAATTTTGAACTGAAAATATAATCGTCAGGAGAAAGAAACTGCTCAAAAAGGAAATAGAAATACTTTTCATTAATTTTGTACTCAAAAAAGTCCTGGTGATATAAAAACATATTTAAGTTTTGTTTGGCACTTCAGTCATACGAGTAGTATGTCTAATTAGTCTCGTATTTCAGCATTACTTTTTTTGGACATACATTCTATTTTCAAACAATTTTAAGAACAATTGGTATTTAAGAAGTGATTCCCCGAGCGGATAAATTATACGTAGCGGGAAATATTATATATAATTTTTGTCACTATGCATAAACTATATAATCATTTTTCACGACCCAGAAGTTAGCTATGCATATACATTTGAAACTTATACCTTGAATTAAAAATACAGTCATAGTCATTTTTTAAACAAAAGCCATATAGTCAAATCGTCATTTCTTAAACAATTACATTGTTATTAAACATTGTGTTTTCATTATAAACAAAAGTATTAGTCGGATAGAAATTTCAAGGACATAGGCAGATTCCTCACTAAAATATCTCTGGGTGTTTTTCTTTCATTTTTGCAATAAATAAATTATTTAAATAATTACATTGTTATTAACATTTTTCCAGGTTCTTTAAGTTTATAGACAAAAATATTAGCAAAATATTTACTAATAGAAGGGTAAATCATTATGCAAGCTTCAAAAACCTTCACTTATCAATCATTAATAAACTATCGATTGTTTTTATCCCCTCCACGTTCCCTCTTTCACGTTACGCCATGCAGCATAGGGATTTGAAAATTGAGCCCTTATTATAAATAAAACTATAAGTCCTATTGAAAAAGTGAAGATACCCCTGGATTCATCTCGGCAATATTTCCAGGTGTTTTTTTCATTTTTCTAAAAAAGTCATTTTTTAAACAATTATATTGTTTATAATTTTTAGAAATTTATTGAACAATTATGGAAAACAATGAAAAGTTACTTACTGTAACATAACGTACCCTAAAGTATCATAAATGAAAAAAAAAATAATAATGCGAAAAAGTTAGTTTAAACATTGTCTTTATCCCCTCCACGTTCACTCCTTTACGTTACACCATGCAGCATATAGATTTCGAAATTGAGCCCTGATTATAAATAAAACTAAACGTTCTATCGAAAAGGTGGTGAAGATACCCCTACATTCATCCCGGCAACATCTGCAGGTGTTTTTTTTTCATTTTTCTGAAAAAGTCATTTTGTAAACAATTATGTTGCTTATAATTTTAAGGAAATTATTCAACAATTATGGAAAACAATTAAAATTTAATTACTGAAACATAACGTACCCTAAATAAATTTAAAAAAAATTTAATAATGCGAAAAAGTTAGTTTCAACATTGTTTTTAACCTGGAGATATTGCCGAGATGAATCTAGGGGTATCTTTACTTTTTCGATAAGACTTTTAGTTTTATTTATAATTAGGGCTTAATTTTAAAATCTATATACTGCATGGTGTAATGTAAAGTAGTGAACATGGAAGGGATAAAAACAATGTTTAAACTAACTTTTACGCATTATTAAATTTTTTTTTATTTATGATACTTGAGGGTACGTTATGATACAGTAAGTAACTTTTAATTGTTTTCCATGATTTTTAAATAAATTCCTAAAAAATTATAAACAATATAATTGTTTAAATGATGACTTTTTTGAAAAAATAAAAACAACTGGAGAGATTGCCGAGATTAATCTAGGGGTATCTTCACTTTTTCAATAGGACTTATAGTTTTATTTATTATAAAGGCTCAATTTTCAAATCCATATACTGCATGGCGTGACGTGAAGGAGGGAACATGAAGGGGATAAAAACAATAGATAGCTTATTAATTATTGATAAGTGAATGTTTATAATGGCAAGGTACAAGTTTCAAATGTATATGCATAGCTAACTTCTGGGTCGTCATTTTTCGCAGCACTTTATCCGCGATCCCAATGGGACTTTTTTACTCGGGTGTATTGAACATACCTAATTTTTTCAGCCAAATTCTTGACTTTTCTACAAATTTATACACCAAATTAAAATAAAAATCACTGAGCAAGGTTGCAAACCTTCCTCAGAGCAATTTTTTAATTTCCCAAACTTCCAACTCAATATCTCATTTCATGTAAAAATTAGTTTGACGAAAATAATTTGAGTGAGTTAGGAATTGGATAAGTGTTACATGGCCTTCTGCCCAATTTGTTTCAATTTAAGACTCAATTCTGAAATTCTGAAATCTTTGTTATTAATTGAAAGATAATCAAATAAAAAGAATTGAATCAAAATGCGCTAAAAATTCCTCTCTACAATACCACAAATATTTTAGGTTGAAAGTTAAAATACGGATCTTTTTGAAAAAATGCAATCTTTGTAGATTGAAAAGTATGATGATTATGGAAAAGGGATCGTAACTAATTTTAAAATGTCCGCCGGTATTAGGATAATGGAAATAAATTCTTCAGTAGAGAGAGAAAAGTTAAATCATGACTATTATTTTATTGTCAAAACGGATCTAAGTATCGTAAAAGCAAACAAAATATTTGGATAAACGTCACTACAAAAAGATTTTAAACAAGGTTGAAAGTTGTGTATTATTATTATTATTATTATTAGAAAGTAAAGATAACCTGGAAATATTTTTAATTTCCCGAAAAGTTAAATAAAATAAATTCTTAGTAGGAAATTTAGTTCGATCCCTTTTCATCTCTATGAAATGTTTTTTGTCACATTTAAATGCGAATCAACCTGAAAGTTCCGTGAACACAAAACGCAAGAGTTTATTAATTTTATTTGAAAGTATTTATATGTGATTATTAAATCAAATTGATGTGTTTTCGCTGTATTTTATTTTTCTGGAAATCGAAAATTTAGTAACTAGGCCCCTTTTTGACAAATAACTTCAATTAAGTAATTAACTTAACACGTACAAATCGTATAAATACCAAATGTTTCTATTTCCCTAAAAGCAGATGGTCGATCTTACTAAAAAATGTATTTTTTACTAAATTATTAAATACATTATTGTTGAATATCGATCTTGTCCTTTGAAAAACATCGTTTTTGTGTTTATCTAATATAGTATGGAAAAATTTGCCTAAAAGAACTCGGTCTTCATTCCGATTATATTAAAACACAATAATCGATTTTTCATATAGATGGTCCGGAAATATTGTTTAAAAAATTTTAAGCAACGTTCCCCATTTCCTTTACGACAAATTCTATCATTTCGTATTAATTATTATTCTTATTATTACAAGAAAGTAATACGAAATAAAAAAAAATTCATAAAGGAAATTATGAAGGTTGCCTAACATTTTTTAAAACAATTTTTCATTTACAGAAAAAAAACTCGATTCATTTAAAGAGGGCTCGAACAATTGCTTAAAATTTCACCTTAAAAAAATGATTTATCAAACTATTTACGGGCATTGCGAAATATTCGTAGGATACGAGGAAAAACACAATTAATTTAAAATTTCAGCAAAAGAAATGTAAGCAACATTTACCATATCCTTTTAGGCAAATGTTTTCATTTCGCATTAATTGAATACAAAAATCGACTCTGATCTCCAAATAGGGCTCGGTTAATTCTTCTAATTTTAATTTAAAATTGTTCGCGAGATATCAGACAACCGTATAATGTAACAAATTCCATCATCATTGAACGTCAAATTAAATGTACTTCAAAACAATGCTAAAGGACAGCGTATTTAATTAAATACAATTGGCTCCTCAACCTTTCGAAAAAGGTCGTTCTATTCTTATTACATGTCATTATAGAAAAGTCGTTCATTAATTGCTACATTGAAACTCTCCGCCAGCACAAATAAACAGCTCCATGAATTTGAAAAAAAAGTAAAGCACAGATGCCATCTAAAGAGCTTAGAGTGCCATCATTAAAACCGTCTAGCGAAACAGATCAGCGAATAAATACAATCAGAACATGAAAACTTTCATTGTAAGAATTCTTTTTTATACATTTGTATGCTTTGACGCCAGTTTACTTGTAACTGTAACTAGTTACAGTTACTACATAAAGTAACTTCAAGTTACCTAAAAAGTTACTTTTTTCACATCCCTAATTTTATAATTTAAAAATCAAAATAACTAAGATGATAATTCATAATAATTTAATTTAAAAAGAAACAGGCATTATTTAAATTAAATAGAAAATATACAATATATTGCGGCAAGTGAGCAAAAAAATATATTTAGAATAAAATTCCTGCGGTATCAGATTCTAAATTTTTCATATTGAACTACAAGTTAACATCTCGATTCACGTATTTAATTCTGGTAATTCTATTTTCCCGTTTCACGGTACTATGCAAATCATAACATTCGACTGATAAAATATTTGAAAATGCTATTTGCACGACTGTAGAAAAGAATGCTTAAAATTCTCATACCTGAAAATTTTGGTTCGATTAAATTCAGTAAAATTTATCTAGATTTAACACTCCATACTGAAATTTAAGGTAACAATTTTAAGTATCAGGGACTAAAATTTTTTCAATTACGCCCAAAAAACCTTTTTGTATGATTTAATTTGAAACTCTTTCGATTCTTAATATTTCAAGTAAACATATTGCATTTTCAACAAAATAGATGACTTTTTAACAAAAAAGCTCAATTTTTAAATAAAAACATGAATTTTGAACAGAACAGTTGAATTTCCAATGAAGAAAGGTTTTTCAGTCACATTTTTCAAACAAAGTTTTATTTTTAACCAAAAAAAGGTGAATTTTCAAGCCAAAAGGATTAATTTTCAACAAAAGAGTTACTATTTAATCAAATAGTTGGGCTTGCCACCAAAATAGTCAAATTTTTCAAAAAATACATGCATTTTCAACCAAATGGTTGAATTTTCATACCGAAAATATTATTTTTCAACAAAAAAGTTAATTTTTAACCAAATAGTCGAACTTTCTACTATTTTCCAACCAAAAAGGCGAATTTCCAACAAAAGAGTTACATTTCTAACAAAAAAGTTAATTCTTAATCAAATAGTTACATTTTATACCAAAATATTTGAATTTTCTACAAAAAAAAAGAAAAGAATTTGAAACAAAAAAGTTAACTTTTCAACCAAAGGGATGAATTTTTAACTAAAATTATGAATCTTCAACCAAGCAACTACATTTTTAACAAAGAAGTTCAACTTTCAACCAAGTAGTTAAATTTTCATCTAGAAAAGACGAATTTTCAACAAATATAGCTGAACCCTCTATAACAAATTTTTTACCAAAAATATGAATTTTCAAGTCAGAAACAAGACTTTTTAACTAAAGAGTTCAATTTTCAAACTGAAAAAATGAATTTTAAACAAAAATGATCGTTACTTTTCAACCAAAATAGATGATATTATTTCAACTTATTCATAAACCTCTCTTAATAGAGCACATACAAAAAAAAAGTAATTTGGGGGTTTACCAAGTATCGAACTTTTGAGAACGGTAAAAAGAACTGAACTCCAGAGAATGACAACAGGGTCTATGACTTAATGTCTCTGTTTATTAAATATTTGAAAGTAAATTTTTCTAAACATAAACTTAAAACAGTAAAATTGTGCAACAAAATTGCACAAGATGGCTTAAAAAGAAGTAAGTTCTTTGAAAAACCGCTTTTAAGAAACAAATACACAAGAGTCATTTTGTGTAACATAATTGCACAACAGGAGCTAAATGACAAAAATATGTTTGTAAGTAGACTTAGTTTGTAAGTTTGTAATTTTGTAAGAGATCCTCACCAGGGAAATTTTATAGGAACCTAACAAGGAATATTTTGACTTACGTGAGTATTTTTTTTTATTAGGCTCCTATAAAATTTCCCTGATGAGGATGCCTAAATGACCTGAAAACATGTTGCATCCTGGTAGTATAAAAAAAACATAAACAATAAAGAAAGGAGAGCGAGGAGGTTTGGTTGTCTCTTTTCTTTTTTCTCCTTCTTTTTTTCAATTGTCATATAACTGCCTCTAATGAGCCGTTTACAGTGTTATTCAGAAACATATTCTCTTATTTTAACTCCTTTTGTGCAATTTATTACACAAAATGACTTTTTTGAGTATTTGTTTTTGAAAAACGGGTTTTTAAAGAACATAATTCTTTTTTAAGCCATCGTGTGTAATTTTGTTGCACGATTTGACTGTTTTAAGTTTATGTTTGAAAAAATTTAATTTCAGACACAAAGTAACTGAAATGAAAATTTCAAATCACTGCAAAAATCGTAACTAAGTGACGTTACAAGTTACTTGTTAAAATAGTAACGAAGTTATCCTAGAAGTTACAAATAACGTATATTATTAGTAACTTAGTTACTTGTAATAAGTTACTACCCAACTCTGCTTGGCGCTTTTCCAATTCTATCCAGGGTTTTCTCAAATTACAGAAATCCAAATGGATGGGTAACATGAAAGGTGTGAGGGAAAAATAGCCTTACTGAGACACGCATGAATGAAAATGCCGGAGATGAAATCTTCACCTACCAGTTTTTTTCTCACCGAGAGCTCTCAGAGTTCAAAATTAAATGCTCCTTTGTAATCCTAGAATAGAATCCTCGCAATGCAGAGGATTTATTAAATTTTGTGTTAATTAAATTCAGAAGGTCGGAAAATAGGATTACTCGAATTCGCAAGAAATTTTGTCCGCGAACGTATCCCATTGTAGACAGGACCGCATATTCTCATTGCGCGCGGCCCGCTTTGCGTCCGTGTAGGGCGCTCGTCTGTCGGAATTCGCGCTCGGATACTTATTCTTTGCACTCGGAATGCTTAAATGAATCTTTAGTAAAAACATCTCTTTTAGATTCCAGTTTTTTATGCAACTTCATATGCTGAATTTTCTACGTCATTAAGTATAATTAAAGATTAAATTGCTCAAACTTCTGTAGACTTTGAGGTAAACATTCTCATCGTGACACTCGCGCTCGATTTTCAATAGACATTCTTAAATTTCAAGGATTTTTATAAAGAACAAATTCCTTGACCTTAAATTCATATTTTTTTAATTATACTCAATCATTATGAATTGCAAATTAACAGGTTATTGGTTGAAAATCCTCTGCGAAAGATAAATGTCTATTCCATCAGCCATTTCTAACGAGAAAATAATTATAGTATCATCTAAGTCTGAGAATAAAAGTAATGTACATTATATAAGTAGAAAAATATCACAAGCTGTCACCTATAAACTCAATAAAGAAGTCAAAAAGGAAAAAATGGCTTATTCCAATTCATAAAAAAGTACCTAAATTTCATACTTTCCAACTCAATAAAAATATTAAAAACAAAAAATGAGCCTCTTCAAATTTAGAAAAAATTGAAAACCAAAATTTTCTCCCTTACAAAAAATAAAAACGTTAAAAAAATATCCTTCCAAATCATAAAATATAGAAAACTAAAAGTTTCTTAAGATAAAAATACTTCAATAAAATTTCCTCCTTTCCAACTCGATAAAAATCTTAAGTATCTAAAATGTCTCTCTAACAAATTTAAAAAAAAATTTAACGGCTAAACTTTTCCCCTTTCAAACTCAATAACAAAAGGTTAAGATACCTCATTTTTACGCCTTCAACTCAATAAAAATAAAAATAAAGTTCTTCTTCCTTTAACTTGAATTATTTTAATATTACGTCGTTAATATAATAATTATTCAATTGTTATTAATACGTCAAATTTCAATACTTCCACTAAAAAATGAAAAATGGAACAATTAGTTTAAAATTGTTTAGATTTGAATAATTGATGCACGGAAACCTGGATTTAAGAAACATGGATTTACGTCCTTCCTGAAATATGAGTCCTCGGCATATTGGTGATGCGGGGACCGCGGTACCGAAACGAGAGGCAGTGCTCAGACATGTGTGACCATGTCCAGCCATGCCCGAAACCGTACTCAAATCCAGGTTCCAGTGTATATAATTGCTAATTATGAATTAACAGTCAAATATTGCTGATTATAAAAAAATGATTCTTTTTTTGATTGAAAATTTTCAAATCAAATGGGTTAAAAATTTAATTTTTAGTCTGAATCAATATTTTAATAGGATCTGAAATTGAATAAAAGCGTTTAATATGAATCAACGATAAAAGATTATCATCTTCTAACGTTTTTTTATCAAAAATTTCCGAATTCAAGCTGTTTTAATTTTTAGTTATTTAGGTCTTCAAAACTGCATTTTAAAATTCTTCAAGTTGAAAGTGTACACGTCAAAATGAAGACATAAAATAGCAAATGTTCAAAGTAAAAGATTTCAGAACTACCCATGTGGAAAAGTTAATTGGGGCCAGACTGGGCCCCAACCAGATTGCCCAATTAATAGTTGGGGCCCAACTGGGCAGCCCAATCAATGCCCAATTGGGCTACTGTCTGGGTTGTAACGGTCAGCCCAACGAATGCCCAGATAAATTCGACTCTTTTAATTGGAAATTCAACTATTTGTATGAAAATTTACTTTTTTGTTGAAAATTCCTATTTTCGTGGCTGAAAATTCAATTTTTTTATAGAAAAGTTCTTGGTTGAAGATTTGACTATTTTGTTGAAAATTCGTTGTTTTCTGGTTGAAAATTAATCTCTCGCTTAAAAATTCGACTCTTTTAATTGGAATTTCAACTATTTGTATGAAATTTTACTTTTTTGTTGAAAATTCTTATTTTCGGGCTGCAAATTCAATTTTTTGTAGAAAAGTTCTTCATTGAAGATTCATCTTTCTTGGTTGAAAGTTCGACTTTCGTCAAAAGAATTCGTCTCTTTCGGTTGAAAATTGTACTATTTGATTGAAGATTGACCTATTTTGTTGAAAATTCCTATTTTCCGATAGAAAATTCAACTCTAGTAGAAAAATCAATGATATTAAAAGCCATTATAGCAGCCAAATAATTTTTGGCGAATAAGGCCGAGGTTGGTTGTATTTTCGAGACACCCAGTAAGCCAGCAGGCACAGGTAGGTAGGTAGGTAGGTAGATAGGTCGGTCGGTCCCTTTCTCGTTAATCATTGCTGGAGGAACCAACCACCAGGTATAAGGAATGGCCCACGGTCTCTAAAGTACCAGCTGCTCCTCAAACGAACAGATATTATATTTATAAGTCAGCTGTTTTCCACTGTGGCACACGCCAGCATGATTGCCTGCCATGTCTCTTCATATGAGGAAAACGGCAAACCATAAGAAAAAATAAAAGAAAAAAGAAAGTGAGAGAGAGAGAGAGAGAGGGATTATCCACCATGAGAGGAGGGAAAATACCATAGACACACATGAGTCGAGACCATATGAAAAGTAACGACTTTTCCTTCTCGTTTATTTACAAAAGACGCACCTCTATCCTTCATACCAATTCATACCGACAAAACAGGAAGGCCATTGTGTTCCAAAGTCAGCAAGTATAACGGTTTTTATTCTGCAATGAGAACCGCAGAAATTACTTATTGACAGTTGTGCGGATAAGACAAAGGATGGTTTGCCATCCTTAGTTCTACTTTCAAATTTTTATTTTCAGGGCATTTATTTTATTGCCATATGGACATAGGGGTAACCTGCCTACAGTGGATAATGATGAATTAGGATCACGAATAAGAGAAGAAGAATTAATTTTATTTGTAATTTGTGAACACGTAAAGCGAGAGAGTTTAATTTTCAACCAAAAAACAACGAATTTTCAACAAAATAGTCAAATCTTCAACCAAGAACTTTTCTACAAAAAAAAAAATTGAATTTCCTGCCCGAAAATAGGAATTTTCAACAAAAAAGTAAATGTTCATACGAATAGTTGAATTTCCAATTAAAAGAGTCAATTTTTTTTTAACGAGAGTTGAATTTTTAACCAAAAAACAACGAATTTTCAACAAAATAGTCAAATCTTCAATCAAGAACTTTTCTATCAGAAAAGATGAATTATCAATCCAGGGGGACGAACTTTCTACCCACAAAGACGAATTTCCAACCTGTAAAGATGAATTTTCAACAAAATGGTTGAATTTTTCTCCAAAAACAAAAAAAAAAAATTGAATTTTCAAGCCGAAAATAGGAATTTTCTAAAAAAATAATTCAATCTTCAACCAAATAATACAATTTTCATCCGAAAGAGACGAATTTTTTAGAACAAATTTAAATTTTCACTCAAGAAAGATGAATCTTTAACGAAGAAGTTTTCTACCAAAAAAGATGAATTTTCAACAAAATGGTCGATTTTTTTTACAAAAAAGAATTGAATTTTCAACCCGAAAATAAGACTTTTCAACAAAATAGTTCAATCTTCAACCAAATAATACAATTTTCAACCAAAAGAGAGGAATTTTTTAGAAGAAAGTTGAATTTTCAACCAAGAAAAATGAATCTTTAACGAGAAGAACTTTTCTACCAAAAAAGATGAATTTTCAATCTACATTCTTCAAAGATGAATTTTCAACGAAATGGTTGAATTTTTCTAAAAAAAAAAAATTAAATTTTCAAGCCGAAAATAGGAATTTTCAAAAAAATAGTTCAATCTTCAACCAAAAAATACAGTTTTAAACCAAAAGAGACGAATTTTTGAGAAGAAAGTTGAATTTTCAACCAACAAAAATGAATCTTCAACCAAGAAGTTTTTTGGCAAAATAGATAAATTTTCAACGAAGTGGTTCAATTTTTCTACAAAAGGAATTGAATTTTCAACAAAATAGTTCAATCTTCAACCAAATAGTACAATTTTCAACCAAAAGAGACAACAATTTTCAGACGAAAGTCACATTTTCAACCCAGAAAGATGAATCTTCAACCAAGAACTTTTCTACCAAAAAAGATGAATTTTCTATCCAGGAGGATGAATTTTCAACCTACAAAGATGAATTTTCAACGAAATGGTTGAATTTTTGTACAGAAAAATTGAATTTTCAACCCGAAAATAGGACTTTTGGAAAAAATAGTTCAATTCTCAAACAATTAATAAAATTTTCAACCAAAATAGACGAATTTTTCAGAAGAAAGTGAATTTTCAACCAAGAAAAATTAATCTTCAACCAGGAACTTTTCTACCAAAAAAGATGAATTTTCAACGAAATGGTTGAATTTTTTGACAAAAAGAATTGAATTTTCAACAAAGTAGATCAATCTTTAACCAAATAGTACAATTTTCAACCAAAAGAGACAAATTTTTAGAATAAAGTCGAATTTTCATCCAAGAAAGGTGAATCTTTAACCAAGAAGTTTTCTACTAACAAATATGAATTTTCAATCCAGGAGGACGAATATTCAACCTACAAAGATAAATTTTCAACGAATTTTTCAGACGAGAGTTGAACTTTCAACCCAATAACAGCGAATTTTGAACAATATATTCAAATCTTCAACCAAATATTAGAAAAAAATATGAATTTTCAATCCAGAGGAACGAATTTTTTAGTCATGAAGACGAATTTTCGATCTGCAAAGATGACTTTTTAAACAAATAGTTGATTTTTTCCACAAAATATTCGAATTTTCCGCCCGAGAATAGGAATTCTCAACAAAAAAGTTAATTTTCATATAAATAGTTTAATTTTAAATTAAAAATTACGATTTTTTTACACGAGAGTTGAATCTTCATCCAAGAAAAATGAATCTTCAATCAAGAATCTTTCTACCAAAAAAGATAAATTTTCAATTCAGAGGGACGAATTTTCTATCCATAAAGACGAATTTCCAACAGATAAGTTAATTTTCATACAAATAGTTTAATTTTCAAATAAAAGACTCGAACTTTTCAGACCGAGAACTTTTATACAAAAAAAAAAAAATTTCAATCCATAAGACGAATTTTCAACCTGCGAAGATGAATTTTCCACCAAATGGTTGATTTTTTCAAAAAATTTTTCAAATTTTCAGCCAGAAAATATTGATTTTGAACAAAAAAGTTAATTTTCCTACAAAAAGTTGAATTTTAAATTAAGCATCACGATTTTTTTAAACAAGAGTTGAATTTTCATCCAATAAAAATGAATCTTCAACCAAGAACTTTTCTACCAAAAAAGATGTATTTTCAACGAAATGGATGAATTTTTCTACAAAAAAATTGAATTTTCAGCCCGAAAATATGAATTTTTAATAAAAAAGTTACTTTCCATACAAATAGTTGAATTTTACTTACATATTAGGAATTTTTTATACGAAAGTTGGATTTTCAACCAAAAAACAGCGAGTTTTCAATAAAATAGTTCAATCTTCAACCAAATATTAGAATTTTTAACCAAGACAGACGAATTTTTTAGACGATAGTTGAATTTTCAAACCAAGAGAAAAGTTAATTCTCATACAAATAGTTGAATTTTCAATTAAAAGATCGAATTTTTCAAACGAGAGTTGAATTTTTAACCAAAAAACAACGAATTTTCAACAAAATAGTTTAATCTGCAACCAAATAGTAGAATTTTCAACCAAAAGAGACGACTTTTCTTAACGAGAGTAGAATCTTCAACCAAGAATGAACGAAGCCTAAAAATATTAATTTTCATAGAAAAAATTAATTTTTATTCAAATAGTTAAATTTTAGGTTAAAAAAGGCGAATTTTCTAGACGAAAGTTGAATTTTCAACCAGAAACCAACGAATTTTCAACAAAATAGTAAAATCTTCAACCAAGAGCTTTTCTACCAAAAAAGATGAATTTTCAATCCAGGGGGACGAATTTTCTATCCATAAAGACGAATTTTCAACCTGCGAAGATGAATTTTCCACCCAATGGTTGATTTTTTCCACAAAACATTTGAATTTTCAACAGGAAAATATAAATTTAAAAAGAAAAGGTAATTTCCCTACATATAGCTTAATTTTACATTGAAAATTACGATTTTTTAAAATAAGTGTTGAATTTCCATCCAAGGAAAATAAATCTGCAACCAAGAACTTTTCTACCAAAAAAGATAAATTTTCAATCCAGGGGGATGAATTTTCTACCTGCGGAAATGAATTTTCCACCAAATGGTTGATTTTTTCCACAAAACATTTGAATTTTCATCCCGAAAATATGAATTTTCATCAAAAAAGTGAAGTCTTTAACCAAATAGTACAATTTTCAACCAAAAGAGTCGAATTTTCAGACGAGAGTTGAATTTCGAACCTACAGAGATGAATTTAAAACGAAATAAGTGAATTTTTGTACAAAAACGTTGAATTTTCAGCCCGAAATAGAAATTTTTAATAAAAGAGTTAATTTTCGTACAAATAGATTAATTTTAAATTGAAAATGACGATTTTTTTAGACGAGAGATGAATTTTCAAACCATGAAAAATTAATCTTCACCAAGAACTTTTCTATCCATAAAGACGAATTTTCAACCTGCAAAAATGAATTTTCAACCAAATGGTTGATTTTCTACACAAAACAATTAATTTTCAACAGGAAGATATGACTTTTCATAAAAAACTCAATTTTCCTACAAATAGTTTAATTTTAAATTAAAATTACGATTTTTTAAAACAAGAGTTGAATTTTCATCCAAGAAAAATGAATCTTCAACCAAGAACTTTTATACGAAAAAATATGAATTTTCTATCCATAAAGACGAATTTTCAACCTACAAAGATGAATTTTCAACAAAGTGGTTGAATTTTTCTATAAAAAAATTAAATTTTCCGCCCGAAAATAGGAATTTAAAACCAAAAAAAGTTAATTTTCATAAAATAGTCGAATTTTAAATTAAAAATTACGATTTTTTAAAACAAGAGTTTAATTTTCATCCAAGGAAAATGAATCTTCAAAAAAGAACTTTTCTACCAAAAAAGATGAATTTTCTATCCATAAAGACGAATTTTCCACAAAACAGTTGAATTTTCGAAAATGACAACTTTTGAACAAAAGAGTTGAATTTTGAAAAAAAAATAGATTAGTTAAATTTGCAGTTCAGAAAATTGATTTTCAACCAAAAAACAACGAATTTTCAACAAAATGGGTAAATCTTTAAGCAATTAGTAGAATTTTCAAACAAAAGAGACACATTTTTTAGACGAGAGAATTTTTTTTTCAACCAAGAAAGATGAATCTTCAACAACAAAAAAAACTTGAAAATTCATATTTTCGGGTTAAAAATGTGAATGTTCAAAAAAGTATTTTTTTAACCAATTAATTGATTTTGCAATAGAAAAAGATTAGTTTTCAACCAAAAATGGAATAGTTAAATGTGCAATTTAAAAAATTGATTTTCAACCAAAAAAACAACGAATTTGAAACCGAATAGTCAAATCTTCAACGAAAAACTTTTCTACCAAAAAAGGTGAGTTTTTAATCCAAAGAAACCAAAAAGTTAATTTTTATCCAAATACTTTATTTTTTATCAAAATAATATAGTTTTTAACCCATAAAGAATAACTTTAAAAAAATTAGTTTGAATTTTTAAGCGAAAAAGACCATTTTTCTACAAAACAGTTGAATTTTCAACCGAAAAATATTAATTTTTAACCAAATAGTTAAATTTAAATTAAAAACGAGCAAGCTTGAAACAAAAAAAATTGAATAGTTAAACTTGCAGTTTGAAAAATTGATTTTCAACCAAAAAACCACACATTTCCAACAAAATAGTTAAATCTTCAACAAAATAGTAGAATTTTCAACCAAGAAAAATGAATCTTCAACCAACAACTTTTCTACCAAAAAATATGAATTTTAAAACCAGAGAGACAAATTTCCTATAAATAAAGATGGATTTTCAACTAAATCGTTAAATTTTTAAACAGATTTGATTAAAAGAAAATTAATCTTTAAAAATCAATGTGGATTAAAGATGTTATCCGATTTTTTAACAATATTTTACAAAATTTGAAAAAATATCAATGTCAAAACGTTGAAAAAAAGATTACTAAGTAAAAATTAAAACTAAATTTTAATAAAATGTTTTTGAATATGATTGTATCAAAAAATACTACACCAAAAAAATCCTCTAACCACAATTTATATTTGCTTGTTAGGATTTTTTAGGGAATAAAACCATTTTCGTAAAAAAAAAATTTTCACCTTTAACAAAATTTTTTTATATAATTTTTATTCCTATTTTCTTTTAGCTTTTTTAAAAAGCCCCTTCTATTTTCAAGGTCGAAACCCATTCCCATTTCCGCTTTCCCATACCCTTAATGTGAAAGGGAGACCGGAAAAGGGAAACATAGTGATAACCATAAAAAAGTTTGGACACCTTCCTATATTATTAGAGGGGACACTTCCTTCACTAATCAAATTCCTTTTACCTTCCAGGGAATAAATTATACTTTTTTTTCCTGAGTAAAAATTCCACATTTCTAGCCTAATATTTTTAAAGTATATTTAAAAATGAATTTTATTGTTTATTTAAACTATTATTCTTTAGTCTATAAATTTAGATAAACAACAAATAAATTTAGATAACAAAGATTTTTATCAAAAATTGGTTTATTGCACCAAAAATTAAAAAAAACACACATTGTAGTAAAAGGATTCTTTCAATATATCATTTTTTATAATTGAAAAAAAAATTATTCAAATTTTAATTAAAAATTAGTAGAGTTTTTAATATAATTATACTTTTTTCAACCTTCTAGCATTCATATTTCTTAACATTATTATCATTTATTGAAAAAAATATATTTTCTTATTTTTTTCGAATTTTTAGCAAAAAATGTCTGCCATACTGTGATATTCCGTTCTTTGAACTTGATTTTCTAGAAATAGAATAATTTTTTTGAACAAACATTTTTTTTATTTTTATTCACCATCCCGTCTCGAGAGCAAGCTTTTTTTCAAACAATTGAAAATTCGATTTTTAATTGCTATCCAAAGCCGATTTTGAAAACCCAGAAAATTTTAATCTAAAAATTCTCGGTTTATTTTCTCGGAATTAGTTAAATTTATAAACATCAGAATTTATTTACCCTTAATCATTAACGTAATATCTCAGGAGCAAGTTTTTATTTTTTTTTTTTTACTGAAAATTGAATTTTTTCTAATCGCAATCCGCAGCCAAGCCTACGATTCCAATTATAGGTTAGGGTTATTTTGAAATTGTTAACTTTATAAACTTCAGAATTTATTCACCCCTAATCAGAAACTTAATATATCGGGAGCAAGTTTTATTATTTTTTTAAACTGAAAATTAAATTTGTTCTCATCGCAATCTGCAGCCGAGCCAACTATTCCAATTTCAGGTTAGGATCATTTTGATATTGTTAACTTTATAGAAATCAGAATCCATTTAACCCCAATCAGAAACTTAATATCTCGGGAGCAAGTTTTTATTATTTTTTCCAACTGAAAATTGATTTTTTCTAATCATAATCCGCAGCCGAGCCAACGATTACAATTTTAGCTTAGCATAATTTTGAGATTGTTAACTTTATAAGCATCAGAATTTGTTTACTTCTAATCAGAATCTTAATATTTCGGGAGCAAGTTTTGATTATTATTTTAAACTCCAAATTGAATTTTTTCTTATCTCAATCCGCAGCCGTGCCTTCGATTCCAATTTTAGGTTAGGGTCCTTTTGACATTGTTAACTTTATAAACATCAGAATCTATTTACCCCTATTCAGAAACTTAATATCTCGGGAGCAAATTTTTATTATTATTTGAACTGAAAATTTAATTTTTTCTTATCGCAATCCGCAGCCGAGCCTACGATTCCAATTTTAGGTTAGGGTCATTTTGACATTGTTAACTTTATAAACATCAGAATCTATTTACCCCTAATCAGAAACTTAATATCTCGGGAGCAAGTTTTTATTACTTTTTTAAACTGCAAATTATATTTTTTCTTATAGCAATCCGCAGCCGAGCCAACGATTACTGAAAATTGAATTTGTTTTATCACGATCCTCAGCCGAGCCTTCGATTCCAATACTAGGTTAGGATAATTTTGACATTCTTAACTTTATAAACATCAGAATTTATTTACCCCTAATCATTAACGTAATATCTCGGGAGCAAGTTTTGATTATTATTTTAAACTGTAAATTGAATTTTTTCTTATCTCAATCCGCAACCGTGCCTACGATTCCAATTTTAGGTTAGGGTCATTTTGACATTGTTAACTTTATAAACATCACAATCTATTTACCCCTAATCAGAAACTTAATATCTCGGGAGCAAGTTTTTATTACTTTTTTAAACTGTAAATTATATTTTTTCTTATCGCAATCCGCAGCCGAGCCAACGATTACAATGTTAGCTTAGCATAATTTTGAGATTGTTAACTTTATAAACATCAGAGTCTATTTACTCCTAATCAAAAACTAAATATCTCGGAAGCAAGTTTTTTTTATTTTTTAAAACTAAAAATTGAATTTTTTCTTATTGCAATCCGCAGCCGAGTCTATAATTCTGATTTTAGGTCGGGGTCATTTTGAGATTGTTAACTTTATAAACATCAGAATCTACTTACCCCTAATCAGAAACTTCATATCTTGGGAGCAAGTTTTTATTATTTTTTAAAACTAAAAATTGAATTTTTTCTTATTGCAATCCGCAGCCGAGCCAACTATTCCAATTTTTAATCAGGGTCATTTTGAGATTGTCAACATTCACATCCGTTTGCTCGAGCCTGGATAACCTTTTTTAATTACACTTTTTTGGCCTCAACTCAGCAACACTTCAGCTCGGGACTGAACTTTTTTTAAATCTTTAAATAGTGATTTCGATTTTACAGAATTTTTTTTCGCCCTTTGGCAAAGTCCATTTTTTTGGTTATATAGTTCTATACTTCATTTTTGGCTAAGAATTAATATTTTATTGTTTAAAGATTTTGTTACTTGATTAAAACTTTATTTATTTTATTGAAAACTCGACCATTTTGTTAAAAAATCATCCTTTTTTTATGGAACATTCTACTGTTTTGTAGAAAATTCAAATTTTTTGTAGAAAGTTCGTCTTTGGCTTAAGAAATGAACAATTTGGTTAAAAGTTTGTTTTAGTTAGAAATTCATATTTAGCAAAGAAAAAATTCATCTCTTTGCTTGAAAATGAACTTTTTTGTTGAAAATTCGTTTTTCTTTGTTGTTGAAAATTAATTATTCTAATTGAAAATTGAACTACTCTAGGTTTGGTTGAAAATTAATTTTTTGTTGTTGAAAAACCACGTATTTTGTTGAAAATTGATCTACTTTGTTCAAAATTCAACTATTTTGTTAACATTTGACTGTTTGGCTGAAGATTCATCATTTGAGCAGGAAATTAATTACTTTGGTTTAGAATTGAACTGTTTTGATGAAAATCTGCCTTTTTTGTTGAAAATAAATTTTTTTAAACTGAAAAATGAACTATTCCATTTTTTGTTGAAAATTGATCTTTTTTAGTTAAAAATTCATCCATTTGCTTGAAAATTAATTGTCTTGGTTAAAAAATTCATTGCTATGATTGAAAATTCAAATATTTGGTTACAAATTTAATTATAATGTAGAAAATTTAACAATTTTGTTAAAAAGTCATCCGTTTTTGGTGAAAATTCAATTGTTTTGTTGAAAATTATTTTTGGGTTGAAAATTAATCTATTTTTGTAGTAAATTTAACTATTTAGTTGAAAAGGAACTTTTTTGTTAGAAATTCATTATTTCGGTTTGCAAAATTCGTATTTTTTGTATAAAAAATAAATTTTTTCTCTGAAAAATTAACTATTCCATTTTTGGTGAAAATGTATCTTTTTTAGTTGAAAATTCAACTATTTGGTGGAAAAAATTGCGTATTTTTTTGAAAATTCGTCCCTTTCGGTAGAAATTTTATTTATTTTGGTTGAGGACTCAAATATTTTTTGAAAATAAAATGTTTCCAATTGAAAAATTAACTATTCCATTTTTGCTTAAAAATTTATCTTTCCTAGTTAAAAATTTATCTTTTCTAGTTGAAAATTCATCTATTTGGTACAAAAATAATCTTCTGGGTGAAAAAATCATCCTTGTGACTGAAAACTCAAATATTTGGTTAAAAGTTCAATTATTTTGTGGAAAATTGAACAATTTTGTTAAGACGTCATCCGTGTTTGGTGAAAATTAAACTCTTTTGTCAAACATTTTTTTTGGGTTGAAAATTCATCTATTTTGGTAATAAATTCAACAACTTGTTTGAGAATTACCTTTTTTTATTGAAAATTCATTTCAAAATTCAACTATTTTATAGAAATATAGTCTTTTTGGTTTGAAAATTCAACTATTTTGTTGAAATTTTTATTTCTTCGGTTGGAAATGCGTATTTGATTGTTTGAAAATTAATTTTTTCAACTAAAAAACTAATTTTTCCATTTTTTGTGAAAATTGATTTTTTTTTAGTTGAAAATTCACCTATTTGGTAGAAAATTAATGTATTTTGTTGAAAATTAATTTTCTTGGTAAAAAATTAATCCTCGTGGTTGAAAATTCAAATATTTGGTTACAAGTTTAATTATTTTGTATCAATTTACTAATTTTGTTAAAAAGTCATTCTCTTTTGGTGAAAATTAAACTCTTTTGTTGAAAATTCTTTTTGGGTCGAGAATTCATCTATTTTAGTAATAAATTTAACAAATTGGTTGGAAATTCGTATTTTTTTCTGTTTGAAAATAAATTTTTTTTACAACTGAAAAATGATCTATTTCTTTTTTGATGAAAATTTACCTTTTTTAATTGAAAATTTAATTTAATTTTCTTGGTAAAAGAATTCATTCTCGTGGTTGAAAATTCAAATATTTGGTCACAAGATTAATTATTTTGTATAAATTTGCCAATTTTGTTAAGAAGTCATCCTTTTTTGGTGAAAATTAAATTCTTTTGTTGAACATTCTTTTTGGGTTAAAAATTCATTTATTTTGGTAATAAATTTAACAACTTGGTTGAAAATTAACATTTCTGTTGAAAATTAATATTTTTGGGTCAAAAATTCTACTATTTTATAGAGAATTTTTCTTGTTTGTTTGAAAATCCAACTCTTCTGTTGAAAATTCATTTCTTTGGTTGGGCATTCGTATTCTTTTGTTTGAAAATTAATTTTTTTTTTCAACTGAAAAACTAATTATTTCTTTTTTGATGAAAATTTAGTTTTTTGAATTGAAAATTTATTTATCTGGTGGAAAATTAATATATTTTGTTAAAAATTTGTCTTCTTTGGTAAAAATTCAATCTTCGTGGTCATAAGTTAATTTTTGGTTCAAAATTGAACTGTTTTGTGGGAATTTCATCTTTTTGGTATAAAAATAAACTATTTGCTCAAAAATTAATTGATTAAGTTAAAAATGAACTTTTTCGTTAAAAATTCATATTTCCAGATTTAAAGTCCAACTATTCTATAGAGAATTCGTCTTTTTGGTTTGAAAATTCAACTCTTTTGTTGAAATTTCATTTCTTTGGTTGGAAATTCGTATTTTTTTGTTTGAAAATTAATTTTTTTCAACTGAAAAATTATCTATTTTTTGTTGTTAAAAATTTAGCTTTTTTAGTTGAAAATTTAATTATCTGGTGAAAATTTAATTTATTTTGTTAAAAATGTGTCTTCCTTGTCAAAAATTCAATCTTCATGGTCCAAAGTTTATCTTTGGTTCAAAATTGAACTGTTTTGATGGAATTTCATCTTTTTGGTATTCAAATAAACAATTTGCTTAAAAGTTAATCGATTAAGTTAAAAATGAACTTTTTCGTTAAAAATTCACATTTCCAGATTTAAAATTCAACTATTCTATAGAGAATTCGTCTTTTTGGTTTAAAAATTCAACTCTTTTGTTCAAATTTCATTTCTTTGGTTGGAAATGCGTATTTTTTTGTTTGAAAATTAATTTTTTTAACTAAAAAACTAATTTTTCCATTTTTGGTGAAAATTGATCTTTCTGAGTTGAAAATTCACTTATTTGGTAGAAAATTAATTTTTTGTTTTGAAAATTAATTTTATTGGTGAAAAAATTAATCCTCGTGTTTGAAAATTCAACTATTTGGTTACAAGTTTAATTATTTTCTATAAATTTACCAATTTTGTTAAAAAGTCGTCCTTTTTTTGGTAAACATTAAACTCTTTTGTTGAAAATTCTTTTTCGGTCGAGCATTCATCTATTTTGGTAATAAATTTAACAACTTGGTTGAAAATTAACATTTCTGTTAAAAATTGATATTTTTGGGATAAAAATTCAACTATTTTATAGAGAACTTTTCTTGTTTTTTTTTCAAAATTTAACTCTTCTGTTGAAAATTCATTTTTTTGGTTGGAAATTCGTACTTTTTTGTTTGAAAATTAGTTGTTTTTTTTTCAAGTGAAAAATTAACTATTTCCTTTTTGCTGAAAATTTATCTTTTTTAGTTGAAAATTTACCTCTCTGGTAGAAAATTAATGTATTTTGTTAAAAATATGTCTTCTTTGGTAAAAATTCAATCTTCCTGATCAAAAGTTCATTTTTCGTTCAAAATTGAACTGTTTTGATCGAATTTCATATTTTTGGTATTAAAATAAACAATTTGCTTAAAAATCAATCGATTAAGTTGAAAATGAACTTTTTCGTTAAAAATGTATATTTCCGGGTTTGAAATTCAACTATTTTATATAAAATTCGTCTTTTTGGTTTGAAAATTCTACTCTTTTGTTGAAATTTCATTTCTTTGGTTCAAAATTCGTATTTGTTTGTTTGAAAATTAATTTTTTTTAATGAAAAATTAATTATTCCATTTTTGGTGGAAATCGATCTTTCTTAGTTGAAAATTCACCTATTTGGTTGAAAATTTTTTTTGGGTTGAAAACTCATCTATTTTGGTAATAAATTTGACAACTTGGTTCAAAAATTAACTTTTCTGTTGAAAATTAATACTTTTGGGATAAAGATTCAACTATTTTATAGAGAATCTGTCTTTTTTGTTTGAAAATTAATTTTTTCCAAACTGAAAAATTAACTATTTCTTTTCAATGAAAATTTAGCTTTTTTAATTGAAAATTTAATTACCTGGTGAAAAATTAATGTATTTTATTAAAAATTTGTCTTCTTTGGTAAAAATTCAATCTTCGTGGTTAAAAGTTCATCTTTGGTTCCAAATTGAACTGTTTTGATGAAATTTAATCTGTTTGGTATGAAAATAAACTATTTGCTTAAAAATTCATCGATCCAGTTGAAAATGCAATATTTAAAATTAAAAGGTGAGGAACTTAAATGGGTTAGAAATTAAATGTAATATCCAATACAGTATTGATATATAGCTTTTTGCGAAAAATCTCGACTTATTTTCCCTGATTTTCAAGCATTTTAGCCTGTGCGGTCTATTATAATAGACCGCACAGGCTAAAATGCAAAATTACAATTTCTATTCCATCGAGAGATAGTAAATCTTATTATTAGTTACTTGGTCCATATTGCCTGTCTCCAGAATCTAATTTAAACTCAGAATATATAATTATGTCCGCGTATGTACCGGAAGGTAATTTTAAGCAAAGTTTAGCTTAGAGACTCTCTTTGGTGTGCAAGTCTAAAATCCACTTTAAAGTATATAAGTACTACGTGAAGCACTACAGTAAAGTTGCTAAATGCGATATTAAATTTTAGGTGATCTATATATAGCGTTAGAAAAAAACAGGATGTATGATAAAAGTTACGCGATTAGAGAAAAAAATTGTGCGATAAGGCACAACGACTTTTATATATAAGAGTCGTTCGTCACCTCAGGCTGAAAGCGAATAATTAAATGCCATCTGGATATACACGCAAATCTTTAATACAATCCAACATTGTGCGAATGTGGGTCAAAAAACGCACGGGCCCTTCGTTGTTATCAGTAATATCACTTTCTCTTCCGCACGAACATTTCCACCCTTGTTAACATTTTTTATTCATCAGCAGTAAATAAAAGTAACGACCAAATATGAATTTGAATATTTTTTTAAATAAATTTTCTTTCATAATAAAAATACTATTATTTACAATAAATAGCATCAATCGCGCGCCACGCGCGCGTACAGTTGCTCTATTTAAGAGGGAAAATAATTTTGAATACAAAACCAAAATTTTCGATAACTATTTATTTTTTAGGTTTTTTCGTTCTTGAGGAAATTCGAAAAGATTTTTGAAAATTTCAGATATGTCAAATGAAAATTTTAATAAAAAAATTAATCTTCAAACCACAAGTTATATTTTTGAAGAAAAAAGATTTTATACAAAAGAGTTACATTTTTTAACCAAAATATATGACTTTTCAACAAAAAAGTTACTTTTCAACCTAATATATGAATTTTTAACTAAAAAAGATGAATTCTCAACGAAAAATGTAATAATCGATATTTGAATTTGAAAATATTTTAATTTTAAATCAGAAATAGTTGAATTCAACCAAAAAGACGATTTTTTAATTAATTAGTTGAATCTTCAACAAAATTTTTTTCGTTTAAACAAAATAATTAAATTTTCAACCAAATAGTAGAATTTTCAACCAAATGAGACGAGTTTTTTTAGACGAGATTTGAATTTTCAACCAAGAAAGATGAATCTTCAACTAAGAAGCTTTCTACCACAAAAAGTGAATTTCTAATCCAGAGGGACGAATTTTCTATACATAAAGAATAATTTTCAACAAAACAGTTGAATTTTCAAAAACATCACTTCAAAAAAAAACGTTGAATTTTCGACCTATAAAGATGAATTTTCAACTAAATCATTGAATTATCAATTTTTAATCCAAAAGGACCAATTTTCTATCCAAAAAGACAAACGTTTAACAAAATAGTTAAATTTTACCCCAGAAAGTTCATTTTTTAACAAAAGAGTTGAATTTCAAGCAAAAAAAATAAAATTTGAACAAAATAGTTCAAATTTAAACTAAAATTATGAATCTTCAACAACAAAAAAAGATTTTAATTCAAAGTAAAAAACAGTCGAATTTCACCAAGAAAATATGAATTCTCAATGAAAAATGTTACAGTTGATATTTCAGCCAAAAATTTTAATTTCAAATAAAAAACAGTTGAATTCAACTAAAAAGGCGAATTCTCTAGCAATTAGTCGATTTTTCTACCAACACAAATTGATTTTAAACAAAAAAATTTTTTGCTTACAAAATTAAATTTACCACTTTTAACTAAAAAAGATCAAATTTCTACAAAAGTGTTGAATTTTTGACCCAAAAATATGAATTTTCAACCAAAAAGTTAATTTTCAACAAAATAGTTGAATTTTCAACGAAAAAGTTACATTTAACCAAAAAGTTACTTTTTAACCAAATAGTTAAATTTGCAATTCAAAAATATGAATTTTCAACGAAAAAGTTAATTTTTAACCAAGTGGTGGAATTCTTAAACAAAAAAACGTCTACTAAAATCAGTTGCATTTTAAACCAAATAGTTGAATTTTTACCGAAATGATTAAATTTTCAACAAAATAGTTGTATTTTCGACTAAAATGGTGAATCTTCAAGAACAAAAAAGAAAGAATTTTTGACAAAGAAGTTTAACTCTTTACCAAATTGTTAAATTTTCAATTAAAAAAATTTAATTTTAAATAAAAAAGTCGAATTTTATGAAAAAAAAATCTCAACGAAAAATATAATAGTTGATATTTCAACTAATATAGATTTTAATTTCTAATTAAAAAAAGGTGAATTTAACCAAAAAGGCGAATTGTTTATAAAATAGTTGAAGTTTCTACCAACATTTTTTTTCACTTTTAACTAACAAAAAAATCAAATTTCTACAAAAAAGTTGAATTTTTTACCCGAAAATATGAATTTTCAAACAAAAAGTTAATTTTCAAGCAAATAATTAAATTTTCTACAACAAAATGAGAAAAAAACGTGACCAAACGCATTTCCGTAACTTTCTTCGTCCTTTTCTTGTTTTTACAACGCAATCTTCTTTTTCTCAAAAAATAATGGTTTTAGGCAAAATTTGTATTCCACAAAAAAAATGTATTTTTATATTAGTTAAAACTTTTGTGTATAACATTTTTCGAAATTCTGCGTATTTACTAAGATAAACGCAAAAAACATGATTTTTATGGTGTTTTTTATGGTTTTTACCATGAAACCCGCTTAGTCGCCAATTTTCACTATCATATTCGTAATGACGTTCATAGTATTTCTTCCTTATTTTGCCCCATATTTTCAGAAAAAATTGGTTGAAAATCGAAAAAAAATTTGCAAATAAATTGTTTAAACAAAATTGTTAATAACAATTTTCACCTTAATATATTATTAAAACATCTTCAGCAGATATTTTTACATAATATTCTATGAAATAATATTTCAATGTGAAGTAAACCGTTAAAAATATCTATAAAGAATGATTTTGTGTGTTCAATTTATAATTTAACGAGATTTTAATAAATAAATTATATTCAGGAAAATATTATTCACCACTTTTAATAAAAATATTACAAAATATTGCGGTACAATACAACTTTTCTATAAATGTACTTTAATTTTTAAAGAAAACTTATGCAACTTTCATGATTTTCCTATTGATTTAATAAAAAATGAAAACTTTATCGAAAATTTCTATTATAATAGGTGTAAAGTACTTACTTTCCGAAGTCGAATCCATTTTTTTGAATAACGATAGATGCAATAAGCTCGAATGTACGCTGTTTCAAAGGTCATGCACGTTTGATACTCGAATATGAATGAAACGCATATCTTATCTGTGTGTTCTTTTATCATTTCTCCACCACTGCAGATGCATGATAACGAAACGGAACTTTGAATTTTGTAACTTCAATTCTCTATTTATTAAAATATGCTAAAGGAAAGACCGATCTAGTAACTTTTTTTTCACCATGTCCCATTTTTGCATTGACAGGCACCACTATGCAATGGTCACTTTTGAGGATTAGGACTTTATGGGAAAGAAATTTTGAATCGGGAGCCACATGTTGGTAGCCAATTGCTTTGTGGTTTACTTGGACTTTACTTCTTTCCCTCAATTTATAGAGGCTTGGTTAAGCACGTGTAACCGGTGAACACCAACACGTGTCACTATTTTCCTGTCATAAATTCTCAGTCGTAGCTAAAGCGAGAAATAGCATTTTTTTAAAGCTGGACGGTATGCTTTTCAAAAAATATTACTGCATTTTTTCAAAACAATGTCACGTTGATGGAAAAGGATTGCGTTCAGTTTTTTAAATGCATACAAGCCCGGAATTAAGTAATTTTGTCAATTTTTGTATACATATTTCGCATTCTATGTTTCGTAAATCTTATATGAAATCTGAAATGATTAATATTTTTGAATATTCTTGACCTTTTTTCGAAGGTACATTTGTATATAATCGCAGTAACTGATTGTAATTATTGTACAACCTTTTTTCTTACATAGTGCAAAAAGTGAAGTCAGTTAATGTAGAACAAAGAATTGGGAAAAACTTGAATATTACAACTTTGACTTCTTTCAGGATCTAAGAACTTGTCTTACAATTATGCCCGAACCACGATTATTTAGAAACATACCCATGTAATAGTCCAAGAATATTGAAGAATGTTTACTATTTCAGATTTTATCCACAATGGAAGAAAACCTTACAATTTTTACTAATTTGTAATAGCCCTAATTAAAATAATAAAATGGTATAAGGAAGCTAGCTTCTTAAACAAATTCTCTCTGCCAATTATGTTCAAATTATAATGGCCATGGTGTTCAGTGATGGATACTGATAATCCGATAGTAATTTTGTGTGTTTCCAATAATGTAGATATGTAAAATGCACAATCGTACAGTATTGACTTCTATACATTTTCATCACGAAACATCATGTCGAATACAAGGTGAATACAATCAGTAAAAATGAGTGGTGCTTTTCCTTTAAAAGTTAATGTCGATAATCGGAATTTGTTTATATAATTTGCTTAAAAGATGAGCAAAAGTATGAAAAAACAAATTTTCATTGCTTGAAATCACTGGCCTGTCAGTTTATAGGCAATTAGAAGAAAAAACTAATTTTGTTTATCCATACGTTCCGATAAAAGCATTTGCTTATATACGTAAATGTTTTAAATAATACGTAAAAAATGTAGGATGATTTATTACCAATAAATGTCAGTGCTAGATATTTATTTATGTAATCGGTTCAGAAAAATGATAAATAGATATATGATGATAACTTTTCATGATTAATTCTCATCTTGACGCTAAAAGTAAGCAATTTTAAGGTACAAATGTACTTTGCAAACGAGCAATTCATCATGTTGGCTATTTCTGAAATCAATTTATGTATTACAATTAACGTGATAATTCAACGATTTTTTACCCATACATGGGAAAAAATCACGGTTTGGTATTTTCGGAATAACTTCCATGGGCTTGGGAAAATGTTACTGAAAAGTTATACAACTTGTAGAGAACTTTCCCATGAAGAAATTTATGTGTCAATGATTTTGAATTTTAAAAAAGACGAATTTTAATGTAGTTAAATTTTGAACCAAAAAAAAATCATTATTCATCCAAATAGTAGTATTTTCAATCATCAACCAATCATTAACCAAAGAAACGAATTGTCAATTTAAAAGATGCATTGATATTTAAACAGAATAATATTTGAATATTACGTTAAAAACAGTTAAATTCAATCAAAAAGACGTTAAATTTCAACGAAATAATTAAATCCTCAAACAAAAGAGATTAATTATTGCATAGATGGAATGTTGCTGAAACGCAATTTTCCTTTGTTTTGGAACTTCTTTTACTTTGAATCCAATTGTTAAAAAGAATCTTTCGAGTTTCTTGAATGTTGAGCTTCGTTATGCGATATACGGTTGATTTTTTCCCGTGAAAGAGGATAAAATAGGTGGTATTGCGAGACCTGGGTACTGGTTTGCATTGTATGAATTAAAATATACAATACATTTAGTACTCAGGAATTGTACTTGCTACCCAATCGACGTAGCGCATATTTTTAGCTCCATTAAGAAAGAAGGAAAGCTACATATATTCCATATCATTAAAATATTATAATAGTAATTGCTATAGATTGAAGGCAGAGTGTTTAAAATGTTATCCCAATTCCTAAAATTTTCGATTTTAGGTAATATAAATAAATATATAAATATACGTGTGTGTGAAATTCCTAGATTCTGGCCATTATGGCAGATTTCGAACAGCCTTTTTGAATGGAAAATGTCTTTTGAAAATCGAGCATGAAGCGCGAGTGTGACGATGAGTATGTGTGCCTACGTAGCTTCATCAATTTAATCTTGAACTACACTTCATTACATAGGAAAGTCAGAGTATGAAGATGCGTAAAAAAACTGGGATATAAAAGAGGGCAAGAAATAAATATCGGAGGGCGAAGCGCGAAGTACTCACACCAGTACTCACACCAGTACTCACACCACTACTCAAACCCGTACTCACACCAGTACTCACACCACTACTCTCCCTTACGAAAATTGAGTATAGAAAAATTGCTATACTACCTGAGTATTGGAATGAGTATTCAGTTGAGTATTGAAGTGAGTATAGGAACCACCATACTCATTTCGCGGTTTGAGTACTGAGATGAGTATAGAAATAATGAGTATAGCGGGATGAGTATTGAGAGAATGAGTATTGAACTAATGAGTATTGGGGAATTAGTATTCAGAGAATGAGTATTGAAATAATTAGTATAGCGAGATGAGTATTGAGGAATGAGTATTGAAATAATTAGTATAGTGGTATGAGTATTGAAGAATGAGTATTGAAATAATGAGTATAGCAGGTTGAGTATTGAGAGAATGAGTGTTGAAATAATGAGTATAGCGGGAAGAGTATTGAGAGAATGAGTATTGAAATAACGAGTATAGCGGGATGAGTATTGAGGAATGAATATTGGGGAATGAGTATTGAGAAATGAGTATTGAAATAATGAGTATAGCGGTATGAGTATTGGGGAATGAGTATTGAGAGAATGAGTATTGAAATAATGAGTATTGAAATAATGAGTATAGCGAGATGAGTATTGAAATGAGTATTGCAGAATGATTATTGAAGAAATGAATATTGTCGAATGAGTATTGAAGAATGAGTATTGAGCAGTGAATATTGAAATAATGAGTATTGCAGGGTGGGTATTGAAATAATGAGTATTACCGAATGAGTATTGAGAATTAGTACTAAATATGAGTTTTGGCATTGAGTGTAGAAAATGAGCACTTCAAATGAGTATTAAGAAATATCGAAATTGCATGTAACGTAAATTTCATTGTTCGTAAAATGGCATCATGCATTCCGATTGACTGATTCAAATTTCGCGGCATTATTCAGATGATCAGAATACCGGACGCTACGCTGTAAAAAATGTGAATGAAAACCACATTCCGTCGTGTAATTTTTTCCTAGACCCTGACAAAAATTATGTATGAAAAAAATCATATACTGAAGTGAGTATTGGTTACCCTTGATCGTTAAGGTTGATTTCTATTTCACGGTGTGTGAAAAAATCTCCTATGATCGGTTGTTATCATCCTCGATGGTAAATAATTTAAACACAAGTCGGTTATCTTTTTTTCCTTTTCTGCTGCGAAGATGGTGCATTTATCAGCAAGTACGATTCCTAATACTAACTGTACTATGGCTTGACTATAGCATACCACAAGTGAGTACTACGATATCGCAATGTTTGATACGACTGAATATAAATGGTGAGTAATGTTCATTAAGGCCTATTCCGCTTCTTTTGTGTAATTTCAGGTCCTTTTCGAGGCTTATTCTATTATATAGAAAGAAAAGAAAAAACGCTGAAGACTATGTTGAGTTTTTTTTAGCATCTTTGACATTTTTTGTGTCTTTTATATTTGTTAAAAGTTTAAAATTGTAAACAAAATTAAAAAAAAAATTTTGATAACGTATCATTTACGGTATGACCTTAAAAAATCTCATAGGAAAATTTCCTTGAGATTATGCAATTATTAAACTACATTTTGTTAAAAATTGTGGTTAACGACTTTTTGTCGTTATCACAAATTTTTTAAAAAAATTTTGTTTACAATTTTGAACTTTTAACAAATATACAAGATACAAAAAAATGTCAAAGATGCTCAAAAAAAACTCAACATAGTCTTCAGAGGTTTTTCTTTTCTTTCTATGTAATAGAATAAGCCTCGAAACGGACCTGAAATTACAGGTTGAAACATGTCGGCAAATTTTTAATAAAAAAATGTTTTACACCAAAAGAAGCGGAATGGCCTTAATGAACATTATTTAAATACTTAAATACATGAAATTTATTCCATAGTTTCTTTGACAATTTCAAGTTAAATCTTGTAACAACAATCAAGTTAATAGTTTGAAAAGGCACTAATACATTGGTATTCTTACATTTCGGAAAAAATCCTAATTTTATAAACTGGGAGCAATAATAAATGGAGTCTCGATCTCAGATTTTAACTGAGGTAGAAAGTTGTAGTCGAGCTTAATAATTTTTATGAATTTTTATTAAAGAAACACCCCATTTGAAATAAAAACCCCTTTTCAAAGTGCTTGATACGGCAATAAACGACCTAAAAGTTATTCCACTGTCAAAAACGTGGTATCATAGGTAGAGTAGTAGAATCTTCGCCTTTGACAGTGGAAAAACTTTTGAGTCGTTTATTGCCGAGTGATGCACTTTAAAAGGGGGTGATGAAATAGTGTCATAAATTTTACCTACTTGTTACAAAAAAAAAAAAAAGAAAGTGTTGTAACAAATAAAGTATAAATGTTACAACAATGTTAATATAGCAATTTCTTTAATAAAAATTCATACAAATTATTGAGCTTGATTACAACTTTCTACCTCAGTTAGCAGCTGAGATCGAGACTCCATTTATTATTGCTCCTGCTTTATAAAATTATTATTTTTTCTGAAAAATTGAACTATTTGGTAGATAATTAATGTTGTTTGTTGAAAATCAATCTTTCTGTTATAAGATTCATCATTTTAGTGCAAATTGAACTATTTCTTTGTGATTAACATTTTTATCGAAAATTCACATTTTCGGGTTGAAAATGTGACTGTTTTTTTAGAAAATTCACCTATTTGGCTTACAAATTCTATAATTTTGTATAAAATTCAACTACCTGGTTGAAAACTTAACTCTTTTGTTGAAACTTTGTCTTTTTGGGTAGAATATTAATTTTATATTTTTAAAATTCTTCTGTTTGGTTAAAGATTCAACTATTTTGTTAAAAATTCGTCTGTTTTGTTGAATTTAACCAGTCAAAAATTCATTTTTTTTAAGTAATTTGTTCGACTGAATATTTACATATTCCATTTATCGTGGAAAATTTTTTTTTCAGTTGAATATTCAACAATTTGGTTAAAAATGTATGTATTTTTATAATAATTCGTATTTTTGTCAGAAAATTATTCTTATTGGTTAAGAAATCATATCTGTGGTTGAAAATCAAACTATTTGGTTTAATGTTGAAATCTTGTTGACAATTTTTTTTTAAGATTCATCATTTCAGTTGAAAATCAAAATCTTTATGTTAGTGGAAATTACGTTTTTTCTTGAGGACTTATTTTTGAAGACGTTGAAAACCATATAAGTTTGTAAATTTTTATCAAGTTAAAAATTCCATTAGATAATGTGCCTGCATGTTCCTCTAAATTCATCCGTTTACATTTAGAAAGTGAACAAAAGTATGTTTAAAAAATCTTGAAATGCTGAGAGAAGCATCTAAGTTTTCATTTCAAGTTCAATATTTAGTATTTGCATTTATAAAATAATTTCTGTTCTATATTTCTTCAGTTAGCAAATTTTTATATATGTGAACACTAATAATTTTTAATTCGAACAAGACAGATAATTATTACTGTTTCTGATAATATGTGATATAAAAATTGAAAACTGAAGTTCAAATAAAATAAAGCCCAACAATGATGTTATGTATTGAACTATATAGCGTGTGACGCAGCGCCACCTGGTGAAATATATATTGTGCAATGAGCGTTCATAAAGAAAAAACTCTTCTCCTCACGCATCAGCTCGTCTGTAGCTGTTGGATGCTGTCTGACGGTGAATACCTATCTGTGAGCACAAGTAAGCGGCCGCTAGTGGTGATCTCGAACACGATTTCTCACATCGGTTCTAATCTGCTGTCCTACCGCTTTCTACGCGTTTACGCGGTTCGCTCGAATATATCAATGCCTAGTTTCCCGGTAGCCACGACCACTCACCCTCTACTCACCACACGACTTTTCCTACCTCGAGAAGCGCGAACGAACCTTTTGTTCGTAACATTCGGAAAATATGAACAGGCGAGGAGTGCGTGAGGAGCGCACCGAAGGCTCACCCAGCATTTCGCTCCCAATCTCTAATACATGGCAAGGAGGAGAGCACCGTCTTTTCATGATGAGGGTAGTGTTTTCGGAACGAATGTTTTTGGAACGAGTATATTCGAACATTGCCCGAGCCTTGAATACGGCTCTCCTCCATGGCATGTACTGTATTTTTTTGTTGGCAGAGACGCGCAAAATGAAAAGCGTGTTCTGCTGGTGGGGGATTGAACGTGATCTCTCTTTTCGAGTGGGCACAACCAGGCGCATTTGATACCTGCTATATAATGTTGGATCTCATACCCTAACACCTCTGTTCTACAAAGAGGTCCAATATTATATATGCGTCCACTTCCGCCGCTCAAAAAGAGAGCGTTTAGGATCAATCCCCATGCAGTAGAACACGCTCATTTCATGCAGCTACCATGAAAAATAATTTAATACATTTATATGTGACAAATATGTCCAGAAAATGTGGTAAATATAATCTTATAGAAAATTTGAATCAAATTCAAATATTCGAATTTAATTCTACTTTGATGAATAGTTCAACTGGAAATACCTTGAAAATGTATTTTCTATGTTTTTTAAATATTAAAAAAATATTAAAAGTATGGTGTCGGACAATTCCACACGCGGTGACACATATTTTGTTAATACGAAAAATAATCTGCTAATTTGAAATAATTGTAGGGTAGGGTGGGGCGAGATGAGCATAGGGGGTAAGATGAACCACCCAATTTTCTCGCAATCTATCATTTCTTTTGTAACTGTTCTTTGTACTAATATCAGGAAGAACGTTATTAAAGTTCTTTTTAAAAAATGTTCGCTTAATGTTGAATAAATTTGGAAGAAACGAAAGTAAAAATGTTAAGACCTTTATTCTGCTACTTTGCATTTGTTTATAAAGTCAAAGAATCACACAAAATTACAGATTAGATGTTTTTCCAGTGGTTATTTAGATAGCTTATTCAATAAACCTTAAGTTTTTTTACAGATTTTTGAATAATTGTAAAACAAAAATAGGTGAAATTTTGATTTTACTGGCAAGTATCATATGGGGCGGAATGAGCCACTGTTCTGGGGCGGTATGAGCCACCTCTTCATGTGCATTAACCTACCCTCTTAGTGTAGCAGTCAGTAGGCTAAGATGCAAAGTTTTATTGTATCACATTGTGCAGTGTATTAATTATATTGCAAACGTATAAAAAACTAATCTTGTCGATAAAAATGCTCATAAAATTTTTGACAGATGCACTGTTATAGGTCTGTATTAAAACATAATGAGTTGCTGGCAACCAGAAGAGAGGACTGTTTTTCTGGTATATTTCTTAAGTAATTTTGTTTTAAAACTCGTAAAATGCTATAAAAATGAGAAAAACATTGTTATGGTTGAAAAATACGATAAAACTATAAAAACTACTCAAAAACAGCTTAAAACCCCAGTATATATGAAATTCAGCGTCGTGTAGTAGACCAGTCTAATATTTGGTAGTTTTCTTACTTTAGAATTTAACTTTTACTCAGACAATGTACACGGGTAACTCGAAAAATTGTTATATTTATTTCAGTAATACAATTATTAAGAGATATGTAGATATAAATCGATTTTCTATTCACTGTTTGTAGATTTAGTTACGGTAGAGGTTAGGATTAAAGATTGCATCATTTTAACGTTACATACTTTAAATGTTCCGTAACATTTTTGAAAAATATGTGTAAGATATGTTTTTGTTTTATAATACTCTAACTTAACAAAACTCTTACTTATAAATAATATATAAAAAGTCATTTAATTAAGTGGCCCATCTGGCCCCAGTGCTTGGCTCATCCCGCCCCAGACATGGGGCGGTATAAGCCAAGCGCACTACTTTTTTATTTTCGTTTCTAATTTCGCATATACTTTTTTATTGACCTTTATCTTGGTAAAATTATAATTAAAAATGTTTGTCGAGTATATATAACAAATTACTTTCAAGCAATGAATTAGCAGATTTTAAATACTGACGTGAAAAAGACAACTATGCTATATAATCTAAGTTACTAGGTTTTGTCTTTAATCGAAGTATGGAAAAATTTCAGCTATACGAATTTAAAAATTTTGATGAAGAATGAATGAGGCAAAAAAAAAACATTTGCCTATATTCCTTTAGGGTACTAAACTCCTTTACTTTAAATTCCATCATCATGTCCTTTTTACAGGCTTTCCTTAAAAATCGTGTAAAACTTCATGAACAAATTTTCTCTGTGTAGACTGTAGAGCACACAGCCAAATATACGCTGTGCGTCAGCGTCGCGGCGCGCGGCGTCGCGTTCTCCCTTTCTGCCAGGCACCCGACTCTGTTCAGCCAGTCGCTTCGTTTGAGGTCAACGTCATCACCGGCTCCCTTGGGGTGTTTGATGAGATACTTTTACATCTATTTAGATAAGCATCCGGATGCTTTACGTAATTTAATTATTTACCGGCGCTAAGAAACTTTTAAAAATTGTAGGATGCCATGGCAGAACTACCTAAGTGCAAAAAATAATTGCCTGGATAAAAAAATTTCAAGTTTATTTTTACACTCTAACTTATATAAACTATAGGGAAAAAAACACGAAAAAGTGTTACGGTACAACTAGAAGGCTATTTAGTGGGAAATGATTATTTAAATGTGCATTAAAATTTAATTTTTGAATAATAATTGATAAAAACAATAATGAATGGTAATTTCCATTTATCAAGAGTAAATTTAATAATTCTATTCATCTTTGAGGAAATATCAATAAATGGAGAATAAAAAATTAAAGAAATTTAAAAAAAAATTCTGCGAAATACCTCTTTAACATTTTATAAGCTGTAATAGTTTTTAAAAAGAAACTTTAAAATCGGTTAAGAAATACGACTTCTAGAACTTCTTGAACTAAAAATTCCACTTTTTCCTCAAGATAGTTACTTATAGGCTGTTATGAATGTCCACACGTTTCACATGACCAATTTCCGGTGCAAATTCAAACATATCCTTTCACCATAATGTGCGGTAGAATTTTTCGGAATTTTGAAACCCATAAAACCACTTTTTAAAAAAGTGACACGACACAATCTCTTGAAGTCTCATTATCCTTATCATTATTCTTCGAAAGCAAAACCAAATTATGTTCACGTTTAAGGTTTAGTAAGGTACTTCAGTAAACTTGATGTCAATAATAATCATTTTCATCAAAAATGGTTACTTTATTTGTTTTTAATTACAAGCTGTGCCAAAAGAATCTTATAAAAAGTAGCGGTCAAATTAATAATTTGAAAATCAGGAAATGACTACGTGAATTTTTCTAATTTTTAGTATAGAAAAATCTATGTACATATTTCAAATCGAAGGCCTGAATTAGTTTTAAGTTATAAGTTTTAAACGTTCAAAATTAAACGACACTTAGATTTTGCAATTAAAAGTGAAATGGTTTAATTTCACAATTTGAATTAAAAGATGATTTCGGTTTGAACGGTTATCTATTAGAATAATTTAATTTTGAAGTTTTGCATTTAAACATTTTTGAAGCTTTGGGTTTGAAATGTTCAATTTATAAAATTTTGCAATTTAAATTCTGATAGATGAAATTAAAGAATTGAATGCCTGATTCTAGAAAAGCTTTGTGCCTTAAATTCGAAATGTAAACAGGTTGAAAAGTCAACTACTTGGTTGAAAGTTGAACTGCTTTGTTAAAAATGCCTTTTTTGGTTCCAGATTCATCACTTTAGTTAAAAATTCATCTCTTTGGTTGAAACTATAACTATTTTGTTGAAAATTCAACTACTTCGTTCAAAGTTATAATGTACTCTGTTACAAATGATTATTTTTTTCGTTGAAAATTCATCTTTTTAGTTCCAAATTCATCTCTCAATTTTAATATTATATTTTTGGTTAAAAAGTTATTCTTTATAAGTTGAAAATTCATGTATTTAGTTGAAAAATTGTCTTTTAAGGTAGAAAATTAATTTTCTTTGTTGAAAAATCATCATTTTTGTTGAAAATTCATGTATTTTGGTGAAAACTTTTCTTTTTTGGTAGAAAATTAATTTTTTGGTGGGAAATTCATCTTAGTAGATTGAAAATTCAACTGTCTTCTAAAAATTTCGTTTTTGCCTTAAAAATTCTATTTGGTTGAAAATGCAACTGCTTTTGCTTGAAGTTTAATATTATTTGTTTGAAAATTCGACTATTTGGTTTAAAGTTCAACTATTATGTTTAAAAATTTAATTCTTATGTTGAGAATTGAACAGTCTTTTAAAAAATTCGGCTTTTTGACTTCAAAATTAATCTATTACGTTAAAATGCAACTTTTTTTTGGTTAAAGTTCAATCTTTTTTTATTAAAAATTTGACCATTCTGTTGAAAATTCGTCTTTTCGAGTTTAAAAGTCAACTGTTTTCCAAACCAATCGCCTTTTTAGCCTAAAAATGTAACTCTTTTGTTGAAAATTTGGGTTTTTATGTTGAAAATTCATCTCTTGTGGTATAAAGTCTTTTTTAGTTGAAAATTCAATTCTTTTGTTGAAAATTTCGACTTGAAATCTTAGGAATTCAAAGCGTTTTGGTATCTACATGAATTTTATTTAAAATAATTAATTCCTCTATTTTCGTGAAAAATAACCCTATTCCACCTGTATTAAGAACAATTTGGGCTGTGATGTCTGAAAACGTTACCACATTCGATTTCTGTTCTTTAAATATTAATGGTCAGGGAATATGAAAAGTTGATCAGAAAAAAATTAGGTAATTTTGAAAATGAAATTTTGTAGTCATCGTGTACGAGTTTTGACCCACTTACCAAAAAACTTGGCCAGTCTGATTTTTGATTCCTTTTAGTGCCTTTATTTGCAGTCTCTTCAACCTTATAGAACGTCGTCGCTGGCAAGCCTGCGAAGAGTACGTTCCGTAAAGTTCAGTTTGCATTCTTCAGCGTCTGCTTGAGTTTGATTCTGTGTATTCTTATTCGCGTTCTCTCTTCCTGTCTTTCAGTAGTGTTCAATTGAAATTGTCTGTATGTAGCGAAACGGCAAGTAACGAATAACGAGTAACGGCGTTCACCGCAGTTGGCTCCTTTTCATCGCCTCGTCTTCGTTTTAATCATCTAATGTCTTTAGAGTCTAGACTCCTAGCAGACGTTACCTAAGGTCCGAATTAAATTTAGCGGTATTTTGTTTCGTCTGAGCTGCCTGTCTCGACTTGGTTTGCGAATATAGATAACCGCCGTATGTATTTTCACAGACTTCCAATCCATGAGTAGAACAGCACGTTCTATACGAACGTCTTGCTTGCATACGTATATTAGGTGTATATATATATATATATATATATAGGGTGTAACGCAACCTCTGGACATGCGAAAAATACCGTAGTAATCTACGTGAGAAGTAGTTGAGAAAATTCTTTGTAATAAGAAAATTATACATATCTATAAAGCGTTTTAAACGTCCTTTTCCGTTGAAGCCAGTTACAGGCATCACGGTCCGTCTCCTTCTTTCTCCCTTTTCCCATTTTTTTCACCTTGAATTTGAAAAATCCCTTAAAATGCCTAAAATCGACATTTTTATCCAATTCCCCGCTTTTACCTCTTTTTTACAAGGTTTCGATTCATTCTTTTAAATATAAATCATAAACAGAAATTCCACATATTAGAAAACAAAACACTGTGACAGGGATTCTTTTTGGTGGGACCAATTTAAAATATTTCCTAAATGGTTATTTTTGATAAATTATTCATGTTAATTAAATTCAAAACGCTCAATATTCTTAATATTTCGAGTGAAAATATTGCATTTTCAACAAAATAGATTAATTTTTAACCAAATAGTTGAATTTTCCAAAAAGAAGATTAATTTTCTACCAAAAAGACAAATTTTCAACTAAAATTGTGTATCTTCAACAACAACAAAAATGAATTTTCAACCGAGTTGTTCAACTTTTAACCAAGTAGTTAAATTTTTAACCAAAAAAAATTTTCCTTTTTTAATCACGAACAGTTGAATTAACCAAATAGGGTAAGGAGGGGCAGCGCCGACCAATTAACAGTCAATGATTTTTTTAAAGTTAATAAGATGTATAATTGATCCATTTTTTTTTCATTTAGAGTCCTACATTATTGTATACCATATTTCTATAAGTATTAGTTAAATGAATAAAACAATAATTTAATTATTTAATTATTTCTAACAAGCTGTATTTCGTCGGCTTTGCCCCACACCGGAGGGCAAAGCCGATTGCAGCTTTTTATAAAAATCAAAAAATTTGAAGATGGGAAAACATGATGGTTTGCGTCTGTGGTATTTTATCTACTAGACAAATTACTTTGAAACATATCCAGCAAGAAGAATAAGTTATTTTTCATTAAAATAGTGATAGGTGTGATATAACCTCTTATTCGTTGACATTCCACTAAGACGGACTACGGGCAAAGGTTTCTACCGTACCGGCTGGATTGATAATAATATTATTCAATAGTTTCTTGTATGTAGCCCAGAAGATAAGTGGCTGTTCTACATTACCGATCACTAATAATAATCTAAGCACTTTAAAACTATTATTTTCGTCAGCCTTGTCCCCCCGGTGAGGCCTGGATTATTCACGATATTTAATATACTTTAGATTTGAATTAGGTTGAGTTATTATAATGACATAATGTGACATTGTTTTATCTGTCAAAATAACAAATTTTCATACTGTAAGTGTTGCTATTAATGTTGAAAACTTTATATTTCTGCTAGTGAATCTGCCATTCTGTCGTTGTCAAAACTGTTTTCTGCATAATTTTTCTATTGCAACGTCAATTTTTAAGCTTTTAGTAAGTAACACTATCTTTTTAATAAAATAGCTTTATTTAATGCAAAGTAGAATCATAATTGTTAAATATTAGCGACGTTGTAAGCAAAATCGCCTTTGCCCTACCGGTCGGCGCTGCCCCTCCTTCTCCTATATGAAATTTGATATAATACAAAATATAAATAATATAAATAATATAAAATATTGGTATGAAAAACAAAACAAAAAAGACTCTCTTTTAATTAAGCCGTAATTTAGAAGCAAACCAATGGAACAGCGTGGCTATATGTACCAAAATTTCGATACGAATAGCTTCGAACAGTTTCGTAGATGTCTCAAGCCGGCTCAAAACTGTGGCATAGCGTACGGAGAAAGGAAGAATATATTGTTGTCAATAATTTATAGTAATGAAATACTTGGAAGAATTTGTTTTACTTAAATTGTACTGCGCGTAATAATTACTGTAATAAATATTTCCACTTTCCAGCAAGGATCTCAATATTGTTCCTTGAATCATGGATTTTGTACACACTTCACCTAGATGCTAGATCTATAGATGTATTTACACTATGTATCCCTTTCACTGATCATCTGACTTTGGCTAATATCTTCTTAAATAAAATTTAAATAAAAAGATTAATTTCCGCAGTGTAATAGTGATGAACTCGAAAATTCGAGTCATATTTACGCTGAGATGGACAGTAATCCGAGCATCAGCATAAGAGTTTTTCCGTCGAAATCTAGGACAACATCATCGCAAATGATTTCACACATCGTACTAAATTAAATAATAACATCCTCATCTCATCATTTACTTTACTTCGTCCGTGGCTATGATGGAAAATCGGTTTACGGTAAAACGGTTTACCCGAAAACTAGTTTGATAAATATAATAATATCCTTCAAGTTCAGCTTCGAAATTCGCTTAATTTTTAAATCAAAAATAAAATTATCTGCCCTCGCCATTATTTTTCTTAAAGAAAAATTTCGCTTAATTTTTATTTCGATTTTAGAAAAATATAACGAAAAGCAAGTAGTGGGAAAATTTCCAACACAGATGGTCCGCATGCTCAGAGAATCGAAAGGAATATCTAATAAATTATGCAATGAAATGTGTCATAATCACTGAGCATCTATAACTATACTCTGTCATATATTGAATCTTGTATAGAAAAGTTAGATTCGCGTGCTTTTTCTATCCAAGTCTTATTTAAAATGAAATGTATTTTTGACATTTCACACTGATTTTACATCATACTTTCAACTGATATTTGAGAAAAATAAGACAATACAAAATTTTTTCACTTATATACTGATATTCGCAAGACATTATTCTCGTGCTATTTGCGGGAAAAAAGTTGTTCTACCTAGATTGTGAAATATAAGCCCATATTCTGTAGAATATGTACATTGGCTGACAAACAATTGATGAGACTAATTAAAAGAAAAGATTCAAGTAAATGTAGTCAAAATGTATAAGAGAATTTTCCATTCTGACATTCCCACGGTTGGAAGATTGGCACGTATGTATCGTCTGTACTTTAACGTAGATAATACCTAAACATTTTATAGAGTTGTGAATACTGACATTCATTGAGCTGATACAAAAGCAACGTTAAGCAGGATAACGAAAGATCGCGTAAAAGATAAACCAAGTAAATCAATTATATCAACTTTAAGAAAGATATTTAGAAACGTAATCTCTGACACATTTATCTTGTATAATGAATTATGCAAAAAAGGTTTAACTGGAAAAATATGTTTCCAATCATCAGTATGCTATTCTTCTCATTAGAGAAAATTATACATATAACAAAGAAAGATGAGTGAGAAAAAGGAAAGCATCAGTGCGACCACTGATGCTTGTGAACATATTTTTTATTAAGTCCTTTTGTATAATTCGTTACACACAGTGGTGTAGTCGAGGCCTGGCGCCGCCAGGGGACTTTTTTTGAAGGCCTGGCGGCGCCAAGCCACTTTTTTTTTCACACGGAAAATTTTTCACCCGAGGACGCGTTCGGTGGCTTTGTCATAGGCCCTTCAGTTCTATTCAAAAGGAATAGAAACCGAAACCGAAAAATATATATATATATATATATATATATATATATGCAAGGGGAAAAAAATATATATAGTTTATATATAATGGACAAAACACTGATATTTTACATTTGTTTGATACAGAAAAATTTATGAAACAAATAAAAAATATCATTAGCTTGTTCACTATATATCAACTATATATAATTTTTGCACCTGGGATACATATAATTCGAGGATAATTAAGACAAAAAATAAGTTCTTTTTGTCTTGAAATGTTCACACTAGTCATTTGTTTTGCTAACAACATTTTTTCTTTCAAACACCCCTGAATATAAAATCTAATTCATACGGGGCACAGGCAAAAAAAATTTTCAACGGAAAGGTTTTAAATCATTTTTTTCGGAAATATGAAGCGATGGCTTTAGTGTATCGGCTTTTTCCGAGTAAGCGGATTGAACGATTGTCTTCTGAATCGAAATGACTTGTTTGAAACGAACTTCAATATCTGAAACATTTCAATCTGCTAACTCCAATTCAGATATCGTAAATGAGAAAAAATTTGTTCAACATTTTTGAACTGGATGGAAATTTTCGAGGTTATGCTGCCATATTCAACACAAAACGTATACCTTGTGAATCAGCGAGCGAGTGAAGCAAATTATATACCAAAGTCTCAGATTCTTTTTTGCATTGCAATTGTGAACAAATATTAAGCATATCCGTGAAAAAGATAATTAATAAATAAATACAACGTTAAATTTGAAGTGCTGCTGAATCAGTCGCTATCGGAAATATCTATTTATGTTTGCGGATACACTAAAGTTTCAAACAAATTCAAAGTGTCCAACCGGTTTTCATGTTTCTGGGTGTCTCGCTTTTTCATTTTGCCTTACTGGATCGCACCCTTTGCAGTACGGCATCTCTGATCATTTACCTACTAGCACTGAGTCTTTGTATTTGAGTGGGCAAACGTGCAGATTTCAAAATGCATGTTGCTTATGTTGTACCAGATTTTTTGAAGAATTAATATCTCCCACATTTTTGACCACCAAATAATGAAAACCACCACCAAAAGACCTTCAAACGTCCACCAAAATATTACACAAAGATTTTTTTTAAGTATATAAAAGTGGTGTGCAAGCATGAAGTTATAGCACTCAAATTTTGAAATTAGTCTAGTTGTTGCAATTTTGCCCACCAAATATTGAAAATTATCACATAATAAACATTCGTCACAAATAAAAAAATCGAATAAAACTTACCTACTTCTTAATGGAGAATCTGAATCTGCAATAAAACATATTGTTTCAAAAATTTTAATTTATTTCCAATTTATTTATTCACTCAAAAAATCGACGCCCTAGATCATTTTTGTCAACGGATTCGTAATGTAGGCAATGAATGCTATGAGAATCGCTTGAAATTGTTCAAACGATAAAAATTATGTCCGACAGTGTTATATTATTGAAAAAGGTTTACTATATAAAGCCCATTATCTAAATATTATAAATGACCGTAACTCTCTTACTATTTGATAAAATGTATTGCTATTATTTCAATCATTTCGTATTGTTCAAGGAATCTTTTATATGCTTGCGTTAACCGCTTTTTTGGCATTGACGCAAAATGCGTCAAAATTTTCCGTGCCCTGTGTGGCATTGACGCAAAATGCGTCATTCTTCTTTTTTCCTATATAACTTACTCGGATTTTGCTTTCAAGTCTTACTCGGGGGATTCTGGGGTCGCTGAATCCGAATTGAAGTCAAAATTTGAAAATTTAAAATGGCGGACGAAAATACATAAAACAGCTCGATTTGGATAAATCTTAGTAATTATATGTTATTTAGGACGCTCATTACGAATCTGAATTAAAAATGGGAAAATTCAAAATGGACAGATCAAACCATACAAAGTAGATCCTACTGTTAACTTCGTAGAATTTACTGAACGGTATAGCAGATCCTACTGTTGGCTTCGTAGAATTTACTAAACAGTGTCGTAGATCCTACTACTCCGTTTAGTAAATTCTACAAAGCCAACAGTAGGATCTACTTTGTATGGTCTAGTCTGTCCATTTTGAATTTTCCAATTTTTAATTCACATTCGTAATTATTGACCTAAATAACATATAAGTGCCAAGCTTTATCGACATCGAGCCGCTTCTTGTATTTTCATCAGTTATTTTCAATTTTCAATTTTCGACTTCAGATTCGGATTCAGCGACCCCAAAACCCCGTAACCACCAAGATTTATCCAAATTGAGCCGTTTTTTGTATTTTCGTCCGCCATATTGGATCCGCCATTATAATTTTTTGAGTTTCGACTTCAGATTTGGGTTTAGCGACCCCAAAAACCCCAGAATACAAATTTTCAGGATAACAAATTTTCCTGCCATTTTGGGTATTTTTTCGAATTTTCTCTGCCAATGAAGGGGTCAAAAAATTTTGGCTTATTTTTCCATCAGTCCGTTCTTAAAATTAGTCTATCGTATTTATAGCTAATCTTCAGTAATCATACACACTTTAATAAATTAATGCACTTCAGTCCACAGGGAACAACAAAAGTTTTTCGATTGTAAACAATATATGCATTTAATTATACTAAATTATACATAATTAACCTGAGAATGCAAAACTAAAAAACTTTGTCGTATTCCGTCACCGGTTGTTCTTCAAATTTTTGCGTCGATTAAAAGTACGCGAGTAGTTGAGTATCACCGAGTGTTTGAGAAAGCTGCCTGCACGGAAACAGTTTCGCGCTGACCAGATGCAAGCTTTGTTCAATATTCAATATATTTTTTAATTTTGAACAACAATCGTTGAAAGTTGACCAAGAAACACCGACAAATGATTCCGCAAAGAATTGTTGGAAAATATGAAAAATTGCACGGCTTGAAATACTAATAACTTTTATAATTTTCACAGAGAAATGCCGAAAGTTAATCAACAAACACCAACAAAACACTTATAAACAATTTTAAACAATTGTCTATTCAAAATTGAGGGTGTCATCTTTACAGGGTTCATATAATGCTGTGCTATCAGGTTAGTTTGTGCACCATCGTATAAACATCTTGCCGAATCTTGCCCAGCGACGATACAACGTGAAATACCTCATGATGTGAGGGTGCCACAGGGTCAGGAAACTGCATTGATTCCTAATAACAGACTCTACATCTCCTTTCCTCTTCATCCATCCAGTACATAAACTCTCTCATTCCTTCTCCCATCCTAAATCGTATACCTTTGTTCCACTTACACTCCTTTTTGACCTCTGTCGTCTCTTTTCTTTCCACCTTGATCTTTTCGTGTTACCCCTCGTTTCTTTGTTTATTATTTCCCATAGACAAGCTTACACTATCCTGCTTCCCTCTATCCTTCTCAGCTTTTCTTCAAACTTCCACGCCCTTTTTATTTGTCTAATGACCATTTTACCTCTACCCAATTACTCCCTCAACATGTATTCTGGGCTGCACCAGGTCACACCCATTATCCATCTCAAGAATCTCTCCTGCAAACTTTCCACTCTATTGTGCTCCTTCCGTCCCCATATCTCTATTCCGTAACATAGTACTGACCATACTTCCACTCATATTGTACTATCGTCTTTCTCTCCCTAAAACACATTATCTTCGTCTCATTTACTTTTACCGCTAAGTCTTTCATTCTCACATACTCCCCGAACGCTCTTATCATCAAGGTCATCCCTCTCTCGTCATCTGCTTTTAAGACCACATCATCTGTTATTACCCAATAATGTTTCCCTTTTTCCTTTCTTCTTTAGTTTCTTCTCTAAATCCGCCAACAAGAGACGAAACAGCAGTGGGCTTAGCGAGCACCCTTGCCTAAGTCCCCTTCCACTCCAGAAAGTCTCCTCTTTTTGTTTCCCTATCCTCACCCTTATCACAGTCTCTTCAAAACTCTCCTTTATCCTCTTGATTAAACCTTCATCAACCCCCCTCTGCTTCAAAACCTGCCATAACGCCTTTCTGTTCACTGAGTCGAACGCCGCTTTATTGTCAACAAATAAGCCTACTGATTTCCCTTTATTTCTTTCTAAGTTCCTACTTACTAGAGAATTGAGTACGTAGATGTTGTCTCTCGTTTCTATCCCGTTTCTGAAGCCCGTCTGATTGTGCGAAATTATCCCTTTCTCTTTTAACTCCCTTTCTAAGCACTTTCTACATTTCTCCGCATATATATTGTAGCCCATTGATATAAGTGTGATTCCCCTACACACATCCAACATCTTGTCCTCACCTTTCTTAACACTACCAAACCTGTCCTTTTGTCCTTAGGCCACTCTTCGCCTCTCCAAACCTTGTTACCAACCCTCCAAATTTCCTCACTCAACCTTTCCCCTTCAAATCTCAAAGTCTTGTTCTCTATATCATCTTATCGTGTTGCCTTGTTCATTTTAAACCTCACTATCGCTGTAATCACTTCCTCCCTTCATATTTCGTGATGAGTACCCTAACCCCTTCCATTGCCCTTCTCTTTTCACCTACTACTCTATTTTCCACTCCTCCCAACAGAGGCTTAAAGTACCGTGTCCACTCAATCATCCTAATTTCATCGTTAATGCCCTTTCTTTCTCTTCTTTACCCATTGATCACCTCCCATTCCCTCCCTTCCCTTATCGCTTTTTCCACCTTTTCCATATGCATAATTTTCTTTACTCTTCTTACATTCTACGTTCCACGATCACTCTTACTTTCTATCCCTCTTTTCTTTTGGTCTTACCTCTTCTTCTGTCCTCTCTGTTATTTTTTTTAGTTTTTTAAAGCAAGTGTCCACGTCTTCCATTTCCGAGCCCCTAATCTCCTCGTTCTCCATTCTTTCCCTCAATTCCCTCAAATTGCCTTATCCAGTACCTTCCTTCTTTCCGCTATGCCGGTTTCTTCCTGAAAATTTAAGTGTCGCTATCACCTGGACGTATTCACAGCCTTTTTCATTACCTACTTCCACTTTATCCATTCTCTTCCTTATTGTTTTTTCTGTCAGAATGTAATATATCACTGTCTCTCCTTTACTTATAAACTTCATTTTCCCTTATTTATCTCCCTTCATATATTCATTCCAAATATATCACCCCTTCTCTCCTAACAGGTTCAAAGGAGTTTTATCTTCCCGGTCCAGCTCCCTAAGCTTTGAATTTCTTCGAAACGTCTCGCTTTCTTCATCCCATTCCCCCCGTCTCAAAACTCTTCTGTTCATGCGTTTAAATCTCCACCTATTAATAGCAACAAACAATGGCCACCCTCTTTTTTCCTACCTTTATCCTTTGCACCATAACCCCTCCACATTTTCTTCTCTCTATACCATTCCTTCATCTTCCATCATTTTTCTTCTGACCCCTGACACCATGTCACCCATCCCCCTACCCTCTCATGTTTGCTCCTTAGTTCCTGCATCGGCCATACATAACCCATTTAAAACTTTCGTTTCAAGCCCTTCCAACGCTTTTCATCCGCCCAGGTTTCACGCAGCATTACCACGTCCCATTTCCCATTAGCCTCCCAAAACCCTTAGTTTTTATTTTTAAACCCTGATACATTTCAGAACGCCACACCCACAATCTATTTTCGTCTTTTCTACTTCTCCCTCCTGAGCTTATTGCTCTTCTCTAACGGGAACCCCGCTTCGTCTCTCCTACTCTCATTACCTTTCTCCGCCCTTCTTTCTTGTATTGCTCTCTCTGCTCTCAGTTCTTCTTTCTCTTTGTCCTAGATCCACTTCACCCCGTCCACCCATACCCTTTCTTTCCCTGTCCATATATTATTTCAGTTCCTCCTCTCTATTCAGGCTCCTCATTCGATCATCCACTTCCTCGTTCTGACTCTCCATGTCAAGTCCTGTTCAATTCTTTCACTGTTCTCCCTTAGCGCCTCCTTTCTCTCCATAATTTCCCTTTTATCCTCCTCGCTTCCTACTTTAATTATGAGCAGACCCTGTTTCCTTCTGTCTTTCCCCTCAACACCATTACCGCCACCATTCACACCTAAGCCCCAATTTCGCTTATCAACTTCTCCACTTCTTCCTTTTCCGAATCACTTTCTACTTCCATTCCTTTAATAACTTTGTTTCTTTTTCTTTTAGCTTTCCCTTCCGCCTCTAGTCTTACTTCTATCTCATGCAGACGTATGCGCATTCTCTCATTTCCCCCCCGAAGTTTCGTACCTTCACTACTTATTCTATTCCCGCCTACACCTTATTTTCACATCTACGGTTCAATTTTCTGACCCTCTCCTTAAGCAAGCTCATTTCATTTCTCCTCTGTTTCTCACTCTCTATCTGTTCGCTATCCAATCTCTCCAGTTTCTTTATTACGTCCTCCTTCCTAAACTTCCAAATAGTATCCCATTCCTCCCACTTCTCTGTCACTTTTATCACTTCCTCCCTGACTTCTTCACCCTGCGTCCCCAATCTATCAAACTCTTTGCATGTTTTCTCTCTGAGACCTTTGATGAATTTCTCGAGGTCTACTAAGCTACTTCCCTCTGACTTCCTTTGGGTTAGTGTTCTCAGCTTAATCTTCTTGATTAGCTTGTCTTTATTCGCTTCCTCATCCAACTGCTCTACTAACCTTTTATTATCATCCGACACCATCCCTTCGCTACTCGTGGTCGCTGGTTGTCGCCATTTATCAAAAAATCCCTTCGCGCACCTAATGTGCAAACTGCTTGCTCTCAGCCTTTCAAAATTCGTGGGCCAGCTTCGCTTGTCTCGACAGCCTGCCATCGTGTCTGCCCCCCCCCTTCTTTGGCGTCACGAAGATCTCTGCCTCGTCACTGTTTTCCTTACAGTTCGCTTTCTTCACTTCGTTGTTCGTTACCGGGCCTCTCTCCGTATCCGTCTCCTGCTGCCCTCTATCTTTCCTTTCTGGACTTCGCGTGACCGGCGTGCCTACCTATTTTGCCTACCGAATACTCTTTCCTGCGCATGCGTTTCCCGTTCCCTCATCTTCAATCTCCCTTGCAATGCCATTTTACGACGTACCAACTTGGTTTTATCAACATGATCATATATACGTAATTAATCTTTATACTTTCAAGTACATTTAGACAGAAATCAAGAATTATTACTGTTAATAACAATTTTGTTGACAAATTTTTATCATCTTATGCATCTATGAACGAAAAACTTGGTGACGAATATATAGGGGGTACCGCAAGTTATCCTTATCGTCGTAGGGGCGGTTCGACAAAAAAAAAGTAGTCGAAAAGTCTCATACACATTTTGGCTCTCTCGAAACCCGTATGATATTCTCGGCCCAGCGGGGGATACTTATCGTCTGACGAGGAGACTTTGGATCACCTGATCAACGCACACCTTCCGGGCTTCATAAGGTCTGGAGAAAAGGGGGCGACACCTCAGAGGAAACCAAAGCCGCCTGTGGCTGAGCTGTGTCCGAAACGGTGGCTAGCCAACGAGATTGTTACTTCCTCCACGGTCAGGCGAGCCCTGAAGTCTTTCAGTCCTTACAAGTCTCCTGGTCCGAATGAAATATATCCGGTCTTCTTGCAGAGGGCGGTAATCATCATCACAGGGCAGCTCGGGACACTTGCTAGGGCTAGTCTGACGCTGGGTTGTATTCCGACAGCATGGAGAAGTTCGAGAGTAGTCTTCATTCCGGAAGCAGGCAGGATTGGTTATACTTCATCCAAGGATTTCCGCCGCATCAGCCTTACAACTTTCCTATTAAACACAGTGGAAAGACTTGGGAATGTATATATGCACGACAAGGTCTTATCAAGTAGGCTCCTTCACAAGGAGCAACACTCCTATTGGGCTGGTAACTTGACCGAGACGGCACTAAGCGAAGCAGTGAACCTAATCGAAGGACAACTGAAGCAGAAAGGCCTCGCGATTGAAATCCTTGGGGATATCGAAGGAGCCTTCAACTACACCTCTAGAGAGGTGATCAAGGCGGCGATAATTGCACATGGCGTGCTTGTTGCGGTCGTGGAGTGGACCTGCGACATGTTGGCCCACAGGAACCTAACAACGACGAAGGGTGATAACACTGTATGTGGAATTATCACAAGGACCCAAATCAGTGCAAAAACCCCAGATTGTCGCCGCATCCCCCCATTTTTACTTGTTGACAGCAATGAGTCATTTGTAAATAATTGGTTCTTAATTCCTCGATGAGAAGTGAACTTTTTTGTTTATAAATATATGAAATGATGAAAATTTGTAGAAAAATCTATTCTCAATACAAACAACTAGTCGTCATTTCTGAGTAATATTGGTTAATTACCTAGGAAAACCCTCATTTATTATATCATAAATACCTCATGTGGATAAATGTTTATAAAATAAAAATTTTTTCAATTAGTTCTATTAATTCAATATAAAAGCTCTTTTTCTCTATAAAATTTTCAGATTTTGTGGTATTCAAGTGACAAATCAGAGCCAATCACTGCAAAACCATTTTTATGCAATAACATGTTTATAACAAATTCAATCAATTTTTTAATTTCTGTTTTGCCACTGAAAAACTTTTTTAGATAACTGCTTTAAAAATTGTAAGTATCTTTGAATGAATTTAAGTATTTGTAAAGAAACTTTACTGTGCAACAGTCAAGAATTTTTTTAAATTCCTGTTATTAAATAAAAAAAATCTGCTCAGTGAAATTGATGAAGAATTGATGCAGAAAAAGTCCCAAAAAAAACTGGTAAATTCAGGTAAAGATTTTTTTTTGGAAATTAATTTTTCCATAGATTTTTTTTGGCCCCACTGTAGGATCCTTATCAGTGGTTTATCTTAGAAAAATGATGAAAAAGAATAATTGAAGGCCGCTGGAAATCGCCGCCAAATTTTTTCAGTTTTTTGTATACATAATATAAAGAGTAGAAAGACCCTTTGTAAAGACCGTTTTTGCTATTATTATGATTACGATACCATTAAGCCAAATCCCGTCCAAGGGAAATTGTAACTCATTTGGTTATAGCCTCGTTATACTTCCGTGGATCAAGAAATTCATATGAGAAAAGTGAGAAAGAGAAGTTTAGGAGGAGGTATAAAGAGGGAGGTATAAATTGTACATCAATATAGAATTCCTGTGTTTCTTATTTAGTCAATACGTTTATCCCGTCACACCGATTCGACACAATTTGCTGATTAACCACTCTATCAATCACCCTAGGCGAAGAGTTTTAAAAAGTCATCATGAGTCATAGATAATGAGTATGAGTGATCATGAGTATGATCCTTAACTCGCAACACATCTATGAAGCAAAGCTCCCCGAGTGGGTCCGTTAGTATCCAAGATTGTTCGTTTCAGGCGTTTTGCCCTTCGCTGATAGTCTTCATCGTACATTTCTTACAAAGCATTTCTTTCTACACACTCTCATTGCTCCTAAACTGCTGACAACTTTCCTACCCTCGTTTATATGCCTGGCGTTTGGAAAAACGGCACGTGAAGTTTTATTTAACAGACGGGAAACATGCGTAGAAAAGGTGGGATTTTCCTAAATCCACTTTATTCGCCGTTTAAGGCGGTGTTTCGCTGTTGAAAGAGATCTTATTTTTTGCGTCCTGTGCTGCTAGATGATCGACAGTTTACACTTGTTCAGCATGTGATTTGCTTTCCTTAAGTTTCGAGCAAGTTCCCTAACTTTTGGGGTCCCTAGGGATCGCGGGACTGTAGATCTGAATAGGTAAACCAGAAAGCCTGCATCGCGAGGTGTAGCTACTCTGGGAATCTGACGGAGTCTAGTCAGTGGGACTTGAACTAAGAAGCAATCCTTTCAAAGGGTAATGGCAAAGCCTTCTGGAATATCGAAAGAGCGAGTTCTCATGCCCCTAAGCTACGATGTGATCGCCGTGTCAAAGAGGTGAATGGTTCTAGGGTTGAGAAATCTGTGAACAACCAGTCCTGCCCCCTCCCTCAGTAGAGGCGGACAGGTCGAAATCTCAACATAGGTCCCTTAACGGTGACTTTGTGACCCCAGATCGAATTCCATAGTATGTAGACCCGCCACCTGTGAGCGGGGCTCTGCAGAGGGTGTTTCCACTTTCTCTAGATTCTCGTGGGACAATTAAATAAAACGCGAACAACAAAATAAAACCAAAAGGGGTGCCCGTTCCGCGATTCTCTTCTCACCTGGATTACCTAACCTGGATTACTACTCTGGATTACCGACCCTATCTAGGGGCCCAGAATTAGCCTTTTAATCCCTGAGACGGGAGTCCTCGTGATACAGATTAATCGGCAACACAGCAAAGACGCCTCGGCGGTTCCAGCCAGGTGCTTGTCAGTGATGCACGCAGGAATCGCCCTAATCCAAGAACACTGGTTATACAGAGAAAGTATTAGTAGCTTGTCAGGATGTGGCTCCTTATATAAGGGGCCACGAGAAAAAGCGCCGAAGGCATGCATAGCCGTTAAGGGTATGGGCCGAGGGTCCTCCGCCTCCTAGAGAGGTGGAGGTTCTAGCTCGTCACTGTCAAGAGAACAAGATGCTTCTGCTGTTAGGCTGAGATGCAAAATGTCACCACATGGTGTGGGGAAGTACAAACAACAAAGACATGGGGAGAGATTTAATTAAATACATAGCGGACACAGAGCTGGAGATTCTGAATTGGGGTGATATTCTCACATTCCAGACTGAAAACAGGAGTGAGATTCTCGATTTGACTCTATTTTCGGGTGTTCTGAGGAGCAGGGTAGTGGGCTGGAGAGTCTCCGATAAAGAGTCTCTTTTGGACCACAATTATATCGTGTTACGATTAACTCTAGGAAGACTTGTGGTTTCCAAGCTCAGAAGCCCCATAAATACACTTTGGGACTCATATAATGAGGAAATTGAAAGAAGGCTTGCAAAATTCCCCACAAGCTATGGTACCATTGATGAGTTAGAGCACATCGTGGATTTTCTGCTAAGGACTCTGACTACATCATATGAGAACAATTGCCCTGCAAGCACAACTACGTCTAGGAAGGGAGCAGAATGGTGGAATACCCACCTGGAGAGACTCCGTAAAATGGTAAGAATTTTGTGCAATAGGGCAAATAGAACTAAATTGCCTTCAGACTGGGACATCTATAATACGGCCCAGTATGAATACAACAAATGTATAAGCAAGTATACACAGGAGGATTGGATGGGCTTCTGCGTAGAATCGACAGACATTTTGGAAACAGCGTGGCTGCACAAGATCCTGGCGAAAAATCCGACAGCTCGTCTCGAGCTCATAAGGCTCGATATTGGTGAGTTCGCCGAATAGGAAGGAGCAACGCTGAATCACCTGATGGAAGGTCACTACCAGGGTTTTCAGCGGAACTGAACCGATCAAAAGGAGGAAGGCTAGGGCCAAGAGGTGGAAAGGGTCCATTGGAATTTCGCCGCTAAGGTCGTTGATTACAAAAAGGCTTACACTACTACAAAATGTTTCCGACCAATAGCCTCTGGATGCTTCTTTAGAGCCACCATTTGCCGCTAGACAGGTTTTTAGTCGCCTGCTTCCTGATAATCTAGAAAGTTTCTTACAATGCGACAGGTGACTTCTGAGCTGCTTGCCGGTACCTTATAGACACCTGAATGTTCAAGATGTTCAGTGCATCTTGCGTGCACATTGCATGTAGCCGAAATCACTAAATAATGAAAAGATGCATGTTTCACATTCCTTACTTCGTGTCTCAGCTCGATAAATTTATGGATCTTGGTTCGGATGTAATGATCCGTCTGGCTAGTGAAATCCCAATCTAAGACGTAATCTTTGTTTTCTAAAACGGGCATTGGAATGTATCTATTGAAAGGCACCTATTCTGTTAATAGTCCTCGGTTTAGGGCAAGTTGTTGATGTATAATGCCCTCCACATCATTATGTCTGTCCGTATATTCTCGTTGAGCCATTACGCGACAATCATCAATAATGTGCTGGATGAATTCGTTGGTATCTCCACATAATCGGCACCGGTCATCCACGTCTTGATGCAACACGTGTTTGGGATAATTTCTGGTGCTGAAAGCCTTGTCCTAAATCGCAATGACGAATCCTTCCGTGTCTGGATACAGTACACCCTTTTGCAGCCAAATATTGGATGCCTCACTATCTACTTCATATTGATCTAACGTTTTGGGGTGCTCGCCGTGGATGACTTTTTGTTTCCATTGCGTCTCTAATTCCTCTATGATTTCTGTCCTAAAATTCAAGGCTTCTCTGAGGACAAATTTGAGGGCGTGTAATCAAGATCTGTTTTACAGATGGTGTTATGAAGCGCAACATCTCACTTGCTGTCAACATCATCTCGCAACTGTGTAACATGCGACTTGCATAGTTTCTTGACATCTGCAAGACCCCTACCCACTATATGTCATGGTAGAACTACCCTTTCAATCGCCGAATTACTGAAGTGCATTCAGTGCTTTGTCATTTCTACGCGGATAGTTCTCTTTAACCTTTTAAGGTCGGTGTTCGACCATCTGATGAGCGTAAAGGAGTATGAGAGGACAGGAATGGCATAGGTGTTAATTGCCTTGATCTTGTTTCCCGAGTTAAGAGAACTTTTCAGAGTCAATCTGAGTCTTATAGCGGAGGCTGTCGTTAGGCTTTTCTTAACTATAATATGTTGAATGCCCTTAGATTCGAGAATACCCAGGTATTTATACGTCTCGCCCTCAGCCATTGCCTTGATGTTATTCTCGAAATCGTTCTCTATCTCTGCGTTCCCTAATTCTCCTCTGATTAAATGCACTGTTCTGCATTTATTTAGTCCGAACTCCATGTGAATATAATGGGAAATCTGCTTTCTAGCATCGATCACTTGCTGCATTTTCTCGTCCGAACTAGCGTATAGCTTCACGTCATCCATGTATAGAATATGGGTTCCTAGATGACCATCCTCGTAGTACCCTTATGCATAAAGCCTCTCATCAGATATGGATGTTCGATGACCTTCTGAAAACACCTTGCCAACGCAGAGTGCGCACTTGTCAGGTACTTGTACCAGAAGTTGTGCACCATGTCCGGATCTGGAGATTTCCAGTTACTTGCCCTCTTCAAAACCGTTAAGACATTTGAAGCTGTGATGTTAGTCAGCTCCATTTCAGGGTTATTGCTTGCTCATGGTTTCTCTAGTTGGAACCACGCAGTGCCTAAATTGCTTCTGTTAGTTTTTTCCCAAACATCCGACCAGTAATTACACATTTCTCCCAATTGAGGGACTTTGGTGTCTTGCTGGTTATTTTTCTTCACACTTAGTTCACGATAGAGTCTCCTCTCATCTGCCTGAAAGGTTCGATTTTTATGCCTTCTCGCACAACTTTTCTTGCACCGAGGCAGTCTAGCAGTGAGAGTATCAAGTCTCTGCCGTTGGGAGTCTATAATATCATCCAATATTGCTGGTTTTAATGTCTCGATGTACCGCGGGTGGATGATTTCAGTAATATGGTGTGTCAGATTTCTGGTTCTATTTTCTTTTTCATATTGAGTCAATCGACCAAATTTGTACCTTACTTGGCTGACATTCACTTCAATACTGATCTTCCGTGGTAGATCTCGGTCCCTTTCTTGGTCAAAGACTGCATTTGTAGGCCTTATTCTGCGGCCCAACGTCCTAAAGGTTGCTACAGCAGAACAATACACAAGAGTTTGCACCCCTCACGTAGTTAGTGCTGCGTTCAAATGCATAGGTAAAACCTTGCTATGCAGGTGTCCTATTCATGCGCACAGATCCTTTGTGATGCTCATCTTGTGCTAAGAATGCCTTTCTGTTGATTCTACATGTATGAACTATAGTAAATCATGACCAAAATTCCCTTCAAGGTGCTGTAGTTTTCCCGGGACTTCGCTGTTTTCATCAACGTGATAATACTCCGGATGTAGTTCTAGTGTATCCGATACTTGATGTTCATTATCCCTAGCACCTATGCCTTCAGCTTCAATCATTTCTTCGTTTGCCACGACTTCCGACGGGAGTTTATCAGTAGGAAGCTTCTGTTGCACTTCCATTTTAATGGCAGCTATTTCAACGGCCGAAATCAATCTGTTTACGGATATTGAGCGTTTTTCGTCTGCTAGATTCTGCTCATTCATTTTTGTGGCTAGCTCTGCGTACTTAAGTAAGAAGACTCGATGTAGTTTTCTCCGCATACTTTGCCCACTGTTTTCTGCCAAAAAATAAAGGCGCATAACATCTATATTCATATGATATGTCCATTTTAATCACCTTCTTGGTTTCTGAACCTCTGGTTCTGCCTCTGGTTGAATTAAGCTATCTACCTCTGGAGGATGCGGTGGTGCTGGATCATCAACAGATTGAAAAAGAACGTCAATTGCCACTGCTTGATCGTGTGATGCGGCTTTCTCTAACTGACGTTTACTAACGTATTTTTCCACGCCAAATCAACCTGTTGTTTAATCTCCATTGTCCGGTTTTCTGTGACGTGTAGATTAGTCCTGATGTCCTTTACCTTAGCGATAAGATCTATTAGTGCGACTTTCTTTATATGAGGATACTTTGCAGAAAATTTCGTCCGAAAATTGTATCCTTTTTGGCTTTTGATTTCAGACTTTGCATTTTCATAGTAGAGACGCACCAATTCCTCTTCCATTGTGGTATCTCACTTGATGCTCTCCCACGGTATTTCTGTTGCAACGGTTGGCTGCAAATAGCTAACGCTAACGAAACATCCTTAGCAGGCACAGTTGATGTTCCGCAGTTATTATTATTACATACTAATAAAATACAGGGTGTCCGAGACTCAAATGTCCGGAACTATATATCTGCATAAAAATAAAAGGAATAAATCGAAAATTTCTATTCCAAAAATCAGTTAAAGGTTCAGTTTTTGAGTTATAAAATATTTAAGCTGCACCATGTGTGCGTGAGCGGGATTCCAACGCAGTGTTATCGATGCGAGTTCAGAGGGGGGGTAAGCAACGGGAGAACTCTACTTTGGACTCCCGTTCACGCACACACGACTGCTTATGCGGGGCTTCTAATTGGTCCAGCTGAAATATTTTATAACTGAAAAACTAAAACTTCAACTGATTTTTGGAAAAGGAATTTTGGTTAAATTTTTTTTTTTCAATTTTTATACAGCTATATAAGTCCGGACACTTGAGCCTGGGACACCCTGTATAATATTATTATGTAATAGTAATAACTGCGGAACATCAACTGTGCCTGCTGAGGATGTTTTAGCTAGCGTTAATTATTTGAAGCCAACCATTGCAACAGAAATACCGTGAGAGGGCGTCAAGTGAGATACCACAATGGAAGAGAAATGGGTGCGTCTCTACTAGCTTGTTCTATCTAGGGGTTTACAAATCTTCATCTATAAGTTCTATTCGCTTTTCTGGTTTCTGTGAATTCTCTATCATGAGTCGCATCGGTTTCGCCTTTTAAGTTCTCTTTCTCCTCCATCCATAACCTAATTTAATTTTTGAAACTAAAAGTTAATGATCCGATGCATATCCAGAACCTCTCATAACTCTTAAATCTTTTACAAGCTCTCTCAGTCTCTCATCTGCAACAACAACATAAATCATAATGTGGCTATCGCCTCTGCACCAGGTGTTTAAGTGTATCATTTTATGCTGAGCCGAATATTTGTAATAAACAAGACCTTTTCAAAGCAAAAGATAACCAATATGTTTCTGTTGCCATTTGTTTTTGGATCTCAAAAATCGCCGAGCACCCTCTACGTACCCTGCCGTTGGACTCCAAGCTATCTATTCATGTCTCTTCGTAGAGTGATTCTTTCCCCGTGATAGCAAGTGCCTATATTATCAAAATGTGTACCAGAAGGGGTCTTTTACCTCACTCCTTTCACGATAAGATGGGGCGTCACATGCTATGATAGTCTTCTGATTCCCACTTTTATTCCAACTCACAACAATCTGGGAGATACAAACGGATGGCCCTTGACATTTAGTTTTGCTATGTCATTCATTATCAGACCAACTCCTTGGCAACAACTTTTGAAAAATCGAAAATTTCCATTTTTATTACACAAAAAGTAATAAAAAATCAAAAATTCAATTCCACGGTCAAACTGTGAAGAAACGACAAATCAGAATTGAACAAAAACTGTGCACTTCCAAAAGATCTACAAATTTCTTATTTATCACTTTCTGATAGGATTTGCAGTTTCTGTTTCATTCGTAAAAAATAACATTATTGTGAAAAAATCGGCCCGTGTAGTGGACACATTCTCATCAAAACTTTGATTATTTCATTTTTTTTTCATCTTGCGTGTACACCTCACCCAGGTGCCATTCAGCTTTCGGCACGGTTGCTACGCCTCCGCTTAGGGGTTATTCCTTCGGGACCATCACTGGACAATTGTCCGCGACTGCTTATTAATTATTGTAACCATATTCAGCAGAAATCCTTGGTACAGGGACTGAGGTAAAATCTACCAGGGGGTTCGCATCCAGCCCCTTGACCTGCCTTCGGGGGACCTATTGTTTCGGCCGAGTAGAGCGCTGGCCGTACAGTCTTGTTCAAAAAGACGCAAGGCTACTACTGCGAACCCCCTGTAGTACCCATCGTCGCGATATATTAGGAAGAAAAACACAGATACTAGGAAAAGGAAAAGAGAGGAAATACAGTGTAGGACTTCATATTATGGAGCCCCGTCTGGATTTATGCTAACAATTTCAAATTATTTTACTGTTTCTCCCCGTTTCCATAATATGAAATAATTTGCATTTAAGCCTAAAAAATAGAAACAGTCAAATAATTCTACATTGTTAGCATAAATCTTGACGGGGCTCCATAATATCTAGTTCTGCACTGTATTTCCTTTATTTTCCTTTTCCTAGTGTCTCTCTTTTTCTTCCTAATGTATCGCGACGATGGGTACTACAGAGGATTCGCAATGCTAGCCTTGCGTCTTTTCGAACAAGACTGTATGGCCAACCCTTAACTCAGCTGAAACAATAGGTCCCCCGACGGCAGGTCAAGGGGCTGGATGCGAGCCCCGTAGTAGCTTTTACCCTATATCTGCATATTTGAGCATTAAATGAATATTTTATCTATAAGACAGCAACAAATCATCCTTGTTTTTCTCGTAATAACCTTAAACCTGTTTACTTGAATGCGGCTCTTACAATTACGCAATATTATTCTATGACGTCATCAGGGACCTTCGAGAATGTTCTAGAAGCTTTGCAGAATGATCTCCATGCCAGCCTCACATGGATACGCACACACACAGACACTCCCTATTACTAATTGTTCCAGAAATCCCCCTGTATCTCTTGGAGCAAGAAGTAAGACGGAGTCTGGATACGAAAAGTGGTTGAAATCAGTATCCAGAGTCCGTCTTGTAATTCGTATCCAGACTTCGTCTTACTATTTGATCCAGAACCGGCCCTGCCTATCTACTGAAGTATCATTTATTTATTGAAAATTGTTGACGAAATTTCTTGCTACGAGAAGAAACAGCTTTCTATTCTGTCTTTGAGCTTCTTTACTTCTTTAATCAATGTTTTTTCAAATTTGTTCACTTTCATCAAAAAATGTTTGTCTTCTAAAAAAATGTTCCTCTGGGAATAGACCAACATGGGTTGAAAACTATTTCCTGCAGAATCAACATTCCAAATGAAATAAGCACCATTTTCTTTTTCCTCGTTTTTCAACGTAATTGTGAATCTTTTATGTTAAAAATTGACTGATTCAAAAAATGTTACAGGAAATTTTTTTCTTAAATCTGTTTCCAAGCCGACGCTATATTTTTAACTTAAGATAACCCAAAATTACTAGAAGACTACTGCATTATTTGAAAAATAAATAAAACGCAGAAAAATGCAAAAACTCGATTTTAAGAAAATAAATTTCTCCTGTCTAGAAAAATAATTCAGCCTGCATAAAACACACAGGATGTCTTTCGTATAAATAAACAAATACAGTAAAAAATGGACAAAACATAAATCGACTTTTTATATTTTCAAACAAGTCATCGCCATTTTTAAAATTGTAAACTTTAAAAAAATTTCCGACAGATTTTGCAAGAGAACGTTATACACCACCAGAATCTAAAAATAGATTCATAACATCAAAATTAGGTCAAAAAATATATGAATTTAAAGAAAAAATAGCGTTTTTTTGAAACATAGTCAACAAAATTCAAATACTCGTAACACCGTGGAGGGTTTTTTTTTCTCAAAAAGGAAAAATACGTGTCACCTAATTTTCTCTAAAAAAGAACATATTTCGCCGCAAAGAGATTCTGCGACTTTACGTGTAAACTCTGATTGTAACGCCTGCCTGATTTGGAATGGATTCGGTCCTTTTATTAATATTTTTACGTAATTTCATTTTATTTTGTAAAGTCTTTATAAATCATTGTTGCAATGGTGCCGTCGGGATGAGACAGGGGTAATTCTGTGTGCAGTTCAAAGTCTGTCCGATTTTTTTACTAAATATTACGTAAAACAGTGGCGTAGCCAGGGGCTGGCTGAGTGGGCTCAAGCCCCCCCTCCCTCCCCCACCCCAAATTTAGTAAGCAAATCTGTTATAGACTAGGAAACTTTATTCTGTATTTAAAATTAAGTAAACTCAAAGACCAGCGCCATAAAACAAGATTTTAGCACACCAAAGATTCAATTATAAATATAAATTTCTTCTACTCCAAGACAACTACCTGAAAGGTAGAAATTCGTAAGCGGATCATAAATTAGGAAGGCCGTCATTGTAGAATAAAGTGATCTGAGAATGCATTGGACATTTTTTCTCGAATTTGCATGCATATCGTCCTCTTAAACTGTACTAAAATGTGCTTTGATACAAGTATCATATATAATATAATTTTCCTGTGTTTTTAGATGATACACCAACTAATGTACAAATCTCAGAAAAAAAAAGTTGGCAAGAAATGCCCAATCTGTGACTTCACGGGTAAATTAAAATGCGATTTTTATAGTCACTTCAAAACGGAACACCATATTTATCTTCAGGAAGAAGAATTAAAATTTTCTTCATCAGATGAGTTCTCTGCGTGGTTAGCTACAACTGAGAAAGAGTTAAAAACAAAATTTATTTTGGAAAAGGGCAAAACAAATGATGTGTTTCATCGCTCAGGATTCTATAAATCGACAACTATTGGAAAGCGCCATCTGAAAATTCAGGGAAGTAAGAAAATTAACGGTTATTGTCCTGATGGGATAAAAGTTTCTATTGATAAAGACGATGGTAGTTACAATGTTACCTATGTAAAAACTAATGTTGGCAATGCAATAGAATTGTGTCATCTATTTTTATCAAGTGAAGAGAGTCAAATGTTAGCAACTAAAATTGCTATGACAATTCCATTTTATGCTATTATTGATGATATATGTGGACTAGGAACTAGAAATAATATTGAAGCTTGTTTCAATTTACATTCAACAGTGCAGAAGCATGAGAATGATGCGATGAGTGTTGATGCATGGGTCAAAGAAATAAAACATTCATGCGTATTATTTTCAAAACCACACTGTAAAAACTAGGATTCGATTTAGGACTTAATTCGGTATTAAAACATTTCACGCAACAAAACAATTGCACTTCAGTTTGATCCACCAATCTATCAAAATAAGGTCGATTTGTGGATTGAAATAGGCTCGAAATGAGAATCATTTGTCAACAACTGAATCAATTCCAGGAATTAATTGAATTCAAGGAATTCAAGGAATTTAAGGAAATCATAGAATTCATGGAATTCACGAAATTCACGGAATGCATGGAATTCACGAAATTCGCGGCATTCATGGAATTCACAGAATTCACGGAATTCATGGAATTCAAGGAATTTGCGGAATTCAAGGATTTCGCGGAAGTCATGGAATTGAAGGAATTCATTGAATTCAAGGAATAATGGAATTCAAGGAATGCACAAAATCACGGACTTCATTGAATTCACGGAATGAATGGAATTCACGAAATTCAAGGAATTCACTGAATTCACGGAATTAGAGGAATTCACTGAATTCACGGAATACATGGAATTCAAGGAATTCACGGAATTCATGGAATTCGCGGTATTCGCGGAATTCAAGGAATTCATGGAATTTAAGGAATTAATTGAATTTAAGGAATAATGGAATTCAAGGAATGAACAAAATCACGGACTTTTGAAAAATTATTGTTTCCAAAAAAAAAATTATTAAACTTTTTACATTTTTTTACAATAAATTTTTGAAACTGAAATCTTTAAAAATACATTTCTCATTTTCTTTAATTTTTTTATAAATACTTTACAATATGCTCTAAAATCGCTGCAAATATAATTTCATTATTTCTCATAAAGTATACAGATCTCATTTTTATATTAGCAGGTCTTTTGGAGGATATTGGAAGGTATATATACAAGGAAATTAAAGATAATCAGAAATGGATTTTTTCCAAAAATTCAGTCTAAAAACTTGTTTTTTGAAGATCCGAGCAGTTATAAACATTCGTTTTCCAAAAATATTCATTCAAAATTGCGTCTTATAGTGAATAATTACAAAAACACCATCTTGACATCTTGAAAATCACGAAAGTTATGAAAATTAAAAAAAAAGAGACCAAAATTTACAATGTTCAATATCATGGAAGTTTTTCGAATTTTTAAGAAATGTATTCAGGGATCTTCTTGCAACAACAACGAGAATGGATACTACAATTTTCATTAACATTATTAGTATTTTGAAATTTATTTCTACTCATAGTTTCAAGTGTATTGTGCAGTTTCGGTTACATAGAGGTATGGGATTTGTGTGCGCGGTAGGGTGGCCCTTATTTTTTACTTTTTGAATTTCTCTGCTTTCATCCCCCAGTTTTGTTCGAATGTCCAAAAAAAAATCTCCAAATTTGAGCAAAATCGGTTAATATTTAGGGGCGACGCAATGACCATGAAGTTTCCCATTGCTTTCACATGGGAAAAAGTCAGCTTTCTGTAGATCTAATTTTTAAATGCGATAATATGTTACAAATGATTCTGTGTGTCCGTATATTCTTCAGAATTTGTCAGAGAATAAGAATCGACGCTTTTTAAAAGTTTTTAAAAAATAAATAATCTATTATCGTTAATTTAAGAATACCCAGTAATTTGTTAACTAATATTCAATTGTTTGAACAATATTAATTTGTTTAAATATTTGTTTTTCTTTCAGTTGACTCGCGAAATGAACATATTTTCTAGACTTTATGAATTATTTATTCAATGATAACAATGAAATAATTTGTTTAAATAATTTTACAATTATTTAAATAATACGTATTTATACAAGTATATATTCTACCTAAAAAAAGCAGGAGAAACATTTTATCTCACTAAATTTTCGACAACTTTTAATATTTTTAAGTACTTATTTGTTTATTATAAATACGTGTAGATTAATGAAAATTATATGAACAAGAGATATATTTTCTTTCATTTTATTTGATGTTTATACATTTTTTAAATGAAGAGTTGCAGTACAAAGCTAGATAACCGACATTTTTGGCAAAAATGAGCTTTTTGCATTAAAAATGATTAAATATCAAGTAAATTTTGTTAAAGGATTTGTTCGAAATCACATTTTTATTGCAGTAATAAAAAGTTTGGTAATTCGTAACCAGATATCTGACTCTGTACACATGTCTGCTGTCTTCTTTTTTTTACATGCTTCATATTCTACCAAAAGGTAATTTTTTTTAATTATACTTTTTTGGCCTCCATTTAGAAACACTTCAGCTCGGGAGTAAATTTTTGTTTTCAACTTTAAATGTTGATTTCGATTTTACAGAATTTTATTTCGCTCTCCTAAAAAATTTCGATTTTTTGCTCATCTAATGCTGTATACTGCAACCCTTCAAATTTTGTTCCAGAAATAAAATAAAAAAATTATTTAACAAAAAAACACCGTTTACTTCATTTACCTTTGTTTGTAATTTATTATACTAATTTATTATACTATTTATTATATCATATAATGTGCATTATTATATTTGGTAAAAATTTATAAATAATTACTAGCTTTTAGCGAAATTTTATAAAAGCTTTATTATTTGAAATTTTTCATTTTTAAGACTTCTAATTTCAGCTAGCCTTCGCTTTGATGTTCAAGTTCAACCTTAAGGTTAGAATATTAATTTCAGGTTCAAGTATTTTTTATCTGGAACAATTTTTTTAACTGAAATGTTCCAATAAATTATTTACAGTAGCTGCTTTCATTTTTACTTCCAAATTTTTACCAAATAAGGTTAGTATAACTATAAACATTAGATTACTTTTTTATGCTGGAAAATTTTACTAAAATTTGAATATTTTTTACATATAATACATCTGAATGTAATAAGTCCTTTAAATTTTGGAGCTCTACAATTTGAACAGAAATCACAAATTAAGGGCATGTAGTATATTATGACGTCACGTCTTACCGACCATCCCGTGTTATCTTTTTCCGCCAATTTAAAAAGAGGTAAATTGAAATATCGCGCTAATTTTGTTTTTAAATGACAGGTAATATTATGGGGCAGCTCTTTCTGGTCAATTAAAGTTGCCATATTATCACTAAATATATATTTTGAATATTTGCAATGTTCACCTCGAAGCTCTTGTATTACAAATGATTTAAATATGGCGGCTACAGTGGGTCTCCGTTACCGTGTCGAAAGTCCAACAGACTTATATTTCTAGCCTGTGGAGATAGAAAGAGAGTTTCGTTCGATTTTCGACTTCGAAACAGCATCGGAGTCTCACTGCTGGTGGGCGAAAGCCACTTGAGAAGAAGATGCGGGCGCCCCGTCGCAGTTGCGGTTGCCGGGAGAAGCGCCCTGTCAGTTTCGCACAGACTGAGTCGGTAATGGCGCTAGAATTTTGTAAAGTGACTACATATCAGAATATAAAATTATTTCCAGACAGACTGAATCGGTCACGACGCTAGAATCTGAAATCCTTTGAATTCTTTTTAATTCTTTGGAATGATTTGCATTCTTTGCATTAAAAAATTAAGTAATTGGTTAAACATCACAGTAATCGTGGTCTTAGTACCAGTAATGTTGACGCCAATTTTCTTCTTTTCTGTCTACTTTAAATTAATTTAAATTCCATTTCATACTACACTATTATTGGGATCTTCGCGATTACTGGGACACTTACCTCACTTACGATTACAATAAACGACCTAAAATAAAAAATTTATTTCTTTGAATTCTTCGAATACTTTCAAGTTCCTAGAATTCTTCTGAATTCTTTTGAATCCTTTCAATTCCTAGAATTCTTTTAAATTCCTTGAATTATTTCGAATTTTTCGAATCCTTTAGAATTCCTTTGAATTCATGTAATTCTTCCGAATTCTTTGAATTCGTTTGAATTCCTAGAATTCATTTGAATTCCTATAATTCTTTTAAATTCCTATAATTCTTTTGAATTCCTTGAATTCCTTGAATTCTTTTGAATTCCTTGAATTTTTTTGAATGCCTCTGAATACTTTGCATTAAAAAATTACGTAAGGGGTCGTGCATATGTTATGTCACACGTTTTTCCTCTGTTTAGATAAGGAGGAGAATAAAAATTCCTCTAAGTCAAGAGGATACGACATAAATAAAAGAAAAACGTCTGACGTATTATGTGCACGATCCCTAATTGGGTAAACATCCCAGTAATCATGATCTTAGAACCAGTAACGGCGACACCAATTTTCTTATTTTCTGTACACTTTGAATTAATTAAAATTCAATTTTATTCTATCAAATGCTGAAAATAAATGTTATGTTTTTCTTCTAAATGTTACTTTCATCAGATTTTTTAACAATACTTTAAGCAACTTACACAATTATTGGGATCTACACGATTACTGGGAGACTTACCTTACTTAAAATCACGATAAGAACAATAAGAATTCTTATAAATTCTTTGAATTTCTTTTGAATTCTTAGAATTCTTTTGAATTCCTTGAATTATTTTTAATTCCTAGAATTATTTTAAATTCCTTGAATTCTTTTGAATTCTTCGTATTCTTTTGAATCATTTTAATTCTTTTAATACTGTTACGTCTTAAGAAACATAACTTACCTTATATTTTATTAACATTAAAATATGGTTCCTCGTTTTAGATTTAAATTGAAAAACTAGAACACTGGGATGAGGATAACAACCGACTACAAGAAATTAATTCAACATGAATTTAAGTTTTATATACTAATCGACATTTATTTAAACAATTACAATTGAAATAAAAATGAAATATAAAGTTAAGTTAGAAAAATCACATGCAGCTGAGTGCCCTTTCTTCATCAAACCTAGAATCAAATCTTCTTGTTTAATTTTAGTCCACCTTAAACAGGGATGACTAGTTAATTAAACAAGCAAAGAAGAAACTTAAGAAACTGTTAAATAATTACTTACAAGTTAGTTTGGTGTGTCGACTCTGGCACGCCCTCTCGTTTGTTGAGACGCATGTGCCTCGCCTTTCAATCCTCGGGACCCTGTATGGGGTCCCGCAGGGGGTGACCGGTGAATAGCGTTGGTCTGCTGGCTGGGGTGACCAGGTCAGTAGGTTTGGTGTTTGTCGTTCTTTCGTGGCAGATGCTCCTTTTTATTTGAATCAGGATTCCCGCACAACAGTTAAAATATGAAGACCGAAGGAACCGATGCTACTAGGTTGACGGGCCGAGTACTTTGGACCGGAGTTTAGGGTTTCGAGGGTTATCATACTGGGTGCTGTTCTAAACCTTCTAGAACTGTGACTTGAACTGGAGTGAAACTGTTGTAGAATAAACTGGGGTGAAACTGGTGTAAACTAAACTGATTTTCTGCTTCCAAATCTACTGTATTTGTATACGAAATCCCTCCTAAGATTCCCATAGGGTTCAGTGTTTTTAGAAATAGGGATTAATCTTTGTTCCAATCAGCGTTGATGATCGATTATGTTCAACAGTGGTAGGCGTCTAATTATCCAAGGTATGCCCATATATGGAAAGTGCCGCAGTAGCTAATATGTATTATATCCCTTCCTAGTCCAAGGGGTAATTAATAGAGTAGACAATTAACGATGAGGAATCGTGTTATGCCCAAATATGGAGAATGAGGCAGTTACCAAAATATATGGTATCCCTGCCTATATGACAAAGGCTGAGATATTCTAATGCGTAGAAGGGCATAAATTTGCGTGTATTATTTTGTGCGAGGCTCACCCTCCTATAGATGTCATCTTGATGAAGATATTTATTGCTTTTCTATCGAAGATGCTGGTGTCCGTAGCATAGAAATAAGTAAGTCAAGATGCTTGAATCATTTAGATGAGTAGTGTAGGTACCAGCATTTTGTAAACGTGTGCGACTGAAAATCTGGTCTGTTCTTAAAGTTGGCTTGCTGATTAATTTATAGCATTTCAATTAATGTGTGACTCCTTGCTGTGTTCGTTCTGCAAATTCTATGCAGGCCACTGGGTACCAGCATTTGTAAATGTATAGGATTGAAAATGTGGCTAGTTTTTGCGGTATCGCTTACTGCGCTGTGTAAATGCTATAGGTACCAGCATTGTGTAGGCGTATGAGATTGAAAATGCAGTTAGATTTTCTGGTTGCCTTGCTGATCTGATCTTCACGAATAATCTTAACAATATTAGGTTTCTTTATAATATGATTTTAACAATAATAATTGGATATTGCATATGATCTTTCAGTTTTTTGTTTTATTATTGAATATAAATGTTATGTAGTTAGAATCTATTGAATATAATTAGTCATTATTATTATAAAAGTGCAAGACGTGACACCTCCCCCACCTTAAGTTTGAGCATGGGAATGTCATGACCATGATCAAACTTGTTTATTACAATTTGTGTATTTGAATTTTTGGGTTCGGTTGTCTACGTGGCTTGTCTTATATTCAAGGATCGCGCGCTTTTGAGGAAGAGGAAAAGATTAACGGTTCGTCTTATTATTATTATTTAAATTTTTTTTTTCTTCTCGTCTAACTCTAAATTATTATTGAATATATTCTTATACAATTTTTGTTAAAGAAACTTTACGTGAGCGAAATTAGTCTATATAATTCTGATTTATTCTGATGCCGTGACAATCTATTGCCCTATATCCTCTTTGATAACTTCTTTCGCAAGCATTAGTTCATTTATAAAGTTTCATTTTTCCCAATTGTATTTCTGGTACTCGCTTGTTATTATTATCTGTAGGTAATTGGTCATTACTAAAATAATATATATCGGATAACAATCTTAGAATTTTTCTTGCGGCATCGTGTTTCGCTGTTTGTTTTGAGACAAAAGGTTTGCTAGTTTTTGCATAATTTGTATGAACCTTAAATATTTCACAAGTTATAACAAATACTTGGAGAGGCGATTTTGGTTTTAAAGTTACAACTTTATAATTTAGGTTAGAAAAGTTATATTCGATACTACTTTCATTCAGTGTTTGCAATGGGCTGAATGATTCAGCTGGATTTATCCTTAGATTAGCTGGTTCCGTTTGTACTAAAACATACAATATTTTTGAAGTAGCAAAATTTAATTTTCATGAAAAAATAGGAAAAAGTTTTATATTAATGTTTTGTCATAACTTAATTTGTGGTTATTGCAAAAATAGTGAAGAAGTATATATTTTTAATGAATTTATTATTATTTTCAAATACTAAATTAATATAAAATTGATTTTATTTATTTGATAATCATGAATAAAAAAATATCTGTATCTTTAAGTTAGTGGAAATATTAAGATCATATCTAATCTGATTATTTGTTTCATGTGCAATTCTAAAATGAGCGAAAATAGTGGAATAATTTTTAATGTAAATATATTGTATAATTTTCGACACTTTTTGCTCATTTTACAAGTGAGTGTGAATTTTGGTGTGTCTCGTACATCCTTGTGTTTGAACATTAAATTTTTTACAAATAAGTGTTACACGCAGGTAATTGTTTTTTAGGCTACAATAATCGTTTCAAACATGAATAATATTCTTGGTGTGCGTATGATATTTTACCAAGGAAATGCCATGAATTTGATTTTCAGAAGAATGTTTTACAATTTGAAGTAACTAGATGGAAGCAAGTTTTACAAAATTTAATAGGGCTTTCTGGTGTGACGAGCTGGCAATCACCCTCACTCTACGTCTAATTATCATATATAAAGCGCCACCTCTCTGAGGTGCTCAGTTCTATACCTGTACTCATAAACGTAAATGAAGCGCTCGAAGTCAAAGATTGACTTCGAGCTTACACAAAAAAGCTCGCTAAGCATTTTTACGCATAACATTTTGGCGATCCCGCCAGGATTGCTCTTTCGATTTCTGTATCCACGGATACAAGAGAGAAATCCAATAAAAGCACTTATTGTGTCGAACCTTGGAAAGGAAATCTACGGAATTCATTCAAGACGAGAAGGGAAAGAATTTTAAGAAATTTACTTGAACTCCGGATCTACCTACGGGTGACCCGACAACCTGAAAAGTAGGAAAACCGTGGTTAAAAATAGTGGGCGAATTGAGTAGCCGCTATACAACGTAAAACCCCGTTTTCCGAAATTCAAAAAAATTGAACGAGGCCTGCGATCAGGTGGAAGACGTATCTGCGTAACAACGCTTGGAAGACCGACGACCAGTAATCTGCCATCGCTCAAATCCAGGTTAACAACAAGGAACTCCGCGGACTCCCGGCTGCTAACCAGAGAGGATCAAGCCATCGAGCGAATTTAGAAGAAGTAAGCATTTAAATAAAAAACAAATCGTATCGAATTGCAAGGAGAATAAGTCCTCCTTACTGCCTGAGGAAGGAGAGTAACGTGAAATCAAAGTTAATTTCACGTCAGGCGAGGTAAAGTTTTGCAATTCCGATAAGGTATACTCCTGGTGCTCCAGAGCACTGCCTTTCCTCAAGAATAATAGAAACCATTACTTTGGAATCAGGGAAATTGTAGTAGACTATACCCTTGCATTCCACTATATTAGAAGACTATACCTCCAAAGCAAACCATAATCTAGCGTATCAGATAACAGGAGCGAGATCGATAGTTCACGCTGGCATATGCAAAGTATCGAGATAACAACGGTGTAACTTACGCGACCGACGATACTGGCGAGACTTCTGATTCATTACACGAACAGATTCCTTTATTCCTTACGGCAATGACCTCCCCCAACAACACTCAACCCACATCGAGAGCAGAATCTCCAACGCACTCAACACCAGATTCTTTATTATATCTGGATCCCATCCTGCAATTGCGATTAGAAATGCAAGCATTGAGACTCGATAATTCCAGAATGAAGGAAGAAATAGCCACACTTAACGATGAAAATCACAAAAGCAGACGGGAAATTGAACAAGTTGCAAAAAATACAGCATTTATAGACGACGATTCGGATCCTGACGCCAATAAAACTGAAGTCCCTAGAGGAGAAATAAGACAGCCAATCTCTCAGCAAACTGCACTTACGAACCCACCACCGCCAAGAAGTATGTCAACGGAACGACCGAATGAGCTGCCCACTAGAACAGTCCCTATAATCACTCCCCCAGCACCAGCAAAGGATATGATTAGAACGACTAAAATCCCCACGAATGGATAAAAAGCGTAAAAAGAGCTCGTTTACGCTGTGACAATCAAGACTTACTTCTCGATTTTGTGATAGCTAAAAAAATGAGAGAGACAGCGCCAAACAAGCTATACGACACATCTCAATAGGAAGTTACGAAGAATTATAATCAGCTTTAGAAGCTAACCTCGGAATACAAAGCTCAATCGAATTGTGCAGAGCTAAATTGGACACAATTAGACAGGGAGTAAACACGGTTCAAACTTTTAGCCTTCTTTTCAGAGACGCCTATAACGACCTTGTGTACGCGGTACAAGCAGAATACCCTTCCGGAACGAAAAGGAAAATGGTGAGATCAAAAGATTCATAATGAATTTAAGAGACGATATATCGTCACAGGTTAGGCCAATGAAACCTAACACACTAACAAAAGCTCTACAAGAAGCACTGGAAGCAAAAGCTTGGAAACGAGAAAAAAATAAAGATAGAATACGTAGACAAAGCCAAGTGCCTGGACAACTTATCAATTTCCAACCCCGACCAATATCAACTATACCTTCGGCAAATACCACACCCCAATAGGCGAAAGTACCAAACTCGAATTTCCCACTAAGCGAAAGATTAAAGATATCCTATAACAAATGCGGAAAACCTGGTCATTTTGCATTCCAATGTTTTTCAAAACCTCAAAATTTTCAACTGGAACAGTTTCAAAAAAGACCACCGAGAGTAAAAACTATTCAGGAATATCAGGAACCCCAAGAAGAATGTTTATAAAGGGAGGAGATGACAACGGAGGAAATCTTGGAGCACATAAATTACGAGTATCAAGCAGAATATCTAAATTATCCGGAAAATTACAGTCAATATATGGAAGAAGAAGAAACGACGGATCAATATAGAAATTATTAGTAGATAGCCGAGCAGCAATCAACATAATTAGGAGAAACTTTTGACAGCCCGACCAAGAAACCTTTAGGTTCCATAAAAAATTCGCAATGAGAGACGATCACCACGAAACAACGGAAGCCACCCATCTGCAGTATTTTGGAAAAAAACAACTATTCCACATAGTAGAAGAAAACTTTTCATTATTAGAAGATGGAATAATAGGATTGCCATTCTTCCACAAATATCCCAGATATGCGATTACAAAAACTGATTTGATAATCGACAAATGGAAACTACCATTACATTTCGAGGGAGACTACCTACCAGGAAACTCAACAAAAATCTGTAAAATCAAGGAACCCGACGAAGGAAATCAAGTAATTTGGGTAAAAAGAGGATGATTACCCTTTAAACTACTTCAAAAGACTGGGAAAACTTCAAAATTGCCTGGACCTGAAACATATTGAACCAAAAATTAAGGAAAGGATAAAAGAAATCGTGACTCAATACTTAGAAGTCTTTACTTTAGATGGAGACCCCCTACTCTGTACAAATCTAACTGAACATGAAATAACCCTCAACTCAGGGAATATTGTCAACTCAAGATCTCATAAACTACCCGAGAAACACAAGGAATTCGCACTTAACGAAACAAGTAAATTACTGAAAAAAGGTATAACAAGAGAGTGCCAATCACCTTTCACCTCCCCACTGTGGATAGTCCCTAAAAAAGAAGGAAAACTTAGAATGGTAGTAGATTATCATCAGATTAATAAAGACACCGACCAGGATGCATACCCTCTTCCAGTAATAAACGATATCCTCGACCAGTTAGGAAATGCAAAGTTTTTCTCAGCTTTGACCTTGGTGCAGGATTGAAATGAGAACCTTAAAAATGTGAAGACCTACGCCCAGAACTAGAATACCTAGGCCACCTGATCATCGCAGAAGAAGTTAAGCCAAACCTTATTAGGATCAAGGCAATACAGGAATTCAAGCAGCTGGAAACACCTGAAGACGTGCAATCATTCCTAGGATTAGCTGGATATTATAGAAAGTTTATAAAGAAATTTTCATCTATAGCTAGACCACTCACCAAGCTAACTCAAAAGGACACGACTTTTGACTGAAATCCAGTGTGAAGAAGCTTTTGAAAAATTGAAAAACGCATTAGCAACTCCACCAATATCAAGATTCCCTGATTTTGAAGAAACATTCACTCTAACAACCGACGCAACATATCAACGATTAGGCACAGTGCTATCTCAGGCCGAACTCTTACGATAGCGCTAACGGCTAGATGAAATCATGCCCCATCCGTCAACTGCAAAAAACCACAAGAATCAAGAACCAAGCTGAAGGAATTATACCAGACATTCCTGTGAAACCCAATGAAAAAATAACCCTAGATATATACGGCCCATTACCCGAAACAGTATAAGATAACAAATATATTCTGAGCCTACAAGATAGATTAACCCGCTATACGATGTTAATCCCGATGGCTAATGAGACGACTAGTTCAATAATAGAAGGGCTGATCCATTACTACATCTACATCTTCGGAGCACCTAAAACAATCCTAACAGACCAGGGACCAAACTTTCTATCAGAAAGGATGGAACAGTTTCAAGGAGCATTATAGATCACTCATGTAAAAACAACAGCTTTTCATCCGCAGTCCAACGGAAACATCGAAAAAATGCAGTCAACCCTAGGGAACCTAATCAAAACAAGAATCTCAGGAAGAAACAATGAATGAGATGACAATTTGAAATTCATTAACTTTGCAATCAACGCAATGAAGAACCCAACAACAGGATTTTCACCCTTTTAACTCATGTTTGGAAGAGAAGCTAACACACCATCATTGGTAGCGTGACCACCAACCCTGACGTATCCAAAACTAGTGAGAAAGTGGAAAAAGAAACACGAAGAAAACCTGCGAAGGGCTAGAGAAAGAATAGAAATAGAAACAGAAAAAACAAAGAAAAGACTTGACGAAAATTTCACTCACAAACACTCCCTATACAAACCAGGAGACACAGTAGAAATAATTAACAATACTAAGTCTAACAAACTGGACCCCTCTTGGAAAGGCCCTTTTGAAGTCATTGACTACTCAGAAAATAATAATTTACGGATGAGAAATACGGGCAAATTTATCCGAATTCATATAAATCAGACAATGGCCTATTTCAGGACGATAATGACACCCTTCTGGACCTTTCTACTGGCTCTAAAGTACACTTGTTTCATGAAAAGTGAAAAATGGTTATAGCCATCAATATGACATCCACAGAAAACCGGATTAAATCAATCGACACCACCATTACTATGGCAGAACTAGCCTGTAACAAGAAATGCACACCTTATTATAAAATCCAATTGTTTAGGAGCCGCTACGATAGACTAGCTAGTAAAAACAGTATCCTACACAAATTATTAGGCAAACAACATCAAAAAAGAGAATCAGCTAATTTTGTGAGTGATATTTCCAAAACTCTGTTCGAAACATTGAGTGAATCCGACATGAAATAAATTAACACCGAATTTGACACAATTTATAGAGATAACAAAAACATAGCTAGCATCCTGTCAAATCACACAAGAATACTCAAATTAATCTTAGACTTCTCGTCAACGGGCCATAAATGTATAGCTGCCCAGGAAAATGCCGAAAGCCAATTTGTAACAAACATCACGCACGGACTGAATGCTGCAACAAAGGATAGTTTTACCAACTTCAAATCAGTATTAGCAGCAGTACTATCAGATGAAACAAATAAGGATATTGAAACAGCGATCAATGCCATAAACGACGAAAAGCATGGGATAGTACATCCCCAAATTTTACACCAAAAATGCTGAAAAAAACTATTAGAGAATTCGAGACAATTCAACGTACGCGATACCATTTTGACAATGAAGAAGAGAACTACCAGCACATTATAGACATCAGTACCCTTTCCGTAGCAGTAATCCAAGGCCTATTTACGTACATACTGGAGATACCAGTAATTAAGAAAAAATAAGGTTCCTTGCAAAGAATAGTCCCTATCCCGATACAAGTAAATAAAGTCCACATATCAATAGTCCCCGACTATGACATGATCATTAAAGGTCCAATTCGATAATGGCAGCAAATCGAATACACCAAACCTAACCTGAATTCGTTTTCGCGTTATATCTATTTAACATTTTTTACTGGGATGCTCTCCTGGCATGATGTATAATAATAATAATTATATATTAACCGTTTTCACAAAGAATTTAATTTGGCTTTTCTGCTAGGGTTACGGGGACGCTTTATGGCTCATTTGAAAGCTTCGGAGATCCTGATAGTTGAAAAGATAAAGAACAAACGCAATCGGGTATCACTTTCAAGTCCATTTTGTTCTAAAAAGTGATCTACTAAAAATGTATAAAGGTAATTCTGTACGCACAACTTTCGTGTCCAAGGGATAAATTATATAAACCATTGATTGTGTTGTAAAAAAATTTGCACGAATATTCTTTTTAGTGTCTTGTACATAATCTATTCTAAAAATTATGTTATTATAGCTAATCACAGTAAAATAACATTAGGTGCATAGTTTACTGCACGATAGGAAATATATTATGAACCATTTTAAAATATATGCTTAATTTTAATAAACTTATTTTGAAAAGTATAATTTTCATCACTTATGTTTTAATCAAATTGTAATATAGACAACACTATGTACTGAAATGTGAGAGTCCACAAAAATCTTTTAGTAGTTACTAAGAAATTAGTATCCATCGACGTAATTCGTAATAACTTTCATATTTCGGAATAAAACTAAGTGAGTGATTGATAACAATATTTATTATTAGCGGAATTGAATAATTATCAAAGGGATTTGTGGATTACTTCTATTTTAGAACTTTAGGCAGAATTCTTGTGTTGTTTTTCACTGACGTAACATCCACCAACGTAACCTTGCTTCTTGCCTTACTTTTGGCTTCTCCTCAGGGAACCCGATAATATACTATAAATAATTTTTTATTACACATGCATGATTTCAGCTTTTTTCGACGCCTATGAACCGGGGCTAAAGCTCTACTGTTTACTCCCTAGGGACTGAAAAGTGATGTCAGAGCAAATGACAGAAATATAATTCTTTCTACGAGCTCGCATTTTGCGATTATCAACCCACTCACCGTAAAAACTGTGAGGAAATTTTGGTTGCAGAGAATATAATTTTGCGATTATTTATGGAAATTTACCATACATAACTGATCAAATTACCGTAATTTAGCGAAAATTTCCGAAAATGTACAGAAATTTTTTAATTGAATTTTGGGTTATTTATCTCAAGTAACCATAAATTATTAACTGCAAGATTACCGTAAATTAGCAAAAATTTTCATAAATTTCCGGAAATTTGTGGAAATTTTTAAAAATAAATTATGAGTTATTTATGGCAAGTTACCATATTTTCCTGTAAAATAACCATAAATGACTGAAAATTCACATTAATATATGAAAATTTATAAAATGAATGTTGGGTAATTTATGGTAAGTTACCATATTTAACTGTACAATTACCATGAATGACCGGAAATTTATGGTACTTTGAAAAAATGAATTTTGGATTATTTATGGTAAGTTACCATAGTGACCTGTAAAATTACCATGAATGACCGAAAATTTCAATCTGCAAATTCATAGACATTTTTTAATTGCATTTTGGGTAATTCATGGTAATTTATCATAAATCACCTCTGAAATTACCGTAAATTTCCAACAATTTTCGGCAATTTGTTTACTGAATTTTTGATAATTTGGAATAAGTCAACATAAATTTGATGCTTCTTTATTCAAAATCTAATATGGACTGAAATCATCACTGTATTTCGAGAAATGTCTAAAGTCATCCATTTGTTATAAAAAATATCGTATGCGCCAAGGGGTTGAGGCACTTTTCCGACTTGTGTACGTTTTCAGTACTCGTCGAAAAGGCCCCTCTCCTTCCCCCTAGGTACATAATATATTGTTACTTTATATACGGAGATATCAAAATTAGTATATACAATATTTTATCGTTTTCAAATTAATTCTTTGTTAATGTTTATTTTGAAGATAAAATTTCTTTTCTTTTTGTATTCTATAATTGTTGTTCATCTTGTTCTTTCTTAATATTGAAAATTGTATTGCATTTCCTTATTTTATTAAATAATAAGCATCAGTTAGAGGAATATTGAAAATGCAAAATGAGAAAATAAATAATTTTACAAGCTCTTTTTTGAACGCTAATAAATCTAGCTTGAACTACAAAATACAATTTAAAATATACTTTTGGGAGAAATTTCCTGATTTCAAAAGTGCCCTCTATGTGAAAAATTACCTATATACTCAGAAAAATGTTTGATTCAGTCAAAAAAAAATTTTTTTGTCCCTTTTCATGTACTTTATATAAAATAATATTTAAATTTATTTCAGTTTTCCCTTATCCATCTAATTTTATATAATTAAAATTTTGCAATGAATCTAAATTCATTGAATTTATTTATTTTTCTGTTAAGAATACGGGAAAGTGTTGTGACTTATTTAAAATTCTAACCGATTCCAATGGTTGAAAAAATAATAGTTGCACAATGGGAGGTTTCATTTGTTACATAATATAGTTGTCAACTGTTTGTAACGTTTTGATAACATCCTGGATTTTTTCGAGTGATAAATTGAAAAAATTATAGTTTTCGGTGTTGGAAATTCTATCTGCCCTTTGAGGGTTAGGGGGATGTTTTGTGGCTCATTTTAAACATCAGGTGGTTCTTGTGCTCACAAGCTAGAGAAAAAGTGATATTGGAAATAAACTTTTATTCAATTTTCCTTTAGAGTAAAAAATTGAAATATTTAAAGTTTCCGATTTTGGAAATTCGGAAAAATAAATATAGACGTCAATGTTTGATGTAAATTTCTTTTCCTCTTTCGCTTGCCTTTTTCAATGTAATATCAAATTTAGAAAAATTAGAATTTTACTTCTTTCAAGTAAATAAATAAATCTTATAATAGCTTTCATGAATATGACTTGTGATAATTGAAAATGAAATGAAACTTCTGGTAAAATGCAATATAAAATTTTTAATTCAATGAGAAATATTATTCAGTGAACTTGGGGAAAAATCTGTAAAGAAGTATCCAATCATGGAAATGGGCAAGGGAAAGTGTCAGGATCAAGAAGAATTATATTGTATTGTAACTATTAGTTCCAATTTCAGAATTTTAGATTTTCAAAACATGCAAACCATATAGGAAATTGCCTTTACGCGCAAAATTATGCGTAGCGCACGATAGGGCAGATGTTTGCAATGCATTTTGTCCATACCCATGTCTCTGCAATAAATTGCATATAATATTGCAGCTCACGTTCAATAGAATCCCTCTATGAAACATGATGACCGACTCTATTTATTGGAAGCTTTCAATCGAATGAGAGATATGCTAACTGTTCTGGAACCAAAATTGAATTTTCCCTTTACCAACAGTTAAGAGCCCGAAGAGAGAAAATACGTTCAAAACTATTTTCTATCTGGGATTTTACTCAATACAAATATTAACATCTTCGAACGTAAAGGACTAATTGGATTTACCTTAATTAATTCTAGTACTGAATGAAAATGGTTGGAATATTTATAATTTTTCAGGAGATCTGAAAGTATAAGAATTAATTACAGAAAATTTCGAAAAATGTTAGCGCACTTTGATAGACTAAGATATTACAAAATTTCAAAGATGATTTCAAAGAATTTGTGACAGGCACCAACAGTCCGGTAAAAACTCTTTAAAAATTTAGGGAGACTGTACAAAATTTGACAAAAATTCAAAATAATATTCAAGACGTTTGAACAAATTTCATAAATTTTCAGTACATATTTAAAGATGTATGAATTTCATAAAGTGAAATGTAGTATTTTAAGTTAATTTTTAAGAAAAAAAATGAAAATATTGGACTTTAAGCCTTTTTTATGAGAAATAATTTGAATAGACTTTATAAAAAGTTAGTAGAGTAAAGTAATGTTATTCCTATTATGCGGAAATTCACTTTATCCAGAATGTAACAATATCCTTCAAAATAAAATTCATAATTCATCCCGTTCCTTTAGAATTGTTTTTGTTCTGGATTTTTATTTAAAGATCATCGTATTTGATGCTTTCTGCCTTAAAAGCTTCTTTATTTATTATTGCTTGGCATCTGAAGAATACCAAATTTTTCAAATTTTAGGACTTGCGAGTCGGAATAAATTATATTTTTTATAGAGTTTGGTCATCTTTAAGAAGAAAAGGCCAAAAGATAATGTCAAACAAAGCTGAGGATAAAAAAGGAGTGATTGAAATTGAATGCCTTAATTATTTTAGAGCTGAAACTCGATCTTCATTTCGACTGCTATGGAAAAATGGTTTCAAAGTTTTATTTTCAATGTCTCACGAGCAGGAAATATTTCATCTTTTGTTTGACTTCCAAACATTTTATTTGGATAGGTAAAAATAATCAGTTTTTGTTTTATTTTTGATTGAATATTTTAAAGGCTTATTTTTACTAGAGATGCTATTCGGGCGGGACGAAACAAGAAAACATCGATTTCGGGAACCATCCCGACTGACGATGCGAGAAGTTGTTCCGTATCACGTGATTTTTGTCGAAAATCTCGGAAAGCGAGCAAGATCAGGTAAGATTCTCGATAAAATATTAAATTTGACACCACGCGTAAATATGAAAAATAATGCACCAGAATTTGGAAAATATGGAAATGGAATGAGATGAAAAGAAACAAAAAGGAAAAAAAAGAGCATTGGAAGCTTCGTGGTCATCAGAGTAATAATTTAATATTGAAGTAAAATAATTCTACAACAACTAACCACTTCATTTGAAACACCATCAGGTTTAAAAATTGTAAACAAAATTAAGATTTCATAACAGAAAATATAAAACGAATATATTCGAGTATAAATCAAATTTATACAAAAAATATAACGACTTTTTGGAAAAATAATACGCACTGTCTATGGTTACGGAATTTTTCGTAACTCTGACCCCTTTTCCAGCTCGTTCAGGGCTAACGTTACGGAAAATTTCGTAACCATAGACAGTGTCAAAATAATAAGGTGAACGTCCCAGTAATCGTGATGCCATTCTTCTTGCTTTTTATTTAATTTAAATCCATTAAAATGTTATTCGCTCCTATAAAATGCTAAAAATAAATTGTTTTTATTATTGAATGTTACTCCTAACATATGCTTTTAATCATAATTAAGTTTCACGGTTATTGGGATCGTCGCGATTACTGGGACATTTACCATATATCTTAATTTGCTTTATTCTGCTATAAATAATTTGGTTACTAAAATAAACCTCATTTCGGTCTAAAAGAATAATTTTTTTTGCTGGTTTTAGTGGTTATGAGAAATTAGGCTAGTTCCTTTATATCTTCTATCCTTTTAAGTTTTAAATTTGTCGTTACTTTGATGAGCTCGAAATTGACGATGGTTCTTTTCGGCCTCCTTATTCATCGTGAATCCACTTCCATATTTTTCAAATTCTGCTAAATTATTTTTTAGATTTACGCGAAATGTCAAACTCAAAATGTAAACAATATCGAGAATCTTTCCCGATCTTGCTTTCATATTGAAGTCGGGACGGGATGAGATTAAACAATTGAAAACCAAAAGTTCTCGACAGCAAAAATATCTCGAAAACGGGCAATATCAGGCGAAATCCGAGAAATTCTCGTCTCGGCGTGCAACTCTAATTTTGACTACATAAATAATTCAAGGATTAAATCAATGTTCTTTATGACGTGAATTTGTCGCTATATTGTCAAATGATAAAAGGTATTTTACTTACAAGTTCTTTTATATACCAGGAATCACTTCGTACTCATAAACTTGAGAAAAAACTGCACGTACATTTCTCTGAGAAGAATCCTCATTAGTAAAGTAAGGCTGTGACGAAGATAAAAGAGCCAACAAAGCTTTATCCCTTCTCTGCGGCCCTTTTCATGTGAGGTGTTTCTGAAGGATATCGCGAAGTGATTTCACAAGACTTGTACTCGTTTTTCTAGTTAACAATGGAGAACGAACTACTTTCGAAAGAGAAAATACTACAAAGCTTTTTCCCAGGAGATCATCGTTTCTTTTTTCTTCTAAACACTGGCGTTATATTCAAGCCAATATTTCAAGGATACGATTTCGACGTCCATTTTCAACCGTCCAGCTCATTTTTCTTTTTGATTTGCTAAATCTTTCACATAAAGAATTGATTTAACCTTTAGGTCAAATCATTTTCTTATCAACTCGGCCGCTTTCGTGTTCATAAGAGTTTTTTGAACTTCGAACAAATGCCAATATGGCTTTTTCCATACTTCGAAACTCTAAACTGATTTACATTATACTATCTTACGGGTGGACAAATTTCCGACACTCAGGACCTAATACGAACTCTTTAGGTTGAAAAACGAGTCATCGGGGCATTTTTGAAATCGGAAATCTGAAAAACTGTTTTCCAAGAAAAGCGCATCCAAGGTTGGCGAGTATCATAAGAGAGCGTCTATCAATTACTTAAGGATTATTTTTGGAATTTTAGATTTGATTGCTTTCGGGACATGAGTAGATTGCCAATATAGATTCAGTACAGGTCCCGAACTATCTACCGTTACAGAATCCTCCGTAAGAATAACCTTTATCGAGCATCTTCAGGGCTAACGTTACGGAAAATTCCATAATACTAGACCTAGAGCTATACTTGATCGATTAGTTTCGCGGAGAATTCCGTAATACTGATGACAACCTATAGGCCGAAGTATCATCCCCTACTTAACCTAGGAAATAATAATTTTGACCCTGACTCAGGAAAACGCGAATAGTTCCTAACTAGAACCGGCCACAAGGGCCCTTTCCATGCGGATGCCCAAAAATGAGAATTTATCACTTTTTTCTATATACTTATTCAGTATTAATGGTCTCCGTAATATGGAAAATATCGTAACTGTGAAAAAATAATTTAAGTCAAGATTGGAAAGTTCATGTAAGTTTCGTAGCACTGTAGTATAACCTATTGTGCTATGCCTTTTTCTTAGCACCCTAATGAAACAGAGGCCCACTCACGGATACCGCCGGATGATTCCACTTCACTGGGTATAGACCTTTCAAAATATTTTTTTACTAAGGTGGGCCAAAAATTACTTTATGAAGTTAATCGCGTACAGTTATAACCCGCGGTTGCATCCAACTTCATTACAAGTACTCGCATTTGCCTAGACATTTGGCCAGGCGTAACACCTCGTCGTCAAAACTCCTGCTCGACATTAGTTAAACGCAGCGAATAGACAACCTGGGCGTACATCGCAGTCGGTCACCCATCTGAGTGCTATCTGCACTCGAAATGGCTTAACATCCGTGATACTTTCCGAGTCGAGATTCAGCTTGAAAGAATTTGCCTTTTCTCAGAGAAATAATTATTAAACGTGCGGAGATTAAAAAAAAAACGAATTTTAGTCAAATAAATATTAACTATTGCCGTTTTCTATGTGATCTGTTGAATATTCTGAACCAAATGACAATAATTTATACTTTTGCAATAATTAGTTTTCAGATATAAAATTATTCGCGTTAGAAAAGAAGGATTATCTTTTCCAATTCCTTGTGTACTATTTTTTATTTAAGGTGACAGTAGATTTAAAAATTACAATAAATGAATGGAAAATTTTCCCTTAAACATCTGGAGTACTGACAGCGTTATGATTACATGAGATCGAAATCTAAACTGATTACATAAAACACAATATAGTGTCTACAAAAACGCAGGGATATTAGTGACGTCCCCATTTTTTTCTTGTGACTTGGAGATGATATAATATCTTGAAATTTATCATGTCTCACCCTATCACGGGTTGACTTTTACTTCCGGGTTATTTCGTGTAGCAGGTGTAACCTCTTAATAATTTCGTTTGATCGATGCCAGAGAAAATGGAAAGTCATATATAGAACAATTTTTTTTACTCTAAAAGTGAATTTTGAAAGCAATATTATTATAAGGGGACCTCCATGTCAGACACACAACAGACAAATATTTCTTATCGATTTTTTTTATACTTGTACAACTTGCTACGCATACCAAAAGAAAAAATCAGTTCGTGACGCGGGTGACAAGCGCATAAGAACGGGTGCTTACATTATTATTATATAATTATTCACCTCGTTACTTTGCTATTTACTCGTTTTTGAGATACACTGAATACATATTTTTCCGCTTTTGTGAAAAATCTCCAGTCCTGTATATGTTGAGTTTGAGTTACATTTTTTATTAATTTTTTCAATTCTGACCCTAGGAGTTTACAACAAAAAATCTTTTTGCTTGTATGGAAAATTTTCCGATCCTGTATGCTGTTTTTGAGCCAAAATTGAGGTAATTTTGAGTTATTCTGGGTCAAAAGGCGTACATTTTTTATGTGTTTGCATACCAACGTCGCGATGAGTATTTTCACTAGTGTTCGCATTCTTTTTCATCGCACTAGACATATGAAAAATATCTTCATGCTTCATGTTATCGCATTCTGAATTTCATTTCCACTTGTAAAATTCTGTGAATAAAAGTGAAAAGGTTTCATAATAATTTGTACTGTTTAATTTAGATTTAATCAAATTAATTTAAACTACAAGTTTTAATGGGAGTTTATCGAGTCATCCCAATTTTGGCGTGAAAATCACTTTCGATAATGCCTTCAGGCTTATTTTGGAAAATTTTTCATGACATGTTTCAAAGCTTCACAGAAAAAACTAAGGGTCCAGTAAAGTTGCGGCTCAAGTAAAAGTTGGTATCATTTAGAACTGAGACTCCATAGAACTCTTTTTGAGGGTTCCTTTATATTTCGTTGATATCCGATAGATGACTATTCATATTTTCAACTGCGCATGTGCCGAAAAGCGCTGGCCTATTCGAAATCAATAAAGATTATGAATAAACATACAGATGAATATCAACAAAAATTTGTTTATTCTTTTCAAAAACAAATTAAATTGAATGGCAGAAGTACCTAACTTCCTAGAAAAATGTAATATTAACGTAATATTCCAAGCGTATATTATATAATTTTAAATAGTACCGCGCTTTTTTGGTACATTCGCAGTTGAAAACGTCGGATTTTCATCATAACCTTCAAAACTGTCATATTTCATTTGCACTATCTTCCTCTCAAACATGACTAAAATCTATCATTTCAGTTTCTTCATTACATTTTTTCCAGTGGAATATTATTTAATTCGAATCACAAGTGAAATGTGCACCATAAACTTGTAAAATCTTCCTAGTAAGTCAAGGCCAAAGTGAAAAGGGGCTCTATTGGAACCTCTATTGGCTCTATTGAAAGAGAGGTTTCTTTTTGTTGCAGCTCCTTTGGTACCAAAAATTGGTTTTAATAGAAACCCTAGTTTTTTCTGTGTTGTCTACATTTTACCACTTTTTTCGTATATTATTTTTAATATTTAAAGAGTCATCATTGAGACAAAAATGTTTAATTAGTGAGCTTTTGCGTTATTTCGGAAATTAATTATTATAAAGCTTGAAAAAATATTTCATTATGTCTAAATCATCAATAAATGAACGAGAGTTAACAAAATTATGAAAGAAATTGAATTACTTTTCAAACTTATTATGAATGTAGTGTCTGTATGCCCAGACATAGTCCATGTCTCCTTCCCCTTTGCAGGTCCGTATGTTTAGACTCACCGTGTTATAAAAGGACATAAATGTAGGGACTGTTTAGCCACACTTAGACTTGGCCTATTATTAATGATTTAGTCATCGATAAGCGTGAAAAATGAATAAATTTGTTTTATAATTTACTCTATCAGAAAATCAGGGAGCGTTAATTAAAAGGTCAATCAACGTATTCTGTTATGATAAACCATTTTTTAATTCACTTCACTTTTCAATTTAAACAAAGTTTTCTTTATTTAAAGATAGTAAACGATGTTTTCAAACTTTATAAATCAGTATTGATTGATCATGAAAGGCCATCGAAGATTATTCAATAGGTCAATCGACGCGTTTACAAGACGCAAAGAATTACATCAAATATAGTAATGCTGCATTTTCAGTATGAAAGTACTTTTCCTCATATAAACAAAATAAATATATTTTTTAAAATTTATAAATCGTTATTGGTTAAACCATGAAAGGGCATGGAAGGTTCGTGGATAGGTCAATTCACATGCTTCGGAGGCGCGAATGAGTACATCAAATACAGTAAAGCTGTATTTCAAATATTGAAAAAGTTTTCCTTATATTAACAAAACACACAATTTATTTGGAAATTTTTTAACCTTTATCGGCAGGTCATGATAAGTCATGAAAGTTTTGTCAATAGGTCAACTCGCGGCGACAGATAGACAATACGTATCTGGCGCACTCTATACTAAGTATATAGAAATTTATATATTCTTAGTATAGAGTACGCCAGATACGTATTTTTTTTCTGTCGCCGCGAGTTGCGTAGTTTCTTTTAGGACTCGTCGAGAATCTGAGCTGGACAATACTTGTATCCATAATGCGCTCAAGTTTCATGATCATATCTCTTTTAACGTTTTACATATGTTTACCAGAAAAAATTTCAAAATATTTTTTTAAACTACATTCTTGAGATTTTAAGATCGAATTATATCTCAATATGTCGAGAAATTAGGTCATATGTAAAATATATAAAAAATATCTTTATGTTAAATGATTATTTTTCATTTTTATTATTGTAATATTTTTCTAATTTAATTTCATTTCTTTTCATTCGAATGCAAAAAAACTGGCGCATAATACCCAGAAAAAAGTTCCAAGATGTAGCGCGTGGTTATTGATCTATGTGAATAAAATTAGTAATGAAAATTAGAGAAAAACACGAAGTACATAGTTCAAAAAGGTAGCGGGTATCAAAAAAGTAAATCTTATTTGCTATCTAAATGGCTGGAAGCTAGGGCATGACAGAGAAAGAAGTGACCCGAATGTTGTACTAGACACACACAGGTCTTTTGCATGCCTTTACTGGAATTTCAATTTTCCTCGACTTTTCTCGCTCATTTCTGATCGCCCTGGGGTTCAAAATTTGAATATGCAATACGTGCTTCTGGTTGATAGGTTTTTATTACTAAAAGGTGATGCCTCTAAAAATCTCCTATCTATATTCACGTGGAATTCGACATCCTGTGACAAAAACTTTTTTTCAACGCTGACACAGAGCTCGTCTCAAAGGAGATCAATCTTCTCTAAAAGCTATTTTAGTAGATATTTCATTAAAATTGGAAGTTCTGCTAATTGCTTTCTTATAGAGGAAGGTTTGTAATAACCTAAATTTTCAAATATAATTTGTTGATTTATTTAGATATAATTCGTCTCCAGGAGCTCGAAAATATTTTTTTTTAAATACCCGTGTGTGTATGTGTGTGTGACTTTCTTCTGTTCACCATATCTCGAAAAGTAAAAGAGTTACGATCATGAAATTTAGACAAAATGTAGTAGTAGATCGACCATTTGGAAGTACTTTCTTCTTGCATTTAGAGATTCAAAAAGACAAATTTTACCTTGTTTATCTGAGAAAAACTTTTTTGATATTCAAAATACAACAATACGACATTTAGTGCATTTGTTTGCGTCTCTGAGACGCATAGATCAACCTATTGTTGAAACTTTTATGACGTACGAGTACTGATTCATGAAGTTTCAAAAAATGGTTTATTCTGATCATATGAAAAAAACTTTTCGGATATTAAAAATATGACAATATTATATTCAGTGTATTTGTTCGCGTCCTTGAGACGCATCGATTTACCTATTGGTAAACCATTTATGACCCACTAGTACCTATTTATGAATTAAAAAAAAATGGTTTATTCTGTTTATATCAGAAATTTTTTTTGATATTCAAAATACAACAATATTACATGTGGAGTGTTTGTTCGCGTACTTGAGACGCATCGATTGATATATTGATGAACCTTTAATGAGCCACCAGTACCAATTTATGGAGTTTCAAAAAAAAAAGGTTTATTCTGTTTATAGAAAAAAAACTTTCTTGATATTCAAAGGGTGACAATATTGCATGTAAAGTATTTGTTCGCGTCATTGGAAAACATCGATTGACCTATTGATGAACCTTTTATGACCCACCAGTACCAATTTATGGAGTTAAAAAAAATGTTTCATTCTGTTCATATGAAAAAATGTTTTTGATATTCAAAAGACGACAATATTACGAGTAGAGTATTTGTTCGAGTCCTTGAGACGCATCGATTGACCTTTTGGTGAACCTTTTATGACCGACTTGTACCGACTTATGATGTTTCAAAAAAATTTGTGTATTCTATTTATATGAAAAAACTTTGTTCATATTAGGTGTACTACAGTACTGTACTTGACATGTTTGTTTGCCTCTTCGAGACACATCGAATGACGTATTAACGAACCTTCTAGAACCTCCTGTGATCTAGCAATACCGATTTATAAATTGAAAAAATATTTTGCTTATCTTGCTGATAGAAGGAAAACTTGTTTAATATTGAAAATACCACTATGATGTATATCATACATTTGTTCGGGTCTTCGAGAGGCGTGGATTAATCTATTGAAGAATTTTCGAAAACCATTATTGATTAATCAATAGCTACTCAGAAATTTTTAAGAAAAGTTACATTGTTTCTTTGAGCTTTCCATTTCAAATATAAAACTACCTTAGGCTAAAAAATTGTTCATTGTAAATCAATTGACATTTTGTTGGGCTCTCTGATTTTCGTAAAATAAAATTTTCAAGAAAAATATTGAAAGTATTCATTTTTTTTTTTTTGTTAGAGAAAAACTCCCTCTATGGGAAAGCCAATTTATTTGATACTAATGAGGAAGCAAAACGCCTATACAATGAGCACAAATGAATACACCCATAATGAATACGTCCATCGTACTTCGCAGCAGTATTTATGGACTGTAATAGAAAGATATTTTAATTTTTCTTTCAACAGTTTCAAAACCTTCAGCTTTTAAAGTTTTCTCACAGCTGCTTTTGAAAGTGTGACGTTGGGAATAATAAAAAAAGTTAAAAGTAAAACCCTTACTCAGTGAAGTCATATTTTTAGTCTGACATTGAAAATTTTTTCATGCTTTTGTTATTCGCGTTGAGAAGAGTAGTGGCGTTCAGGTAACTCAACTAGAAAAAGCTTTGTCATGGGTAATTGGTAAAGGGTAAAGGCTTGAGTAGTTGAAGGTATAAGGTATGAGTGAAAAGGTCGGTTACGTTGAATTATGCTATCTAAAATATTTCTTATGTTAGCCGTACTTTCAAAAATTTTATTTTGATGAATTATCTAAAGTATTATTATAACTATTATTAAAACCACATCACGATATTTTCGAAACTTTTCCCGCCCCTTCTTCGTCGTAGACGACGGAATTTGGTGATTTTTTTCACAAAAATAGGAGCATAAAGTGTTTTAAACAAACTCAATGCCTAGTTACCACATTAAATTTGACATAAAATGCTTAAGATTTCAAGTCGAAATGTGCGGGCGTCCGCATGAAAAGGGCCCTTTTGGCTAGTTCTACTCTAGGAGATATACGAGTTTTTGTATAAGTTGAGGTCAAAATTATTATTCTTGGCTTTGAGTGGGGGATGATACTGAGACCTATAGTGAATTAATTGGGACTCCTCACATCCAGATAGCAACCGGAAGTAGGTATATTTCATCTTCGAAGAAAAAATATAACATGTTTGCTTATGGCACTCGCCAAGTTCAGATTTGTTTTTCTCGAAAAACGGTTTTTCGAAGTTTCAACTTCAAAAACGCCCTGTAATTCTATACTGGCCATACGGGATATTTTTCATGCAGACGCCCACTTATATTGCATTTCCATCCACATAGTTAAATTTTCAACTAAAATAGATTAATTTTGTACCAACAGGAATAAATTTTCAAAAAATGTTTGAGAAATTTTCTTTGAGCTTCTAAACCCGAAAAAAAAATTTTCAACCAAGAGAGATTATTATTCATTTAAATAGTTGAATTTTCAATTAAAAAATTCACTAATTGTAGACGAAATAGTTACTATTACAACAAAATAGTTGAATTTTCAAACAAACGAACCAATTTTTAACAAAATAGTTGAATTTTTAATCAAATATGTGGTTGAATTTTCAACCTACAAAGATGAATTTTCAACTAAATCGTCACATTTTCAAACAAAAAATATTAAACTTCAACCAAAAAAAAGTTACATTTTTAATGAAATATTGAAACCTTGAAGACAAAAAGGCGAATCTTTTAGAAGACAGATGAATTTTCAACCCAGATTTTTCCTACAAAAAATATGAATCTACAACAAAATGCATCAATTTTAAACCAAATAGTTTGAAATTTTTAACTAAAAGCGACCAATTATGACAAAAAATGGAATAGTTACATTTTCAGTTACAGAAATTAATTTTGTCAAAAAAAAAAGAATTTTTAGGAAAATTTTTAACGAATAAAGTACATTTTTAACAGAATAGTTCAACTTAGAAAAAAAATTTAATTTTCAACAAAGGAAGATGAATTTCAAATGAAAAATTTAATAGTTGAATGTTCAACTAAAAATGATCCATTTTAACCCAAAAATGGAATAGTTAAAGTTTGAGTTAAAAAAAATCAATTTTCACAAATAAAGACAATTTTTAACACAATTAAATCTGAGACTAATAAAATTAATTTTCAACAAAGCAATTCAACTTTCAACTGAGTAGATGAATGTTGAACCAAAAAAGATTAATTGTAAATGAAAAATTTGAAAGTTTAATTTTAAAATAAAAACTACCAATTTTTGGCAAAAATGAAATAGTTCAATTTTTAGTTACAAAAATTAATTTTCAAACAGAAAAAACGATTTCATAACCAAATAGTTGAATATTTGTCTAAAATCGATCGATTTTCAACAAAAAATGAAATAGATGAATTTTCAGTTGAAAAAATTAAATTTCACAAAAAAAAAAGAATTTTGAAAGAAATAGTTAAATCTGAAATCAATAACATGAGGTTCGAATTTGAGTGAAAATTTGAGAAAAAGGGAATGTTTCGTGAAAACAGGGTAAAAAGGAGTTTTTTAAAAGAAGGGAATAGGGGGAAAAGTGTGAAGTCACATTCTGCATTAAACTCTCACGCCTACGTGACAAATCGTCATAAACCATGTACCCCTCCCCCCCTCTTGAAAATATGACGTTGTTTTTAAGCGGCCCCTTTAGAGTTTTTATATACAATAAAATTGGCAATTATTATCAAATTTGAGTTTTGTCACGTTTATAAGAAAGGTCGAAGGAAAACTACTACTAATAATAGCAACTCTCTTATTTGTACCTTGATGAAAGTATTCAAAATTTCTTAATAATATTAGCTGCATCTACTCCTCCTGATATTCGGAACGACTAGAAATTTTTTGATTTGTCCTGGATGTCCCGAAAAAATGCGTTTGTTTCAAGTCTGATCCTCTAATAATAAAAATGAGCGTTGTGTACATTTCTTCTCTCACGCACGCTAACAAGAATCAAAAAATGAAGCTTTTGTATTCATAATGATAAAGAATAGAGTTATACATTTATTTAAAGACATTAAATCAAAGTTTTAAATAATTCGCATAGTTAGTTTTATTATTAAAGGGCTGAGGTAGGTGCTCGGTAATTTTGCCATAACTCGTGGATCACAGTGCGGAAGGAACATGCCGTGCTTTACACATCCTTGTTTAAGGGATGAAGGAATAATGGCTGTACCTTTCGCATGGAGAGTAAATGCCTGTGAGATAACGGATAGGTTAATACGCGACGGCCAGAATCAGCGTGATTTAAGACCCTCGGTATTTCTTTCATAGCTGCTTACTATTCTTAACACCATCCTTTTCCCTGAGGATTCAAGTAGCAAAAAAAAAAAGGTTGCGCCATAACTCCTTACGAAATTAACTCACTCAATACTGCTCGAAGAAACACGCTTTTATCACGAAAATGTCATTCTGCTACTTACAAACCTCAGTCACAGAAGAATTGTCATTCTTATATTTACTTTATTAATTGTATAATTTCTTATTAAACTTCATCTAAGGTAAATTTTGTTTTGGAATAATCGTCAAAATCATTAAAAGTAAATTTTTTCATTCATAAAAATAATTAATAAGTGGTTTTTAGAGGATACCATCTGTTTTGTAGTGTGTTAACCCTTTAGCCATATCAAAGGTTCTATGTTTGAGCTCACTTATCGCTGGCTTTTGTCTCTGTATTTTTTTCTATCACCCAGTTTGATAGATTATAATCTATCAAACTAATAATACTAATAGTAATATATATATATATATATATATCGCGAACCTGTAGCTGATTATTTAACGTGTATGTTAGCTATGTTTGACCGATTATCCCCTAAATTAACAGAAGAAGAGGAAGTAAGTTATGCTTATCGAAATTTATTGCCGCGCTTACATCTTTCGATTCAAAGATCCACCATACGAAATTTCCCGCATTCAGAATGAAAGGCGGTAGCAGCGGAAAAAGGCTATAGGGTTGGTAAAACATTTAAACCACCCCAGCGCCAGACCGTTCACTGTTGCCGGACTTGGCGTATCATGAGTCTAACTACCGACCAAAAATTAAACATAAAGAAACTATCGCTTTGTTGAATGAGAAATTAGAATGGGAGAAACCCATCGATAGCGCTTATCTGACAAGAGATACCGAAGCGTCACGAACTTCCATTCCTAAACCTAGTCGAAACCCTAATAACCCTAGTCGAAATTCCAACCCTAATCAAAATCCCCATGCAGGACACGACTCTAACCCTAGCCGAAATGCCAACCCTAGTCGAAACCCCAATGCAGGAAATAATGCGAGAACCGAGTTTAATGCTAATGCTAGTAAGAAAATACAAAAAGATAAAAGTTCTAATCAAGCTTCTAAAAGTTCTGATTCCATTACCAACCCATTTTTTCCCCTAACAAATGAATTCGAAAATCCGGAAACTTTCTCAAAAAATAATATATTCTGTTGCAATTGTGTTCAGCAAGGCCGACACCAGTATTGTGACGAACCTAGAAACATACATTGTTTTGGTTGAGGGAGAAAAGACGTAACGAAGCCTTCCTGTCCTAATTGCACGGGAATCGAGCAAAAGAATTGTCAAGCGGGGCTGCAGCGATTCCTAACTTTCCTGAAGGGCCCCTCAAAAGTAATAAAGTTGTTTGTGTAGTTCTTTCTGAACCTGTCCAGGTTGAGGGGGGAATCGCTGGAGCAACTGCCGAGATAATTAACCTGGAATTTTCCAAACTTTCTATGTCTTTTAAAACCAGAGATATTAGCTGTTCCCCACACTTTTACTCTCTTTCAAATAATGAATTGCTTTCCTTAGATGAACACACTTAACAATCCAATATAGTTAACCCCTCTCCTACTCCAATTCTTCAAATGTCGGAAATTTATTATGCCCCTACACCTTTCAGTGGACTTGAACCCTTGATGTTTGTTAACCTTTATATTTTAGGTCACCCTATCAAGGCTTTAATCGATGGCGGTTCTTCCAGGACCTTTATAGAACCAGAAGGTATAATACTCGCTGAAAATTTAGGACTAAAAATGAATCAGAGTAATGGTTTAGTGCAGGTGGCAAACAGTAGCTTGGAAGTAGTTTATCAAAAAGTTACGGTACCCATGGAATTAGAAAAAAAGAGAGACTCATGTCTGTGCGAGTAATGAAAAGCTTACCAGTAGCCCTAGCTCTAGGTTTAGATTTCATGAAACTTTTCAAAGTGCAAATAAAGTTTGTGGACTGGAACTGTAATTTTAAGGAGGACCCCTTTAGAATATTTACATTCGAAATAGAGGAATGAACCAAAGACAGTCGCTACGGGTTGAATGAGTTAGCAACGGATCAGGCCGAAATACTTGAAATATTTTTAAAAATTGAATTACCGGAAATTCCCGAAAAACCGGGATCAACTGATCTAACGGAATACATAATTAATGTTAACAGACATTCAGCTATAAAACAAAGGCATTATTTAGTATCTCCTAAAGTCTTGGAGGCTTAAATCGCGGAAGTAGATAACATGTCAGCAGATGATATTAAAGAACCCTCGAAAAGCGATTGGTTGTCCCCTGTTATGATGGTTAGAAAGCCCGATAAGAGTTATCAATTTTGCTTGGATTTCCGAAAGTTAAATTACGTCACTAAGAAGGATGCTAACCCCCTTCAACAGATGAATGGAATATTAGACAAGTTGCGTAAAGCTAGATATATCTCAAAAATTGATTTATTCCAAGGCTTCCTTCAGATTCCGCCCGAGTTAAGAAGTCGTGAAAATATCGCACTCACTGTACCAGGCCGTGGGCTTTTTCACTTTAAATGAATGTTCTCTGTTCTTAAAAATTCCTCCGCAACTTCTCAGAGATTACTGGATCGCCTAATTGGCCCTGAAAAGAAACCCCATTGCTTCGCCCATCTGGAGGATATAATAATCGTGACGAAAACTTTTGAAAAGCACTTGGAATAGAATATGTCATATCTTATGCTAGTAGGTCTCTAACAGTAGCAGAACAGCAATGTAATACTACAGAAAAAGAATGTCTTACCGTTATATCGGCCATTCAAAAGTTTTGCGCCCATTTAGAGTGTTACCATTTCAAGGTTATCACAAACCATAGTGGTCTGCATTGGCTGCATATTCTCAAAAATCCAACCGGTAGACTCGCGAGGTGGGCGTTATCGTTACTCGAGTATGATTATAAAATAGTACATAGCAAAGGAGCCCTTCATCACGTCCCCGATTCCCTATCTAGATGCCGGGATGTTATAGAGATGTAGCCGACTATGCCTGTAATTGCGAGATTTGCCAGGCTTGCAAGGTAGATCAAAAGGCACCCACGGGATTTATGGGACAGCGCGTCGTGCAACAGTCCTGGATTGTCGTGGCTGCAGATATAATGGGACCGTTTCCCCCAAGCAAGTCAGGATTCGAATATGTGCTCGTAATCCAGGACTTGTTTACTAAGTGGGTTGAGTGTGTTCCGTTGCGATCGCCTAACGGTGAAAGAATTCGCTATTCATTCCAAGAGCTCAGAATAAATCGCTGAGGATCCTCACAGGTTCTTTTAACAGATAATGCCACCGAGTTTATTGATAATACTCTTCACTCCCTAGTTCTGGAATTCAATACTTTACACTCTACTGCACCTCTGTACCATCCACAAGCTAACCCCGTTGAGGAGGTTAATCAAATATTGAAAACAATGACAGTATCATATATAAACAAGAACTATCGCTCCTGGGATGAACATTTGTCTGAGTTTCGCTTTGCCTATAATACCGCTTATCACATGACCTTAAAAACTACGCCTGCCTTTTTACACCTTGATCGCGATCCTAAGCTCATCAATTCTTTGCGAAGACGAGAAGACGGCGAACCTACAATAGACCCTCAAGCCTCCGAAATGTGGAAAGAACGCATGACGAAGTTACAAATTATGAGAGACTGGCTTATCGAGAATCTCGATAGCGCCCTTCAAAAGCAGTCCAGTCACTACAACCTCTACCATGGGCAGTTAAGATTTTCCCGTGATGACTTCGTATTATCTGGTAGTCGTACCCCATCATCCAAAAAGAAACGAATAGCTGCTAAGCTATCCTCTGCCGTTTATGAAAGCAGTAGTTTATCTTATAATAAAATTAGTGATATCCATATAGAAAACCTTAAGCCCTATATAACTTCTGATCTCGATCCTGACTCTGATTTACAGATGCCGTAGTCGTCTCCTTAGTCGCTTCCCTAGTCGCCATCACCGTTACCCTGATCATCGACCTTCATAGTCGCTCCCCTGTCACGCTTACGGTCTCCGCCACACAGATCACCCAGCACATTCATCGTCTAGGAAATCGCATAGTATGGATGAGGAAATAATACATAAAAAGGGGATGATAGAGGAACAGGACGATAGTGTCTTCACGGAAGAGGACAATAAAAAAGTGCGCAAAACACCGGATTGGAGATATTTAAAGCCCTATCAGGCCATTCTCGATAAGACTTGTAGCAGCCACCCAGGATTATTTATAGCCGTGAAGGAGGCCATCACCGCGGAGATGAAACATGCAGCAAGGCCGAGAACCGCGGAAGTTCCGACAGAAGAAGAACCTGATACTGGCATCATTCTTGTGAAGATTTTCGCTGATGAGGAGGAGGAAATGGACGTCGTTCTCGAAGAGCTCTACCGCTCAGGACTCTCCGAAAAGGATGAGGCTCCTGTTGTGGAATCCAAAAAAACCTTTGAAGAGAACCTATGGGAAAAAGACCGATCACAAAGAACCTTTTGAGCCAAGAGCTGGCCCTTCTCAATCCTCGTCTGACTGGTTGGCCATTGAGGGACCCAGTTACGAAGCACCCAGAAGCATATGGGATCAAGATACCAAGATTAGACCCGGACGTTGGAACTGCCATGAATTGTCCCACTGCTATCCAGCCTGTCAAAAGCCGTTCATAAACAAGTTCTGCTTCAATTGTGGACAACCTGGGGTCACAGTCCGCCAATGTGTCAGCTGCAATGAGCTCTTGTCTGTCGTATCTAGCTTTTTTACCGTAGTAATCCCAGTGTCGTACCAGAGAAAATCCATCGCCGCTTCTCCGAGGGTCCAAGTCAGGTCATCCAGGATACTCCCAGGGAGGAAAGGACATTTTCTGTGCTCGGCGAATCAGCCTGTAAGATTTTCTGAATTCTCATCTTGTGAAACCTCTCAGGCTTTCCCTTTTTTGCCAAGAAAGCATGTACCTTGACAACCCTTAAATTTCTATTTGTCTCATTCTAGTTGGCCAAGAAAGCCCTAGAATGTATCTAGTTGGCCGAGAAAGTCCTTGATAAATCTTATCTGATCATAGTTGGCCAAGAAAGCTCTAAAATTCAATTTGTTGCCCAGAGTGCTCCCATTAATGTTTTTGAGGTTAGTTTAGCCATGTGGCGACGAGGTTTCCCAGGATTAAATCTTTTAAATTAAAAAATGCTGGTTCTGATTTTGTGACTTTTATCTAATTTTGTGCAACTTACTTTTGCCATGTTTTTATTTTGCGCAGTTTACCTTTAACATGATTTTTGTGAATCTTTTGTATCTGTAGATAGTTGCTCCCCCCCCCCGCACTTTTTACCGAAAATTAATTGATATTTCCTGCGTTTCCTTTTCAGAAGAAATTCACCGTATTAAATTAAGACCGGCACTATTGTTAAATTCCGCGAAATCGTGGAGTATCGGATCGGTAATACGTTAATTGGTTAAATCAATTCACTTTGTGTTTCAAAGGATCCAATTGTTAATGTTCTCAACGGATTTATGTTTCATTTTGCAACAAAAATCAAAAAGTATTTTTGAAGACGTCAGACTAAACTTTTAGGACTAAGAAATCGTCAATTTTATAGTTTTTGATCGATCTATGTTCTACCTATCGTATTAATTTATTAAAATAAATAGAAACTTGGTTAATTGTTATTATTATTCGTTGTATTGTCATTCACGAGCAAGAAGCCCTTATCACTACGAAACTACGCATTCTGCCTAATTTTCCCACTTGGAATCTGAGCTAGTTTGAATTCAAGTGAGTTCTAATTCCGGTACATCGTATTTTTAGAGATCCTCAAGGGAGAGTTGAGACACGGGCTACTTCAATTCTGATTGGTGCCGCTGTACCGGAACTAATTGAACTTTCATGAACTTTTATTGGCTTGAGTTGGCGCTATTTTCAAATCACAATTTTATTTGCAACAGGATATAAAACAGAATAGAGACAACACTCAAAGAAGAACATTTTAAATGATTGTAGAGGCTAGTTCTTAAGGTTAAAAATAATTAATATTCTCTTTGAAACACATATACTTCAAAATTTTCATAAACAAAAGAATGCATAAAAAAGAGCACTATTCAAATCTTTCGCCCCACCATGAAAATGGCAAAGTTCCTGGTGGGGGGAACGTGTCTCAGCTCTCCCTAGAGGATCTCTACGTAGACTCAATAATGTCGCTTGTTCTCTTGAGCTTAGAATTTAAAAGTTAGAATCCAAGGTTTAAGGTAACTTTTCGAGACCTTGTTTATTCATCGCGATTGTGTTGTTTTTGTCCCAAGGAAGGTCTGGCGCCCAACGAATATATATATATAGTAGAATAAGTAAGATTGAGATTACGGGGTCGAAGGTATATTAATTCTCTTAGTCCAAAAGACAATATTACAACTGCCACGGGAAGCGGACAGACCTCATATAATAAAGGAATGTTATGATTCGAATGCAGATGGACATAAAGGCGTTACTAAAATCAATGAGAAAATTAGACAAAAATTGTATTGGCCCAAATTAAAAACCGCTATCGCGGACTATGTCGGAGCTTCCGAAAGCTGTCAAATAAATAAATTAGTTAGAGTCAAAACACGCGAGCCGATGAAAATAACGGACACACCTCGTGAACCATTTGAGAAAGTCCAGATGGATGTAGTGGGACCGTTGCCAGTAACTGAAAAAGGTAAACGTTTCATTCTTACAATCCAAGATAATTTCTCAAAATATTCTGACGCGATCACCCTCGCCTATGTAGATTTAGTCACAATAGCAATTGTCCTATCAGAAAAATTCATATCACGATTCAGATGTCCGGGAACGATTCATACTGATCAAGGCTCAAACTTTATAAGCACGATCATGAAAAAGGTCTGTAAAATATTTACAATTCGTCAATTAAAATCCACAGCGTTCCACGCACATTCCCTGAGCTCTATCTAACGGAGCCATCATACATTAGTCGAGCACTCAAAGCAGTTTGCAAATAAGCACAATCGGGATGTCTGGCTGCGATTCACAATATTTTCTTATAATATCTCTGTTCATGAAGCTACCGGGTTTCTACCGCATAATTTAGTATTTGAAAAAGACGCAATTATTCCTTCAGAATTCGAAAGTTCTAAAGTTACGCCCACGTTTAGCGATTTTCTCGATAACATGCTAGTCAAAAAAATATTATAATTTAAAGTGCAACCCAAAAAAATTCAAGGTAGGCGACTTTGTCAACTTATTGAAAAAACCACGAAACAACAAGCACGACCCGCAATTCGTAGGACCATTTGAGATCATTAAATTAATTGGCGACATAGATCCTGAAATGCAAATAAAGAAAGGGAAATCAAAAAATTTCATTTGAATGAATTACGCCTGGCCTATATAATGGCCGAGGTAGAAGAAGATTCTTCATAGGCGACATAATTGAAGTGCAGTCACTGCCTTGAACAATTTGATTAAGGGGAAAGCGATAAATGGGTACAAACCAGGACAACATACCCATTTTTTTTTGCTGACCTTTGCCTTAAGCATCTGTAAATAGGGAAACGACCAAGAGAACCCATTTTTCAACCAAATATGAAGATCTCAAATTATAGAAACTCGATCATAAGTTATTAATGTTTTCTATAAATAATGATAAAATTAAGAAGCTATACGAAATTTTTATATGCGAAATCACAAGTTAGAACAGTTTTACTAAATACTAACAAACTTGTGAAATAATATCAAATGCACGAAATCATTTCTCTGAAAATCTCCATTTATAGAAACTCGATCGTAAGTTGTGAATATTATCGTAAATATTGCAGAATAAAAAAGTCGATAATAATAACTAGGGTTCACAAATAATTTTCTCGTCAAAAATGAATGTAAAATTTAGATTGCAGATAAACAATTATTCCGCGTCAATTTGAAAGTAATATGACAAGGAATAATTAACAATTGAAGCTTATTTCCACCCTATAAATAAAATTAAGTTGTGTAGGAAAATATAACAAATCTTTAAATCACAGTTATAATTAAACTACGAAGTGCAAAATTATAAGCGAAGATATAGATTTGCAAAACTGTAAGCCTCTACATCCCAAATCCTTTTTATTTCAAATTATGGCGGTTCTAGATATATCACAATGAAATATCTTTTTTTTGATAAGAAAGAAGGTCTTACGTATCACATACGTACGTTACCTGTCAATATACGACGACAACTTCTCGGCCCTGAGTTAGTCGTCGTCGGTAAGACAGAACTCTCGCAATTATTTAAATGAATGAAATTATTGGAACTAGATTAAAATAAACGAGAAAGTACACTAAAATCAAATTAAATATTTAGTATTGAAAAAGATCAGCGTCGAAGCATTGAGGTTAACCCGATAAAGGAATGCAGGAGAGAACTATTTAGAATTTAGACAAATGTTTTAACCATGTAAATCCTGCTTATTGTTAATTTATGCCTTTTTGGACCTCGTGGAAAATGTTTTCGTCGTTCGAGACCTTTCAAGAAGTTATAAAATCAAAAAGAAATAGCGAACCGAGCGTTAGAATAACCGTCCCAGAATTTAGAATTTCATGGTTTAATCTTTTAGTTTAGCTTTATGTATGCAAGAATTTAGGCAGGGTGGCAATAAAACCGATGTGTCTTCTTAGGAAACATACAATGCTTTCGGGGCACTTAGCTTGATGTATGCCAGATGCCCGTTATCCTTTTTTACGATTTCGAAGTTGATTGCTCTGGACTTGAGGGTTGTGGGGGTGTCCATAGGACCTCACGCAGCCCCCGAATTGGTTTTCTTGTACGAGAAGTGGCGACGGTTTTCTTTTCACGCGCAATTACAATAGTACGGAAACTAGAGATGGGCGTGGGGGAACCAACCATCTATTAGCTAGGTCAAGAGGGGAGTATTTCGAGCCTTGCCTCTCTCACTCTGTACCTCCGAGACTCAGAGAAATTTCAGCTCTGCTCAAGAGTACTTCTTTATCTCCAATTAGGACTTAATTTTTTAGTTCGGTTCGCTTGCACAATTATAATAAACAATAATTACCTAGCTTTTAATTCAGAGTTTAGTTTCAAACTTCCCGCTCAATCAACGACATTTTAGGACCCACAGACGTTTAATCAATATGAAGAGACCAGAAATTATTGAAGAGAGTGGAAAGTGGCCGTACAGTGGACAATAGCGCACTTGCTGCTTCGGGGACAAAGCTCGGGTATTTCAATTGGAAGTTTACTTTCTACAATGCACGAAGAGGCAATAGCATGATCCATGGCCATGGACAATGGCATCTGGTCGTTAGTGTCAAAAGAGATCCTGATGGCTGCTTTGTGTTTCTTTGGTGATATCTCGAGCATTCATTTCGTGTGTTGTGATTTGTAACATTACATTAAGAAAAAATGTCTGGTAGAAAATTAAGTGTCCTTCGACGTGAGATCGTGAGCTTTCATCAAAATAGGGACACTATATGCTCCGTTTGGCGTCACTTAGTGATCTCGAACGAAAATCGTCGTGTACCTTGCCCTTCATCAAATTACATAATAATCAAAAGCAATGAAGGCTCGAGGATCCGGCAGAATAAAACAGTGGGTTATAGTATAAAATTCGACAGGATTTTATACATATTTGTATTTTTTGCAGGTATAACTTAGATTCTAGAATATGTTTCGTCTGATTCACGCGGCCTTTTTTCAATCGGTCACATTCGATACATCAATTTTTGCAACCAATCGATCGCAATCAGCAATTAGCTTTTAAGAATACCGATTCAAATAATTTTTACTGCCGATTTAAATGCATCCAATCAATTTTTGTTTCCTGGGTTATTATTATTATTCAGGTTCAGTTCGTCCCCGAGACTCTAGGGGCGCTGAAAGTCGTGAAGGGAAAAATACATTGGGCTCTTATGGCACCTTACACTCTCTTTAATACTCTCTGGAAGAGACGAGATGGGACGACACAGATAGCCGGCGAGCAGAAGTGTCAACTCTTAACCGGGAAACGACGTGAAACTCAATCCTTGCGGTTCGCAGCCAAAATAGCCCAATTGACGGGTCTCTCGCACTCAAGTAGCCCAACTTGAGGCTTGTCGCAAATCACCGATTTCAGTCGCACACAGAGATTCTGAAGTAGCCCAATTCGCGATTAATCGCGCGATCTCGCAACACTGACTGATTGACTGGGGTTTTCCGTCCCCCGACTGGGTCACGCTTCCTATCGGACCACCAGTGCTGCTAGGGCCAAAAAAAAAAATCTTTAGTTTTCCTCGATTTTTCTGCAAAATTTTCAAACAGATTTGAGACATTTCTTCAAATTTCAGACATAGTTTTAGGCTTTTTTAACAGTATGAAAAGTAAAATTAACTACTTAAGATCAAAATATGGTAACAACCAATAATTTATTTATTCATTTTAGGGATTTTAGACTAATATGTCTTGTCCCTAGCTCTAGCAGAAAAGGGAGAAGATCAAGTTGGTCGTGCGTACGCGTACATATTTTCAATTCACAGTTCACATACAGATTAGGTTAAGGCGGGAAATTCAAAACATTGAAACTCTGTTATCCTTGAAATAGACTTGAATTAAATCCAAATATGTTAAAACTGTAAAAATAAGTTTCAGAATTAAGTTTTTATAAAGCATGTCTTTATTATAAACAACTAATTATACATTACACATAATAAGTCTGGCTTTTCTTATACGTGAACATGTTTTAGAGATTTAGAAGAATTGTTAGCTCAAGTTTCAGATTTTTCTAAATACCTAAAATGCTCTAGGAATTCAGAAAAATTACCCGAAAGAAAATTTAAAACATTGAAAATCTTCTATTCTTGAAATTGACTTACATTAAATCCGAATATGTTAAAACTGTAAGAATAAGTTTCAGAATTAATTTTGCATGAAGCATCTTTTTATTATAAATAAATAATTATACATTACACGTAATAAGTCTCGCTTTCTTGTACGTGAACATGTTGTAGAGATTTAGAAGAATTGTAAACTCAAGTTTTAGATTATTCTAAATACCTAAAATGCTCTAGGATTCAGAAAAAAATGAGCCGAAAGTGTTATGAGTACCTTAATAAATCTGGAATTCAGAATACGTGATTGGTCAAACTCCATGCGAATAAAAGTGACGTAAAACACTGAAAAAAAATTTTAAACACATCTTCAAAGAAAAATCTTCAGATTTTCATGAAATTTCTTCAAATTCTTCAAAAATCTGCAAGCTAGTCAGTTTTTCCTCAAATTTAAAGAAAAATCCCCCAATCTAGCAGCATTGCACATCACTGAATATCAGTTTATCAGACCCGCGAATCCCCACTTTTCATCATCTAATTGCTTGCGCAATTACCGATCCATTAATTTTCTTTCCTTTCTTGGATGATTCCGCCAAATCGCTTCCCTCTATCCTTTTAATATTTATAATTTAGAGTCATAGTGCTCAATTAGTCTAAACCGTTTCACTACTCTACGACCTTTGTCCGTTGCCGGCGACTTTTTCTCGCGACTGAGACCTCATCAAGTTGCTTATAAATAGGCTTTATCTGTAACTCGCAGGTTGTAGTACATTTGCTTAATACATGTTAATTGTCTATGAAATTTTGCCCTTCCTTGCTTTGAAATATCAAGTTTTCTCACTGCTATAAAAGCAATACTATTGCATTGCAAATTTTATTATTCATCACATACATATATATGCCAAACGCTTCAATTTGAGCCATCCCTGACAAAAATACGTAAAAGAATATGCAATGTGTAATAAAATTGTAGCATCACTTTTTTAAAAATTCAAGAATTTAATTATTTTCCTTGAAACTAAACTATGAAAGCTTGAGGCTTATCATTCATGATAATGACTATGGTATAAATACTAAGGCCACATTCATGTCAGTCATATCCACGAAAAAGATGCTCTTACGCACCATATACTAGGTGTTTCACTCGCACTCACGTTTTCATATGACTGATAAAAATGTAACCTTAAGTGTATATGTATACTCTGCTGCAGCACCAAAATCTTTATTAGTTGAACATACTATGGACCTAAAACTTCTCTATCGCGTTAACCATTTTTTCCTCTAATTGGAAAGAATGAGAATCGTTCGTACTCTAGTCTTATCATTGGCGGTTGTCCTTAATTTTATTGGTGAATATATTAATAATATAATATATCTACAATTTTTTAGTATATTTTTAAGCCTTACGCAAACGAGAATTTATCCGATTTAAAGGCGTTGAAACCAGGACCCTACCTCAGAATTTAGTTGCCTAATTTTACTTCATAAATACTAGGATTACATCTTTTTTTAAATAATTAGGGCCTATTTCAGATTAGAATCAAATCTGTATTTGGAGTGAAATATTGGCTAATTTCAATACTTTTTGTGTAAAACGTTTTTTTATGCTCTGATTAGAATAAAAAAAAACCTACACAAAAACTATTAAAATTAGCCCATTTTTCACTCCAAATGCAGATTTGATTTCAAACAGAAATAGGCCCTAATTATCTAAAATAGATTCAATTTTAGTATTTAAGGAGTAAAATGAGGCAATTCAATTATGACTTTGGGGTCCTGGATTCAACCCACTCAATATGCATTCTATTCAATTTACTATTTTTTTACAAACTCTATCTGAAATTGTCCGAAATAAGTATGAATTTACTCTACATTTATTCCGATTAAATGAACTCGGAATGTCAGTGTTATGAAAAATGAAATTCGAAAAGTGTCGGAATTTTTACGTATTTCATATAAAGAAAGTACTTGGAGGTAAAGTTGAAGTAAAAAGTGTGTCTTATCGATACCTTGAGTTTTATATGTTATCTGAATATTACTTGGAGTTTCTTTCTAGTGGGCAGGCCTATAATGATTTTCCTATCATTTATTTCCTATCATTTTTCACGATAGGATCATCCTCAAATTTTTTTGTGAAATTCATTGAAATTCCTTAGGGGGCGTTCAAAAAATACGTATCACTTTTTCCTGAAATTTTCACCTCCCCCGTACGTGAAGCTCTTTCTATAGTAACTGTGTGTTAGTTTAACATTGGCGTAAAGCTCAAATGCCCCCCCCCCTTGGGCGTTACGTATTTTTTGAACGGCCCCTTAAAATCTTCTGAATCGCTAGGAATTTCTTCAAATATCATTTCATTTAATTTATTTTCCAAAGTTCTCTAGAAATCCCTTGAAATCTTACATAAAGTATTTTGATATCCTACAAAATTCGATGAAATCCCTTGACGTTTTTCACATATCTTGATATTCTTCGGAATTTCTTCAAATCGCTTCAAATCTTTTAAATCTTTTAAAATCCAATAAATCCTTCGAAATAATTTAAGATCCTATAAAATATAATCATGAAAGTTCATTAAAATGAATAGAAATCTTTGAAATCCCTGGAAATATGTTTAAATCTTAATGATTCAAACCTTTAAATCTTGTGAAATTTCTTGAAATGCTTGGAATCGCTAGAAATTTCTTGAAATTTTATTTATTGAAATATCTTGAAATTCTTTAGAATCAGTTGAAGTAGCAGAAAATCTTTAAAATCACGTAAATCTCTTGCAATAATTAGAGATCCCATAAAATTCCTTACATGTTGTGACATTCTTCGAAATATGTGCTGTCAAATCTATGAAAATCCTAAAAAATTCTTTTACATTCTTTGAAACGTCTTGAAAATCTTTGGAATCTTTTAAAATAGCCTAAAATGTTTAAAATCCTCCGAAATTTTGTAAGTTTCTTCATAGCCCTAGAAATGATTAAAATGTGTAAAAATCCCTCGATATAATTTAAAATCCTTCGTCAAGTAAATAAATAAATCATTCGTTTCTAGTTGTTCTATGCTTTGCATCACTTACAAGAAGATCTAAGTAAGATGTAGGTAGTTATGAAAATGGAACAAAACATTCTTATTTTAGTCCTATTTGACACGCCGGGAGCTCAAACGACCCATAGTTTTGTTACGAGCAAAAATGTCAAAAAAATATTCCACGCGCAAAAATGTTCCAAACAAAACTCAGGCGCAAAAATGATTAAAACAAAACACACGGGCAAAAACGTCAAATAGATTTTCACCGCGCAAAATTGATCTTTTACAATTTTACAAATAAATTCACGGGTTAATCGGTCATGGCACAACTTTCTATGGTCACAATTTTCGTATTATTACTTTGAGTTCTTTCTAATTTGATTTTAATAATTTAAAAATAAATCGTTTAAAAAGCAATCGTTCTCGGTTCTTTGCTTATACGTTATAAATTAAGTTGTGCCGGGGTGTTAAAAACGAATTGACTATGGAAGCGGAGTGAAATGGCTTACTTTAATTGATAAATAAATAATAGTGCAATTCCACAGAGCAAGATGTGAGTGATTTTTAACGAGCCCAGACATAACCTCACTAGGTGATCGTTCGTTTAATGATTTTATTACCTATTCTGCCTTCTGTCTATGTGCCTTCTAGTAATCGAGTGATTTCTATCATCATAATATTCAAGCTTCTAATAATTATTTACCGGAATTGAGAGCAAAAAAAGTGATTATAAAACAAAGTCCTATATTGGTGTAGGTGAATCAACGCGGTAACCGTATAAGTGTTTAGGTGTGACACACACATTTCTTCTTCTTCTTCTTCTTCTTCTTCTTCTTCTTCTTCTTCTTCTTCTTCTTCTTCTTCTTCTTCTTTAAGAACAGCCAATGGCTGTTCTACGTTGACACCATACTTGCTTCAGCAGCCTTGTATATACGGTCACGAACTAGTGTTGGGATTTTATATTACCCAGTGGTATAATCTGAAACGAACGGAAAGGTTCTCCCCCACCGGGGAGAGAAAAGGCTCTTGCACGTGTGGGAATCCCGTCCACCACGCATGCGCCAGGAAAATCTCTTCGTAGTCCCTGGTGACAGCAGACATCCAATGCAGCCAACCTCACAGGATTTGACAGTTGTTGTTATTGCTTTGTGGGGGGTGGTTGATCCACCCTTCCACCCAAGTTGGATATGAAATAACAAACAAAAATACCAAAGAATTAGATTAATTACGGCGAAATCGTTTAATTGGAACCCTGTAGTCTGACAAGCGGTGGTTCAGGTCAGATGGCCTAACTTCCGTAGTATATCGTATTTCTACTTTTTTCAAAAACTTTTACATTAATCAAATTCAAGGTCATCTTACGACAATTCTTAATGATAATAGAAAATGAATCATTACATTGTGATGAGATATTAAGTTGTTATTGACGTTAGCAGTCTTCAACATTTAATACAATAATTGGAATCACACCAAAGACTAAGATTCTTTTGAATGCTCGCCGTAGAACTCTTATGTTCTCGGCTAGTAACGCGCTGTTCGCAGACAGACCGTAGATTTGATTCGTGATTCCAAACTCATATCCCCAGTAAAATTATTTTGAAGCTGAATTTGATTGTTTTTAGATTCATTTATGCGGGGTACGAATTACCCCGTCACAATATATATAAATATTTTTTGTACAAATTTTATACAAAGCTCATGGTTACTCAACAGATATATTTTACAACAAATATTTCTAATAAGGAAATGAAACAATGTTTGGTGGAGAGTTAAAATTTATCTTTTGGTTATAAAATCTATTATGTTTTTCGTTCAGAATTCGTCTCTGTTGCTAGAAAATTTAATTCTTTTGCAAAAAAAATCATGTTCAGTTTTATTTTCATTGAACCATTTTGTTGAAAATTACCTTTTTTTGTTGAAAATTCGTATTTTGTGCTTCAAATTTCAACTGGGTGGTAGATAAGAAATCTTTCTTGATTCTAAATTCAACTTTTATGTTGAATTTACGTCTTTTTGGTTTAAAAATTCATTTTTTTCAGGAGGAAGATTTACCTATTTAGTTAAAAATTCAACTTTTTTGTTGAAAATTCGTCTCTTTTGCTTGAAAGTTCAACTAAGTGGTTGTCGGATTTTTGGTAAAATATTAGATTTTTAGCTTCGAAATTGAACTGTTTTATTGAAAATATGTCTGTTTAGGTTCAAAGTTCATCACTTTTGGTAGAAAATTAATATTTTTTGGTTTAAAATTCAACTATTTTGTGGAAAACGCCACATATTTCGACTTGAAATCTCAGGAATGTGGTACGTAAATTAATTTTATTATTACTCTTTTATCACTATTTCCACTGATTTGAAAGCATTTTTGGCTGTGAAGTCTGATATTAGATTTAATTTAAACGAAGAAGACATTGAAATTTCCCCTATTTGTGCAATATCTTTCTAAAAAATTGACAAAATGACTTCATCATTGCTTATTTCATGGATAATACTAATAGATTTTCACCAAATTAGGAGAAACAATTTTAACTCACATATAATTAGCATTTAAAGAACTTAAGCGCTCATTGATAAACTGGAGGTGTCATATATAATATTTATCACTTCAGTCCGTGATTAAGGAAAGGTTTTACGTATAAATAAATAATTTTTTAATTAGAAAAACACATAATTAAATTGGACGGGGGGAAAAAGTTTGGTTGGGAAGAAACCGGGAAAACCCCGAGAATTTCAAATAGGCTGTTTGATATATAAGGAAAATGTAGAACGGACTGGAAAAATGAACAGTTAGTCTGGCAAAAGTCAGGGTATTTCGAAATTGGGATTCTGCAGCAACCGTGCAAAGATTCAGTTAAATTTTTGTTTGTTTGTCGATGGAATGACGATTTTTGATCTACTAGTCTTTTGTTAATATGTTTATTGAAACACGAGCTTTCGCCCAACGACGTTGAGCCTCATCAGGAGGTGGAATTTTCCTGAATCCATTTTACTCGCCGTTCAAGGCGCTGTTTCGCTGTTAAAAGAGATCTTATTTTTTGCGTCCAGCGCTGCTCGATGGTCAATAGTTCACACTTGTTTAGCGTGTGATTTGCTTTCCTTGAGTTTCGAGCAAGTGCCCTAGCTTTTGGAGTGAATTTTTTATTTGATGTTATGTAGCTAATCACGAACCGAATATTTGATGCATGCCGTCTCGCCGTTTCAATTTTGAGCTGAAGCTGTGCAATACGCTCGCGAGTCTTACTCAGGCTCACTGAAGTATCGTTACGAATATTGTCGCCAAGCAGGGAGACCGCCTTCTCGTAAACTACACAGTTCAGATTCCACAGATTAACATCTTCGGGGAGCAAATCGGGGAGAGCATTATTAGCTTCAGATAATTTGTCCATCCTAAAAAGACTTTTTAGTGGATAGATCTCCTACTTCTCATGTTGGCATTATCGGCTATCTGCAAAGGTGGTCTTGCTGGAACGGCTGGTGCGTTCGCTGGAAGATGTTGCTCTTTTTCTTGCCGATAAGGAACTTCATATTCCTTTTTGCGCAAAAAGGATACCTCATCTCTTAAATACTGAGGCGTTTTATGAGCATATTGCGGGTACATACCCAACAGTCATGTAACCTCTGCATAAATCCTCTTCACGCCGGTGAGCTTCTTTTCCAACAGGTAAGGATGTCCCTCCTGAGTTGGTCTGACCACTTAGATCGATGTTTTCGCGTTTGTTTAATTATTAGTATATTATATTATATTATTATATTATATATTCCTTCAAGTGACGAAGACACGTTACTTGAAAATTTCTAAGCGAATTGAAAGACGGTCTGGTGATCGAAGTCCAGCATACACAATAGTCAAACTGTTGCATTTTACAGGCGCCAGAAAACACAATTTTCAATTACAAAGAAAAAATAACAACAAGAACATTTTGCGAAAAACTATCCGTTCCGGTCGGTATAATTGCCCTTATATTACGTGGTTGAGTTATTAAATTAAAGAATGCATTCATGTGAAGGTATTATGTGTGTGGCGAAAGCCTGAGTCGTTTCAAGAGCCTTAAGCTACTATTACTAAATTCTTAATATTTTTCAGTGTGCCTTTTCCCGCTGACAGTTGGGGCAACATATGGCTGGACATCTCCTGCACTACCACACCTAAAGAGCAATAGTTCCAAAATTCCTATTACGGTAGTCGAGAGTGCATGGCTAGCTACATCATTCGATATTGGATTATTTACCGGTAACATAATATGTCTATTTATGGCAAGTTTTCTAGGCCGAAAAAACTGGATTCTTATGACAGCAATACCTTAAATAATTGCATGGTTGATGATTGTTTTCGCAAAAAACATAATTACATTATACATTTCACGATTTATCATAGGCACAGTTTCTGATTTTATGTTCGCAATGATACCAATGTACATAGGAGAAATTGCTGACAAAGATCTTAGAGGGATACTACTTATGGGAATAAGGATTTCTTTGAATTTAGGACAAATGTACGTGAAAACATGCGCTGTACTATTTTCCTATAACACCATGAACATACTGATGTTGATGATACCAATTCTTTTCTTTGCAACATTTTATTTCATGCCTGAAAGTCCTTATTATCTCATGTTGCAAAATCGAAGAGAAAAAGCCCTAGAAACCCTAATGAATTTAAAAGGAGTCAAGGAACCAGAAATTCTACATTCTGAACTGGAAAGAATAGAAAAATCCGTAAAGAAGAGTCAAGAAAATAAAAGATGGAAGTTTCGAGAATTGTTTGCTGTTGAAAGAAACCGGACAAGTCTCTTTATTGCCTTGTTGGCTTGGACGACCAAATATTTATCAGGATCAGCATCTATTATTGCGTTTACTCAAGACATTTTTGAAGAAACAGAAATCTCCTTGGGATCTGACATATGTGCAATGATAATTGCAATAATTGGGGTAACAATGGTTCTAGTGTCTACCTTCATTATCGAACGCGCTGGCAGAAGATTTACTTTCTTATTTTCTGGCGTATTTTCTGCCCTGGGTCTAGCAACAGTAGGATTTTTTTTTTTCTTGAAAAATTATGTCGAGGCAGAAGTCAAATCTATCACTTGGCTATCACTTGCGGGATTAATTGTTTACGAAATTGCATTTTCTTTGGGACTTTCTTACGTGCCCTTTATTCTGAACGGAGAAATTTTTTCTCTTGGTGTCAAAATTCCGGCCGTGGCTTTCATTCATACAACAATGAGTATACTGATGGTTATTATGAAAATTTCATTTCAATGGTTAAATAATTTAGCAGGTTCTTATACCACTTTCTGGATTTACGCAATTTGCAGTTTCTTCGGTTCAATTTTCTATTTCTGCATTGCGCCTGAAACTAAGGGGAAGACCCTGGAAGAAATTCAGGATAAAATTCATGAACAAAATATAAGAAAGTTTTAAGAGAGTGAAGAGTTCAATAAGGAAAAAATAATACAGATTAATATATCTGATTAAACGGACACTAGGCGGAGAGTGTACATTTTTGCAGCACGCAGTGCATAGTGAGTTCCGACATGCGTAATTTGCTCCATTGCAATATTACAATTCATTGAGAAAATATATTCTAGCATTTTTTAATAATTTTAGGAATTTCAATTTTTGGCAAGAGAAAAGTAGCTTAAGCTGCTCGAAGGGACAATGAAAAATTATAAATTGTGGCGAAGTGAAATACACTTTCCACATTAATAGTAAAAGTAGGGAAAATTGCCGGTGGCGGGCTGCTCGTTCCCAGGCGCATAAAATGAACATATTTCCAATTCATTAAAGAACAGCAACGAGACCATTTTTCGAAAAAGGGCTCTAAGCGGGCTTGTATCTAGCCCTTCAGATTATGTGATTAAAATATTACATCAAACAATTAATCCTTGTAGGAGAAAAGTTGTCACTTGTAATACATGGACTAAGAATCAAGCCCCAGGAAGCCTCTTAAGGTATAAACTTGTACCTCATCCATACTTCATTGCAATTGTTTGACTCTGCTTAAGGAGTTATTTCATGTATATTAATTTATAAAATTTTAGAATAAATATAATCTGTATGTCATTGAATATGTGCACATGTAATTATTAATAGTTTTAAATAAAAAAACTAGATCGAAGTATGTGTACTATACCTTCAATTAAACTAAAGAATCATAGATCCTTATACATAGTTTGTCTCTTATTGATATTTTTACAGCTTAAATTATAGTTAGATTTTGAAGATTAGATATTGCAAATAAAATCCGCATTGAGTCTATTTGCCACGAAATCAGTCGTCTAAAGCCATACTAATTGAATTAAAATGGACATTTTAAAGAAGTTCAAGCAATATAGAAAATAGGAATCAACTACCGTATTTAAGAGATATTAATGAACCTGACAAGGTGCCTCATCAAGATTTTTCAGAAAGTTAGAAATATCTAGCTAGAGTACGCAGCAGCTGCTACTAGTAATTCATTTCAATTCATTATCATCTAAAGATCTATTCTATGGTAATTAAGAAAAACTTATGTGTATCAGTTTTTAAGTTCTTGACAATTATTGAACAAAATTTTTGTTTGATAATCGATAGTAAGGAATCTAAGTAGCACGGCCATTTTCGTCTACAAATATAATATTTATCATATTTTTAAACGGCACTGCATAATTTCTGGACCATTTAGAGACTCAAGAAAATAATGCAAGGTTATTGAAAGATAATTCGATGGAAATAATCTTCGATTAAACTTTCTCTTCAAATATTTCATTTCATGTATATCATGTAGAAATAAACTACAAGAGGAACTGGATTTGCGTAAACTGGATTTATGCGTTCTGAGAATTGATGCCGCTCGGCGGTTTCGTGAGGAGAGAAGGCGCGGAGGTAAAAGGGGAGGATGTGTTCAGTCAAGGGTGACAAACAGCCTGAGGGCCGCACTCTGACCGCGCTAGTTGCATCAGGTTGTGTCATGCCTCCAAATACAACAGAAATTGTTTCATCGACCATGTCTTTTTAAGTTCGGAGTACCTTGATTTGTGTCAAAGGACATAACCAAAAGCATGTAAAAATCCAGTTTCCACTGTATATAAATATATGTGTAAGTACTTTATATCATAATTCTATGGAAATTTTGCTTTAAAAGAGCGAATACTTATGAATTTCGGCAGACTGACCACGGTAATATCACGGAATTGAGCCTGAATTATATTGTATTACGAAAAAAATTATGAGACACGTATTCATTTTTCAAAAATAATAAAAAGACAATTTTCTCGAAAAGGCCAGATTTGATTTTTTTCGATTCATAGTAATATGACGAAGATATCCTGTGACTTCCTCCATCGTTAAACTATTCCTTTATATAGAAAAACTTATTTTTCTATAATATAAAAGAAATTTTTGAAAATATTAATTCTTTTTCTAATCATTCATAAAGTCATCTGTCGAAGAAGCTAAAATTATATGGGATGTCATCATTTTTCCGAAAAATAAAAATCACAAGTGTTGAAAATGAAAAAAATGAAAAATTCTGAAGCATTGAAACCAGAATTTTTAAAATCTCGAAATTTTAACTACACAAAATTAGTAATTTCACCAAATCTGTGGCACTATGAAAACGAGATATCTCTTTGATCACGGTATCATTTTTCAAATGTAAAAAAAACCTAATATAAAGGAGGTTCTTAAAATTATAAACTGGTCACGTATGTCCATAAAATAAAACATTATTTTAACTGATAAAAATATAAAACAAAACTCTTATCGGAAATTTAATAATTTCAAGGATGAATGCAAGTGAATACAAGTAAATCAAGGGAGAGCTCAAAAAACAAGAGAATTCTAACAAATTGAACATTTTTTCAAATAATACAGGATAAATTATTATTAAGAATTAAGAGTGAATTCCAGATGAATTTAAACAAGTTGCAAAAAGTGCAAAATATTTCACTGATTTTAGTAAAATTCAAGTTAATTTAGAATAATTGCCGGAAATTCAAGAGATTTTGATGAAACCCGCGTGAAAAAAGTAGCCTTGCTCTAACATGGGTCAACAATAGCTCAAAAATGGTTAAAGACTGTTCAAGGATGGGACATGTATGGGTCTTTGGCGTAGCTCAAGCATTGCTCGTGGCCACGTCCCATGCTAAACATTTAATGATTATTCTAACAACAAATTCGACGCTTTCTATAGTTAATCATGCATAAAAGCCACAATAGTGAATTCCGCTATGACAAAAACATGATTAATTCTCTCTTTTAATCATTTCCCAAAAATGAACCTAGTTTTCGGCACTTTTTCTAACCAAAACTCATACATGGTTCTGTACATCAAAATTTCACGCATCAATTTAAGGGTAAGTTTCAGATATGCATTAAAATTGGTTTGAATCAATATTTCATGGTTAAATAATAATAATATTTTGCAGTCTAAAATTCGATTGCTTTTTCCTAATTCTAAAAAACAAATGGGATACCACTTTACACCATCTTAATAACACTCTTCTGCAAAAATTACTTTTTTGCATGTCACCTACATTATTCAGGTCATTTCTTATCAATTTTGAGATGTTGATTACAAATTGTCAGCGAAAAATTTCTTATCCAAATATCAATAAAAAAGACCATAATCATTCTTTCGCGAGAATCACTGTTACACATTTTTATTAGAGACCAAAATTTTATTAACTTTGACCGTACTAAAACTGATCTGCGAAAAACCTACATTAGGAAGAAAAGTAAATGGTTGCGGTTAGCGTTGGAAACTTTAAAATCGTATTTTTGAGGGAGTTTCCGCTCTATTTAATACTCTTTCAAATTGTAAGCCTTGCAACTTCGTCTGTGACTTTCAAAGTTGAGGTTATAGATTACAAGTTGAGAGGAAATTTATACACAGCTTTACCCCGCTCGTGCCACTGTAAGGAAAAAAGTGGGCCAAGCATTGATCAAAATTGCAAAAGCTTTTTATCTAGCTTCGGTAATGCTAATTGAAATCAAGCAATGAGAAGGTAAAAAATTCAAACAATGAACAGGAAAAAAGCTGAAATTCAAATTGCAAACCTATATCCCTCTTTAACCTCGCTGGTGCCATCTTAAGTAAAAGAATGGAAAAAGTCTGGATCAAAATTGCAAAGATTTTTCTAGATTCGGTAGCACTAAATCATGTAGTGTATTTAGAAAGGAAATAGCTAGACTTGAAATTGGAAACCTATATTCGTATATACTATGCTGGTGTGCCATTATAAGTAGAAGAATGGGACAAGCCTGAATCAAAATTGCAAAGGTTTTTGTGGCTTCGGTAATGCTAAATAATGTCAATTATTTAGAAAGGAAACAGCTTGACTTAATATTGGAAATACATATTCATATTTACCCTGCTGGTTCCATTATAAGGAGAAGAATGGGGCAAGCCTGGATCAAAATTGCAAATGTTTTTCTAGCTTCAGCAACGCTGATTCATGTGAAATAATCAGCAAGAGAGAAGCTAGAAGTAGCAAAATTAAAGCTCATATAAATTGCTGAAAAATTAAAAAAATATAACTTAATGAACTTATATTGTTCTCAAAATTCACTTCCTGTGTCAATAATTCCAAAAAATACTGACTTTTTAGGATTAAAAGGAATAAAACGAATTGTTGACCATTAACACTTGTTCGGACAATTTAAAATTGCTTAAGAAATACTTGAGTACTTGTCTCTGATCAAGCATAAAAAGCATGCTGTGAAAATTTTTAAAAAGCCTTATCTTGGTACGAATTTGAAGTAAATCCGCTATTTTACATTTTCAGAGCATTTCCCAAGCGCACTACAAAGTGGTTGGGGCGTAAAATTTAAAAATGATGGTGTAGAAACGATTCTCCGAATATTTTTGTTGAGAATTCAATAAAATTAAACTCACGAAAAGTTAATAAAAAATGTAGTTTCTTCGCCCATTTTTCAGAAAACTGTGCTTTTCCCAATAAAAAACTTAATTTAACTTCAAAGTAATGCAATTTTTTTGCCAGGAAGCTCATAAAATCTGTGGGGGGACTACCCCTTGCAAAAAAAAGTCCTCTTCCCTGGAAAAATGCAGGATTCTTTTTTGTGTCCGTGCATAATAACGATTAAAGTCTTGATTTCCATTCATATATAAATGCGATGGATAACCCGGGAGAGAAAATCAAAGTTTGCCAGTAATTATTTTTAAAAAAATTTCGCATGTTTGACGTTTCTAATGTAAACAGAGTCTGAAAGACTTGAAGTTTGTAATAGATTCACTTCCACTGTTAATAATAAAAGAATGACTAAAAACACGACTATTCAATTCAACTGTTTAGTTGAAAATTATCTTTTTTGTTCAACATTTTTATTTGCCGGTTGAACATTCGTCTTTTTGGCTTAAAACTTCCACAATTTGGTCGATTTTTTTATTTCTTGGATCAAAAATCGTTTATAGTTAAAAATGTATCTCTCTGATTGAAAATTCATCTTTTTGTTTAAAGACTTAACTAATTTTTAAAAATGAAAAGAATTTGGTTGAAATCTCTTTTTTACTGGACTGAGAAATCTTGTTTTGGTTGAATTCATTAAAAGAAGACGAATTTGTAATAAAATAATAACCGAATCATTAAATAAAAATTAATAATTTTCAACCAGTGGCATTTTTCTACAAAAGAGATAAAAATTCTGTTAAAGAGTATAATTTGTAGGCCTAAAAGAAGAATTAGAAGAAATAATAACTCTTTCAACCAAAACAAGATTTTCCAGCCAAGAAAGAAAAAGATTTAAACCAACTTGTTCAATTTCCAAGCAGAAAGAAGAATTTTCAACCAGAAAATATAAACTTTTAACAAAAAGGTTAATTTTCAAGCAAGTAGTAATATCTTCAACCAAAGAGATCAATTTTCAATTGAGTAGATAAATTTTCAACTAAAAATAATGTTTTCCTGAAGAAATAAAAAATTGTAAGTAAATTGTTACATTTTTAATCTAAAAAGGTGAATTTTCATCCTGCAAATATAATTCAAACAAATAAAGATTATTTTTGACCAAATAATCAAATTCCCAAGTAAACTCATTATAGTATTCACATTTTCAATCAAAAATGTTTAATGTTTAACCAAACATTGGCAATTTTCGACAAAAAAGATGAAATTTCTGCTGAAAGAATTAAACTTCACACCGAAAAGACGAATTTGAAACAAAAATAGTAACATTCTCAACCAAATAAAGATTTCTCAGCCCAGTGAAAGAGAGATTTCAACCAAATTCTTCTCATTTTTAAAAGGTAGTTAAGTGCTCACCCAAAAAGACGAATTTTCAATCAAAGAGATACATTTTCAAATAAAAAAGATTTTTTATTAATGAAAGAAAAAATCAAACAAATTGATAAAGTTTCAAGCCAAAAAGACGAATTTTTAACCTGCAAATGAAAATGTTGAACAAAAAAGTCAATTTTCAACCAAGCAGTTAAATTTCCAAATAAACAGCAGTAACATTAACCAAGAAATATAAATGCTCACTGAATTATACAAGAATTTAAAATTTAACAGAAAAAATGTGAATCCAGAAAATATTTTAATCCATAAATTAACAGATTTTCAACCCGAAAACATAAACTTTTAACAAAAAAGTTTACTCACAACCAACCAGATGAATTTTTCATCAAAATAGTTGAGTTTTTCACTGAAAAATAAATTTCGAGCGACAAATTGAATAGCCGTGTTTTTAGTTTAGAATATAAATGTTAATTACCGCTTCTCATTTTCAGGATAGCTTTAAATTTTTGTCCGCTCTCAAGTATTTTTTAAGCAATTTCAAATTGTTCAAACAATTTTTAATGGTCAACAATTTGTGTTATTACTTTTAATCATAAAAAGTCAGTATTTTTTGGAATAATTGACACAGGAAATGAATTTCAAGAATAATTTATCTTCATTAGGTTATATTTTTTTTATTTTTTAGCAATTCATATGAGCTTTGATTTTCCTTTTTCAAGCTGCTCTCCAGCTTATTATTTGACATGATTTAGCGTTTCTGAAGCTGGAAAAAGCTTTGCAATTCTGACCCAGGCTTGTCCATTTTTCTACTTAGGATGGCAGCAGCGAGGTTACGGATGGACAAAGGTTTGCAATTTGAATTTCAACTTTTCCCTTTCTCATCGCTTGATTTCAATTAGCGTTACCGAAGCAAGATAAAAAGCTTTGCAATTTTGATCAATGCTTATCCCACTCTTTTCCTTAGAATTGCACGAGCGGGGTAAAGCTGTGTATAAATTTCCTAAAAAATTGTAATCTTAACCTTAACTCCGTCAAAAATACGACTTTACAGTTTCCAACGTTAACTACAACCATTTCCTTTTCTTCCTAATGTTGGTTCTTCGCAGATTAGTTTTAGTAAGGTCAAAGTTAATAAAACTTTGGTCTCTAATAAGAGTGATTCTCGCGAAAGAATGATTGTGGACCTTTTTATTGTCATTTGGATAAGAAATTTTTCGCCGACAGTTTGTAATCTGCATCTAAAAATTGATAAAAAATGACCTGAATAATGAAGGTGACAAGCAAAAAAGTAATTTTTGCAGAATAGTGTTATTAAGATTGTGTAGAGTTTGATTGGGTAAGTTCGACCTTGTGGTTCGGTTTTTGGGGCCGGTCTCAGGCTCACGGGATTTACAAAATTTTGCACATGTCAAAACTCTGTCTCCCATTTGTTTTTTAGAATTAGAACATTTCTGGATGAAGTCGACAAAATGTATATTATCTAGCAATCGAACTTTAGACTGCATAATTTTATTATCATTTAACCATATGAAATATTGATTTTAATCAATTTTAATGCATTTCTGAAACTTACCTTTAAAATGATGCTTACAAGTTTGATGTTCGGAACCATGTATGAGTTTTGGTTAGAAAAAGCGCTTAAAATTAGGTTAATTTTTGGGAAATAATAAAAAAAAAGTGATAATGTTTTTGTCATAGCGGAACTCCCTATTGTATTTTTATGCATAATTAACTATGAAAAGCGTCGAATTTGTTGTTAGAATAATCATTAAAAGTTCACCATGGGACGTGGCCATGAGCAATGCTTGAGCCACGCCAACGACCCATACATGTCCCATCCTTGAACAGTCTTTAACCATTTTTGAACTATTGTTGACCCATACTTGAGCAAGGCAACTTTTTTCACGCGGGTAACCATAGGCTAAATTTTCTAGATGTCACCATGATTAGAGCAGAAGACAATAAACTGATCTCTGATTGGTATAGGAAAGAGACGAGCTCTGGCAGATTTGTTAACTCTAATTCCAATATATCATTTAATGATAAAATCTTCGTAATAACTAGCTTGACAGACAGAGCTATTGGACTCTCTGACTCCAGATTCAGGGATAAAAACATTATTATCATCTTCAATTTACTTGAAATGAACGATCATCCGAGTAACTTCAGTAAAAAATCTGTATTTGAGAGAATAGAATTTATAAACAATAAGCATAACACACTAAGTATCGTTAACAATATACCTGAAATTGATTTTGAAAACATCATGGTTCTACCATTTGTGACACCACTTTATAAATTTTACCAGAGAATCTACAAGCCTTTTAATGCTAAGATTGTTTATACATATGATGAAGACCCTTTCAAATGCTTTTCAAAAGGTAGAGATGTTACACCTTTTGACTTGAAAACACACGTAATATATTACATTCCATGTGAGTGTGGCTGTGCCTGTATCGGACAAATTAGTAGGTACATGAAAGATAGAATTAGAGAGCATGTTAACAGTTGTAAGAAAGATAATAGAAGTACCGTTCTAGGGACTCATTGACACACTTTGAACCATGAATTTGTCTTCAAGAACGTTAGGATAATGTTTTATGAAAAGAACTACAGGAAACGCACTTCTAAAGAAATGTTCCACATCGTTAAGAATAATAATAGCATCAATAAACGTACCGATACCGATTACCTGAGTGACATCTATCACGGTTTGATACTCAATACTTTATAATTCAACTTAATTCTCCTTTTCTCCTATAATAATAATCAAACACTTGTATTTTCGGGTTCGATAGATCACGTGACGTATAATTTAGCTATACTTAATTTTCATAACTTAACAGAACACGTAACGGACGTGTTAGTTATGCCACATTTGTCAAAACTCATGCTGAAGTACACATTCCGCTCGGTCTAAAGGCAGTCATGTGTTGGCACATCAGGTTATTTATTTACCATTTTTAATCATGCCAAAAGACCGGCGGGAGGATGAATCTCATAAAAAAAAACCTTTTTTGTTTACTATTCTATCATAAAAACAAATCACTATTTTATCCATATATGAGTTGTGGCGTCGGTGTTTATACATTGATGAAGTGAATTCGGACGTAATTTGAGGTTATGCTTACCTTTGTACTTTACCGCTTATTGCACTTCGTTATAACTATCCTCCGAATAAGTCTTTTTAGGTGGTGGATTGGCGTCTTATTTTTTATTGTACTGATAAGGCCCTTCGCCGAAGGGCGAAAGATCCAACTAACTATTAACAATAAAGGACCAGTAGTTAAAAAACTTAACTTCGAGATTATTAATATCCACATAACTATCAATATGTGTTTTAACATTATTTACAAACTCAAGGGCCTTTTTTAGAGTTTCTTCCTTTCCTAAAGTATTCCTGGTCATACACAATATAAATGAATTGTGAAGTTTTTATAAAATGCACAAATTTGTCTACAATCAATATTGTCCTTTTATATTTAAGGGTGATTTACTTTCTTCTAGGAAAGTTTTGAAAGGGTGGACAAATATTTGTATGGTTTTTGAAGCATTTAGGAATTTATATTGTGAGCGAGTGTAATTGAAATTTAATTCTAAAAATGATTATAAAATAAAAAATTATGTAGGGGTGTCTTGCAGCATGAGCGTGTTTTACCTGCATTATACATTGCCCAAGAAAGGGGCCAATTTTCCTGATGAAACATAAAGTGAGAATAAATCAGTTTTTTATTTTTCTACAAAATGAATCGTCTTCCCAAAAATTGTCTGAAATACATCTAATTTTTTGTATAAAAAATCCACATAGGGGTAATTGTTCTTTAGCAAGCAACCCTCTCATAAATTTTAATTATATGTTATGTACTTTATGGTTAGAAACGTTTTCCATATCATATAATTCCAAAAACTTCACGATTTCTACAAAAAAACTCCATTTATTTTCATCGCATGTGAAATATTTGGAGGTGTATTTCACCCCTTCAAACCGAATATCCGCAAAAGAAGAAAAACAAGTGTGGCTTACTTTTTTTAGTACTACAGCATATATCAAGGAGAATAAAATTGAAGGCGGATACCTACGAAAGGTTCTTTGAAGTGGCACGACATTTTCTTTCAGATATATTATAATCATAATTTTTTCGAAAATGATTCGCATATTTTTCGGATTGTGTCCAGGTTCAAGAAAACTATCTAAGGATATTGGGAGAAAATTTTCATGAAAATACTCGTCTTTTGAAACAAATTTAGCAAATATTTCAAAACACATATCGAATGAAAGTATGTAAAGATATTTTTGATTAATTTTTCATGAAATTATAAAACAACTTCATAGAGTGAAATTTTCGCGGTTTTTATCACAATATTATAAACTCTTTACAATTTTTTCTCTTTACTTATCTTTACCTTTTACTTTATAATTTTAATGAAAAAATATCAACTTTTTTGTACCATTCTCGTCATATAATTCACTTGAAATTTTGCTTAAAAATGATTAGAATATTAAAAAAACAATAATTATTTGGAACATTTATTTCAATCTTGCCAGTAAGTTGAATGTTCTGGCGATATATTCTTTTTGAATTCACATTATGACTTTTAAGAATGTGATAAGCAAAGAAAACCCAAATATTCAAAATAATTTTTAATTTTATAACATTATTATATTTTAATTATAGCTTTCAAGATTTTTTTTACTTGTGGTAATGAATTAGAATCTAGAAATTGACCTGGTCTACAAAATTTTCAATGTTTTAGCAAATGCCAATAACGTTTTAAATAATAATGCTTGCTGCTAAAATTGGAGAATTTATGAAAAAACTCCTTCAAGTACCTCCAGGATTTCAAATCTTTTATTTGTTAATGCTAATAGTAATCCAAGATGTCAAAGAAAAAATTAAAACCAAGTACGAATGGTAGAGGAATTATAAATAAAGGTCTATCTTAATGAAATCAATTAGTTAAATAAATATATTTTGTGTAAGGTAAATGAATTGATATTTGAGAAAAATAAAAAAAAGTACAAAAAAATGTGACTGGCCTATTACTGTCTTTAAATAATAAATATAATGATAATTGGTTATCATATTACAAGCCCGACAAATGTTTTTTCATTCCCATAAAATATAAATTTATTTTTGTCATCAAACAAAAAATGATTTAATTAACTAATTCAGTAAACTATTTTTTTTTTCTAAAGGATTTATATTTATAAATTTACTGCTATACGTGCATAGCTTTATTTTTTGATTTCACAACTTTGATTAGCTTAAACATGAATAAATATAATTATTAAAATTTCAGAAATGTTCTGTCTCTGATCAATTTTAGGTTAAATTTTGACCATCTTTAACATTTAGAGCGAGACGATTGTAATTAAAGTCTGAATATACGCTACGGAACATATAACCTACAAAAAGTCGCAGTTTTACAGAGTTGAATATCGAATTTCAAAATTATGTAAAAAAAATGTCTAGTGTGGAAACACAAATGTTAAAAAATACTCAAAAATATTTTTTTTCGAGTTACATTTGACAGGAATTATCAAAAAAGTAATCTTAAATAATATAAATAAAAATTTTCCTTCTTAAAACTTCTTCAACCTTGTTTCAGAAGTATAATAAATTTACAATTTCTAAAGAATAAATTAAATTAATCGAAAATACTATATTTTTATTTTTGAAATAATCTCAACAAACATACAATATCTGGAAAACCCTGGCCAAGTACTTAGATGAGTATTACCATTTAGTTTATTTATTGTGATTTTTATTATTTAAAAGCGATATGATAGGCCCCACAAATGTTTCTTTCTCTTCTTATAATACTCGAAAGTATTTTTTTAGTTTCTTCAAAACAAAAATTATTATTCATCAAACTGATATGTTAATTTCAGCAATAATTAATCAGCAAATTTTAATAACATTTACTTTACTGAAATATGCCTTCATTCTTAAATTTTCTACTATTCGTACTGTGTTGTATTTTTTCATTTCACAGTTGTGTAATTTCAATTTGAAAACCAGTCAAAAGCATCATTATGTTGTGTTTTGTCGATACATTTTTATAGATAACATTGTATGAATATACTGCCTTTTGTCGCGCAACTAAATGTAATGAGTCTTCATTCAAGGTACGATGATAATGCTCACTACAAGAAATAGTGTTAAAAGAGTTTTGAAATTCAATTAAAATTCTAAGTTTAATTGCAATGAACTGCAAAAAACATGACGGATAAAAATAAACTCTCCCATTCGAGAGATAATAATAAATATGAAAAAGTGCCTCTTGGAGATTTATCATCGAAAGTGGAGGATGTGTCTTAAAAAGTTGGAAATTCTTGGTTACAGTACGCAGCTACTGCCAGTGGTGATTATTAAATAAATTTTTATATCTGAATGTAAACATAAACATAATTTGTACGCAGAATTGTTGAAAACGAATGAAAAATTGCCTCTCATTTGATATAACAATAGGATCAATCAATTCCCTGACTATTATAGTTTTACGGGTTTCTAGCAGCTTTGATGAAACTTGATTAAACTTTAGTATTGGATTAGTGAAGTTTACGGTTCAAATAGTTTTCCCACATTTCCAAAATTTCGAAAATTCAGGTAGTCACAAGATTTTGAATTCCAAGACCTGACTTTTTTGAAAACACCATATTTTCCAAAAAGCTAATTGAATTTTCAAGATTTTTTCGGGTGTATCCTACAATTTATAGACAATATCAAGTAAATTCAAAACCAACGAAAGTTTTGAAAAGGGGGTGAAAAAATCAAAAACCAATTTTTGATCCAATTTTTCGCTCGAAAGCGTACTTTTCATTTTTTTAAATAAAAGATTTTTTCCAGAAAAATTAATAATCAATTTAGACTTGATATGTGCAAGCGATTTTTGAATTTTTATTGTTCAAAATTTCATGTTCATGCAAAGTAGCGAAAACATGCTTAATTCTTCATTTTTTCTTCTATCATTTGGCGAAAAAACTTTTCGAAGATCACTGATATCATTGGTCGATTTTTAAATGAAAGGATTGCTATAAAAAATCTTATGAAATAATTTTATTACAAAATTAATGCTGTGGACATCTATAGGTATAATTTTATCGCCAAAATATTACTTTATATACTGACAAACGACAATGTTCACTGTTTGATGTTATACATTGTGTATAATAATTAACATTAATGCTGTTTTTTTATGAACAAATTAGAGTAACAAAAAACGATTGCATTAAATATAGGTATTCACTTCGAAGCAACCTGGGTATGAAACTAAGTGGTAAATAAGTGGCCTTTTTTCAACAAGAGTTGGGACAACATATTTTTTTCAGGAATTTTCTAATTTCAACTTTTGATTAATTTCGGAATATTTAAATATCCTATAAAATTATTTTCAGTAGTGTTTTTTTTTTGTTGGTTAATATCTTCAGAATATTTTTTTTGAAAATTGTCTTTCTCGGTAATCACATTTTTAATATTTCTCAACATTCGAGATTTTTCTTCATTCAGAAAAATTGTGTCATCTAGATGATGAGTTTTAGTAAATTATGATCAATTTGGAAAAATTCAGTTAAAAGTTTCGTAAACTTAAGATAATTTTATGAAAATTCAATAAAAAATTTCGTCATTTTCAGTTACAGGGACCGAATTTTCTGATACATTGTATCTGATAATTCCGAAAATTGTTATAAAAAATTGTTTAGGTTCCTCGTAACGGAAGATTTATGCCGCTATATGTAACAGAAAGTTACGAATCTTTTTGAGTAATTGAGGTAAATTTACGAAAATAAATTGTATGCTACATCTGCAAAAATCTTTCAGATTTAATAAGCGGTTTGAGATAAAGGTGTTTTAACCAGGTCGGGTCTCAAAATTTAGATTACAGTAACACAAAGTAAAAAAAAATGTTCAAAATGATACCGAAATCAACATCATTTTGATATGCAACAAAAATGATACCGAAATTAAGAGCATTTTGATTTGAAGTTTACCTTAAACTTTGAAATTTAACTTTTATTACTAGACTGAACCGAATTTAAGAATATATAGAGTTTTTGGAGATCTGAAGCTTGAGACAGGTTTTTTGTACATAGTTTTTTTTTAATTACAAAAAACGTTCTGGAAAATGGAATTTTTAATTAAAAAAAATAAATTTCTAGACAAATCAGTGCTCAAACATAATTTAATGATTGACGTTTTAAAAAATAATTGTTCAAATTCGAAATGAAAATAATTGAATGAAATATATTGCTGGATAAAAAATTTAGGTTGAAAATATACATAGTATTTTTTTTAAATTACAAAAAATGTTCTCAAAAATCGAATCCTCAATTAAAATGTAAATAAAAAGAAACTTCGAGATAAATTAGTGCTGATTTGAATCCTGCAAAGATTGTTTGGAAAATTCTATTAGGTTCGAAGAAAATTTAGGGAGAGATTTTTTTTCCGTTTGAGGCGCACGTGTTTTTACAGTAATTTATTTGAACAGGTTTATAGCATTTTCTTTATTTTACATTTAAACAATAATTTAGTAAAACTTTAAATATTAAACCAAGATTTCTTTAATAACAATAATTGTACAATTTTATAATTAAGGAATATTCTAGGTCGGGCATTTTATAATTGGGCAATTTTATATCGGGAATTTTATGATTCGGCGATATTATAAACTCATCAGGAATTTTATTGTTTTTGAAATTTTATTGGACGGCAATTTTACAGTATCAAGAATTTTATTTTTCGGGATTTCTCAGTCGTCCCTAGAAGTACAGCAAATTTTCAGAATTTGGAATTTGCAGTTTCATATAATTATTTTCTTCACTTGTGGTTTTATAATTGTTTCAAGCATGCGTGGAATTTTTAGGCATGGAAATACACTACACAAAAATGGACAACTACATACAGTTCGGCATTACATTCCAAATTCTAAATTTTTTAATTTGCTGTAATTCTAATTTCGACTCCTGGATCTTGTCGATTTTCCTGCTGTATTTTTTTTTAAATTTTATTGCACAAAAATGTTATCAACCACAAGTTCTTATTTATCTTATCGCATCAAATACCAAAATTAAAAATTGAAAAATTCGTTATATATCCAGTTTTGATATCTGGGTCTTGGCGATTTTTTTCCTAGTGCATGTGTTGATGACTGCAAAACAGGAGTAAATTAAATAGGAATTATCTGTTGGGAAATAGCGTTCAAAATTTGAATTTTCGATTTTTCAGAAATATATGAAAAGTTGTTATGATAATCTTGTACGGCTTTCAAAATGCAACGCTTTTTTTCTCTAGACTTTTTGTCATATCGTGCGTTTTTTAGCTTCAAATTTTCATTTTCGTTTGTTTTGTTGAATTTTTAAAATGCTATAACTCTGTTAATTTTCTTTTTATCAAAAAAAAGGTGTAAAGATCAATTGTTCGACTTTCCAAGTGCTATGAATAGCTGTACATAGAATTTGTAAATCTTGAAAAAAATGGTCTCAAAAATTTTGAAAATGCTGTAACTTTTTTAATTTTTATTCAAAATAGCTGGCTTATAAACTTCACCTTTAGTTTTCGCATATGGTGTTTTTATTTCAGCAAAAAAATTGTTTAAAAATGTTAATGAATTGGATTTTTTAATACAAATTTAGACACGCTTGGAAAATTGGATTTTTCGTAGTAGAAAAAAAATTTCATGCACATCAAATCGGTTTTGGCCTAGATTATTCACTTAGATTTGCAGGATAGAATGCGATCATCGGCTAAAATGTCTTTAGCTGATTCCAAAAAAGCTAGTTTTCAGAAAAAGAAATAAGCTCAAATCTGATTCTAATTCTTAATTTATTGTAAGACTTCGAAAAATAATTTTCGATTAATTTGAGTGCTGCCAAAGATAAAAATATTCGTTAATGGTCTTTCCTTAAGAATGATTATACAAATGTTAGAATATTTTAGCTTCGTTACAAAACCTATTTGATTTAAAAAATATCACATTTAAGAGTTTGTTATTTGTAATAGAAAATGATATTTTATGATGTATCATATTACTTGTTTGTAATATATAGATATAATAATTATATTTATTATATAGTCACATTATATTGTAAAACAGCAATATAAAATATAAATTTCTTTATCACTATATTTAAAAGTGTTTGAGTATCCGGGTCTAATACAAAGTAACGAAAAATAAATATAAAAACCACAAATTAACGAAAAAAATGCCGAAAATATAAATTAACGAATTATAAAATTGACCGAATTATAAAATTGCCGAATTTAAAAAAAAAAAAATTGTTAAATTGCCATAAATATTTCAATTGCTGAAATTTAAATTTGCTGAAAATAATTAATAATTAATTAATTAATGATTAAATAAATTGTTCAATTTATAATTTCATAAATAGCTTGTTAATTAATAATAAATTAATTATGTTCGGCAGTTCTTAATTTCGAAAATTGAAATATTTGTGTGAATTTAATAGTTCATTTATTTTATAATTCGGTAATTGTATAATTCGGTCTCGAAGTCGGTCAATTTTAGTTCTGGAAATTTTTTAATTCGGGATTTTATTTTTTGTCACTTAAAAATCTAGTCATTTGTGTATTAATTATTTATTTTTTCATTATTTTTAATGTGTCCCGAATATGCATATATATATTTTTTAATTATGTCAATTATGCCGCTCTTTCCTGCATTAAACAAAATAATAAGTGATTACATAAGTAAGTCTCATTTACTACCTGACTTTATACTATAAAGAAAAAATTATTTTAAACAGTTTTTCATATTTTTTTAATGATTTTGATGCATTTTTCCTATGGCATTGTATGGTTTCACAAAACAAAGTTACTACCAGCACCGCCAGAGGGCCGTTTTCAACTCTAATGTCACATTTTTTACATTGGGCAGTACAGTGGAAACACCCCCCTGGTAAAAATGGATGTAATTTTTGAGTTTTGAGTACCGCATATACTACACTATAATATGATATCCATATTATAAACTGACATCGACTTTGACCTATCACTTACGGTTTACGCAATATTTATTGATAATAACAACAATAATGATAATTTTGGTTTGGAAAGTTCCTGCAACTTTCCCAAGCGGCGGACATTTTACAAGTTCCGAAGGTTCCAGCGGAACGTTCCGTGCTATTAGTGTAATGATTTTTTTCCTACAAATGATTCGAAATATAATGTTCACGTAGTAACAACAAAAGTTTATAACTAAAATCTTCAAAATTCTTAGAAATCCCTTTAAATTATTGAAATCAATTGAAAATTCCTTGGAATTTCTTAAAATATCCTAAAATCTTTGCAAATACCTTGAAATACTTGAGATCCCTAAATTCTTATAACTAAATTCTTTTTATACGACTAAAACATGATAAAATCCTATGAAATTACATGATATCTGATAATATTTCCTGACATACCGGAAAATTTATTAATATACCTTTTATAATCTCTTAAAATCATTGAAATCCTCGGAAATCGTATAAAACATCCTAAACAATAATAGGTCCCATAAAATAGTTCGAAATATGTTCCAGAATTCTAGGAAATTCTTTAAAGCCCCATGGAAGTGGTTTTAAATACCTTAAAATCATTAAAATCCTGGAAAATTCTTAAATCTCATGAAAATGCCTTAGAATCTTTTAAAATACACTTCAATATTTTAAATCCTTTGAAATCCTTTTTTTATTGTAACAGCTTGCAAAAAAAATATTAAATTGAATTTCTCTGAAAAATACATGCATTTTTACTATTTGCAGTTTAATGCATTTCTTGTTTGTAACGACAGATTAATAGCTTGGAATTTACAATTACTGTTAAATGGTAAATTATGTATCCTTAACAATTAACTGATATATCAACCGACTTCATAGCACCTACTGATTTTGAAAATTTTGAAATAAGGTATTTCAGATTAGGTGGGGGAAATTCAACATGTCTGCACGCTGAGGGCCAAAGAAGTAATACCAATCGCATGGGACGGGACTTTATTTTCTAAATAAATTGATAAAAAATCATTATTCCCCTTAACAGGTCAGTACATTTAGACTCGACCATGTTAAAAATGTATATAAACGTACGGACTATCCAGCCTTTCAGACTCGGCCTTTTTCAAAAGCCATTTGATTAAATAATAAAATCCATCATTTTGTTTGCAACAATTTCAGTATTTAATTAAATAGCATGTGCAAAATTAAAACCATTATCCAAATACACTTCTGGATAAAAAAAATGCTTTTCTAATTTATGAAAACAATGAAGTTTCGTCTCATGCAATTAGTACTATTGCTTGTCCCTCGGCGTGCAGACATCTTGTCAGGTGATACAACGTTTTGTTTGAAACCGAACCATGATCCACGCTCGCGTTCCTATGGTAACGAAGATGGATGCCGTTCAAGGAACGCTACTTATGACCAGTGATGCCAATGCGGACGCCTTTTGCTACTGCGCTTGCGTTCGGGCCGCGGACTCGTTGGCCGCAGTTGGCGCGCAATTCAAAATTAGAATTAAAATAAATTCTTGTGAGAATACATAACAAAATAATAAAAACATTATAAAAAATTATATTGAATCACTCTTTCAACAAATGTCTCCTGAAATTAAATTTTTTGTGAAATATAAGTTATTCTTCGGAAGTGAAAGAAAATAAACTGCTATTCATAAATATATGTGCTATGAATGTTTTTCTTGTCTAAAATCAGAAGTCGTAAAATTTATATACGTTTTTGTGCATTTTTCAATAATAATTGATTTAAATTACAAGAATTGTTTTTAATTCCAATTTTGAATTATGCGCCAACTGCGGCCAACCAGTGCGCGGCCCGAACGCAAACGCAGTAGCAAAAAGCGCCGACATTGGCGCTGATGCTGTGATGCGGAGCTGATGCAGCGATGGTAATAGACCGCGACTTTTTCAACTGCGCAAGTGTTGCGTTGGAAGAAGAAAGCCACGTTATTGGCCGTAATACGCGCGCTTATCTTAAATGCTTCAAATTTATTTTTATTTTCAAGTCGAGAAATTATAATAATTTATGTTAATATAGTTCATATATGTTACTGAAATAACTATAAGATCCATGGTAATACAGTATTTCATTATTATTACTATGGAAAATGTAATGTACTCAATATCCGAATAAAATATCAAAGTTTGTCTACAAAAAGTAAATGAAATTTTTTAAATTTGAAAAAAATCTTATTTTGACTAACGGTGTGTATAACTTTTATTAAAATTTAAGGTAAAAAGTTCTTTTTCGAATTTTTATTATAATTTTTTTTCGAGGTTTTCTCCTCTTGATCCGTGATTTTCTGCGATAATAGGGGCACCTCTTGTAGGATATATCACGGTCTTAGTTAATTAGAAGCTGTTAGTTCCGCTATAATGAACTCTGGGTCAACTAGTGTCAAAAATAGATTTTTTTAATCAGACCCTTACCCCCCCAAAGAAATCAAAAAAAAATCTAAAAGTTAAATAATATAAAAGATAAAGAATGAAATCTAATTTTTTATCTAAAGTGAACAATAAAAAATATATTAACAGGATATATATTTTTGACCTAAAAACTGCATAAAATGTATGTATATACTATTAATATAGACGGAAAAATGTGTACTTTTGTTCTTAAATTAAATTTTGGAATTAATTAATATTGCACGTGTAATTTAAACAATTACGTATTTAGGTTTCCCTTGTGGCTCCAGTTCTGGAAATGTTGTTCTAAAAACTATTGACCTGAAAGTTAGTACGGTCAGTCGTAAAATAAAATAACAACGTTAACAAATCACGTGGTATAGATTGTGTTACTTTTGAAGTAGATGAAAGGCATTTGGAACTGATGGATCCAAAAAATTTGAATAGTGCTTGGAAACAATATAAGGCGGCAAATGATGAACTCGTAGAGCATTAGAAAATGTCTTACAAAGGGAGCTTATTTCTTTTCTTGAATTACATTTTTAATTGCCACTACTAGTACTATTAGCGAACTATTAGTACTGCTAGTACTAATTTTCATGCATAATATAGTTTTGAGAACAGAATTTGTAGTGCTGCAACCAAAGAGGAACCCAACGTGTGATTTTTAATGTATAATGTAGTTTAATTAGAGTTACTTTATTTTACGACTTAACGGCCTAATTTTCAGGTCGATAGTTTTAAAAGCAGAATTTCCAGAACTGCAACCAAAGAAAAAACCAACAAGTTTTCATTTGCATGCGATTTTCAGCAATTTCATTAACCTTTGATTTATTTTATTTTAGGTCTGACCGTATTAATTTCGAGGTCGATAGTTTTAAGAGCAGTATTTCTAAAACTGCAACTAAAGAAAAAACCAACGAGTTTTTATTTGCATGCGATTTTCAGCAATTTCGTTAACCTTTGAGTTATTTTGTTCTGAGACTGACCGTACTAATTTTCAGCTCGATAGTTTTAAAAACAACATTTCCAGATCTACAGCTGAAGAAAATACCAACAAGTTTTAAAATTCGAAAAAGAACTTTTTAGCTTAAATTTTAATACAAATTATACACACCGTTAGTCAAAATAAGATTTTTTTTTAAATTTGAAAAATTTCATTGACTATTTTTAGACCAACTTTGATATTTTAATCGGATATTAAGTACATTACATTTTCCATAGTAATACTAATAAAATACTGTATTATCATGGATCTCATAGTTATTGCAGTAACATATATGAACTATATTAACATAAATTATTATAATTTCTCGAGTTGAAAATAAAAATGAATTTGAAGCATTTAAAATGAGCGCGCGTATTACGGCCAATAATGTGGCTTTCCCCTTCCAACGCAACGCTTGCGCAGTTGAAAAAGTCGCGGTCTATTACCATCACTGACCGGCATGCTCTGTACAACTGTATTGTGCAGTCTGAAAATATCAGTCTTGTTTACCGCGCATGCGTCAGAAGAGAGAGACAGGATAATGTCGTAGCTTGGATCAAAAGCGCATGTGCGCACTCCGTAAAAGTAAACTTTTACGGCCGTGGCCGGCAAAGTACCTCCTCCGACAAACAAGAACTTCGCGTCCCCAAACAGGCAGAGAAAGATACAAAAACCGTTCGGTTTTGCATAAAATACTTTAAGCATTTGACTGTGAATCATGTCTTTAATTTTTTAGGCCTAGTTGACGACTTGTTGGCGATCGTATTGCGATTACTTGTAACCGATTTCGGCTAAAAGATATTTATGGGCATGCCCATTTTTATTTGTGTAGTGCAACATGAGCGAACTGACGAATGATTGATCAATTTTCGATATTGCCTACATACTTTGTAAAAGGATTAAAATTAAAATTTGGTTTCATTCGGATAACGGAGTATTGTCAAGGGGTATATCGAATTGTCATAAATCGCTTATCATTTCATGGGCATGACAATTTGATGATTAATGGTATATTTTTTGGATAAGTGCAATAAGTTATGAGCGGATTGATAAAAAAAAAATGATTTGGCTGTCTGCATAAAGATTTTTATGTTATTTTTTAAACATTTTTTGGGAGACAGTGACTTATTATTAATTTTTATCTGCCCTATGTTAAAGATTTTCAACCTCTTTACTTATTCGAATAATTTCAAATACAGTGAAGTTTCGCTTATTTTCTTGACCTTAAAACAAAACGATTCTTTTATTTCCAAGCTGTAGGGCCCCACCCTTACCGCGAGTGGGCAGGATATTTGGGTCAAGCGACGATCATTGACTGCCCCGTTCTTGTATCGATGCGCTGCCTGTACGCAGCTTTTTCGACCGAAAAGCGCATGCAGGGCCGAGTGCGCGAGTACTCAGTCGATTATAATGCAAAATATTATGGAAACCGTTCAGGCGAGTGGATATCTGGCTTATTGCGCATCCGTCTTATTGCACAGTGGAAAAAGTCGCGTTCCGTTAGTCTGCATGCATGCATCAGTGTTTTTCAAGTGTCTTTCAAGTATTTTTGTTGGCGTACGACACTTTGCCAACTAAAAATCAATATTATAGAATCAAAAAACGACGCAAATAATTCGCGGAATAGTGAGTTTTGTGGCATGATGTCGATAGATGGAAATTTCACCTGTCAGGAAGGTTAGTTCATGGTACAGCAACTGTATACGACTTATTGGAGAAAATCTCCGAAACGTAAAGGTAAGTTATAAAGGTCTGCACAGTAATCTTTTCAAGTGCAGAATGCATTTGCGTAATTCTGTTTCTTCATCCTTTTATCGGTTTAAGACCTTCAATTTCACGAAATACAAGAAACTGTCTGAAATTTGAGCTTATAGTACCATCAACCTGAAATTTAGGCAACTGTCCGAAAGTTGAGCTTAGAGTACCATTGACCTGACATTTAGGATTTTTTACTTTATTTCGTGAAACTGAAAGGTCGTGAAGCGACAAAAGAATGGAACGTGACTGAGAAAGTAGATGCTACACTTGAGAAATATTACTATTTGTACATTTATGACTTTAACGTTCATAATATTTTCTCGCAAAAGTCGTATGACGTATTCCCATAACGCCATTCTAAAATACTCAATTCAAGGCTTCCCGCTCTTCGTGCCTCTTTTTAATTGGTGAGCCACTGACGCGGAGGAGAATATACCGGACCCGTGGTGGGTGTTGCCGGAACTGCGAAAATGGGAATAACCGTGTACAGCTGACGGAAAATAGACGAGATAGGAAATAAGGGAGATTGAAAATAGATGAGACTCCACACTGTAGTAATATCTGAGCATGCGATTCTTAAATGTTTGACTATAGCACTTAACGATCGCTGCGAATAAGAACCATGGTAATTACTTGGATCTTAACGTCATGAAAATATATGAATCTTCTTTTAAATATTGAAAATGCTATTGAAAAATAGAATATTTAAATCATCAGCCAAGAAACGCTAAGTAAAAAAAAAGTTAAAAAATATTTTTTCCTTTGATAAGGTAAGATGTAAAGGAAGCGTGGATGCTCAGGTAGCATTCAGATCCGTAAAAGAAAGAGTGAAATACATACATAAAACTTTTGTTTAATCCTGCATCGAAGATAGAATGTTTTTATTGAAACACATCGTGACAAATCGTGTTATTGTATCAATAAAACAATTCGATGCAAGCAAATATTTTTCTCAGCGTAACAGCCACGGAATAGTTTTTGTCGTTTCCCGAAAAAAATTCTATACAAAAAACATTGATAATTACCGAATCTTCAAGCATTCTTCAAATTTATTCAATAATTACATTTTCATCATAATGAGAAGGTATTGTTTTTATGTGAAAACTGACTATCGCAGATTTCTTTAAATCTCCACGTTTCGAGAACCCCTGAATAAACAAAAAACGGTTTTACGAAAGTGTCGGTCTGTTTGTTGTTATCGTCGTCGTTGTTGTCGTCGCCTGTATACCGGATAACTTTTGAAAGACTAGTCGAATTGGATTGTGCTTTGGCATACAGTTTCAAGCGAGGTTTCAGGGACAAAATAAGAAAGATCGAGTTCCTTAGCCAGCTATTTTGGATGATCATTCAAAAAGTTAGAGCATTTTCAAAATTTTTAAAACCATTTTTTTCAAGATTTAAAAATTATATGTACGGGGATTCATAGTACTCGAAAATTCAAACAATTTATCTTTATGACTTTTATCGATAAAAATAAAATTATCAGAGTTATAACATTTTCAAAATAAAAATAAACAAAAATGAGCATTTTAAGCCAAACAACGCACGATATGAAAAAATTCAAATATGAAAAAAATAAATCAACAAAAATTGTGCCCCCAAAGAAGATCTACAAATTTTTCATCAGTCACTCTTTTATAGGGCACGTAGTTTCTGTTTTATTAGTAAAAAACAAAATTAAATTTTTGGACAAGCGACACAAGCTACGAAAAAAATGAGACAAAAGTTATTCACCCAAAAAAGAGTTACAAATTTCTTATGGGAAATTTTTTGACAGGATACGTAGTTTTTATTCTATTCGTAAAAACTAACATTAAAAATAAAACAAATTAAATCTTTGGACAAACGACACAAGCTATGAAAGAAATGAATATACAAAAGTTAATCTTCCAAAAAGGAGTGAAAACTCATCCAAATTTGTCATCAATATTTTTTTATAGGACGCGTAGTTTTTGTTTTAATCGTAAAAAATAACATTAAAAATAAAAAAGTTAAAGGACCCCGCACCAAATACATGGTGCAAGTTTATGCAGAAAAAGAATTGCACAGACGAAAAATGCGATGTAATCGCGTTGGAAGTGATAAGTGCTAAGCGTTCGGGCGATGTGCTAAGCGTTTAGACAACGCGCAAAGCGTTCATATAATTGCATGTTGTCGAGCTTCAAACGCGAAATTCGATTTCTATTATCGAGAGGCGTTTGGTTGTCCGAATGGGTGATAAAATTAGCTAATTCACAAATGCATGACACGCGCTACCTTCGTTTGAAAGATTGCATCCTAAGTTCGTGGTCAAGCGCTTGTTGAATGGCCAGACAAAATAATCGATACCCAGCGTTACAATTTGACACTGATCAACCAGTTTATATCAACCACTCTGAAGTACCTTTTACAGAATTCTTCTTTCGTGCCAACTCTTCCATCCTACCTTCAACGCTAAGCGTTTAATAAAAGCACTCAGAATACAAAATATACTCCCAGCATTGCTGTTTGACTTTTATTCGCTAGTTTTAATCAAGCAGTCTAAAACACCTTATAAGAAATGCTTATCTCGTTCTTACGGTCCGACTCTAACTTCAACGCTAAGCGTTTAAGAAAGCATTCAGAAAACAAAATTAACTCATCAAGCTCGCCAGCAACCACCCCAGGTGGTATTTATCATTATGAAAACGGTACTGCCGGGGGTTGATTTTGTGATCTACGTACATACTTACCTTTCACGCTCAGCGTTGAAGTTAAAGCCGGAGCGTTGGAACGATATAAGCATTCCTTAGAAAGTGTTTTAGACTGCTTGACTTAAACCGCACGGAGAAAAATGGAATTCGAAAAATAGCGACTGAGTCCTATATTTCGAGCAAATCTGATCCAGGATAGATTTTGCTAGAAGAGTACTGTGCGCCCAGCGCTCTATCCAGAAAGAGAGTGCTGCCTACAGTGGTAGCCTGCCGTGGCTGCCTACAGTTTAGGAATCAGTCCCGACTTAGTTGGGAAAGAGGCTCGAAATATTCATCGTGGATTCCGATTCCTAAATTACAGTTCTCAGTCCTAAATTTCTGAACACAATCCTGGATGTTTGCCATTGACTTTTGAATTTCCGGCCCTCAAAACTTGTTCCTAAATCCGCTATTTTCTCCGTGTGGTAAATCAAAGCCAAACAGCAACGCTGGGAGTTTAATATGTTGTCTCAGTGTTTTCTACGCTCAGCGTTGAAGGCAGGATCAAAGCGTTGACACGAAAGGAGAATTCTGTAAAAGGTAATTTAGAGTGCTTGACATAAACTGGTTAATCAGTGCCCAGTTGCAAAGCTGGGTATCAATTCTTTTGTCTGGCCATTCAACTTAAGTGCTTTGCGACGAATTTGGGATGCAATATTTCAATCGCAAGCAGCGTTTGTCATGCGTTTGTGAATTAGCTATTTGTATCACCGATTCAGACAACCAAACGTCTCTTGATAATAGAAATCGAATTTCGCGTTTGAAGCTCGATAGCATGCAATTATATGAACGCTTAGTGCGTTGCCTAAGCGCTGAGCACATCGCTTGAACGCTTAGCGCTCATCACTTCCAACGCGATTACATCGCATTGTTCGTCCGTAGAATTCTTTTTCTACACAAACTTGACCGAGAGCAATGCAAAGGGTGGAAAAATAGTCTGTGATATATTCTACTCCACCGGTAAAAATATGTAACAAAATCTGACTTTTAAATCGCCGTAGCGCAAAAACCGTTCATAATTTGAGTGCTTGCCATGAGGATTTTTTGATTAAGAGAGCATAAACTAAAAAATATCAAAAACTTTAAAAACTCCACCGGGACCTTTTTTACCATGTATTTGGTGCGGGGTCCTTTGTGGAAAAACGACATAAGAGGCGAAAAAAAAGGAAAGACAAAAGTTGTTAAATCAAAAAATATCTACAAACCTTCAAACCTTGTCAAAGACTTTTCAGCTGTACAATAATATAACTAAGTGCTATGAATTTTGAATGTTTTCTGTTGATTTACAATTATTATTATGTGTGCGTTTCCGAAAAACACTTAACTATGATTATTTTTAAACTCGTCATACTTAAGTATTTTTACGCGGTGATTACGAAAATTTCCATGAAAATACCGGAAAATGTCGCTTTCAAGGCCAAAATTTGATAAAACTGTAGAAATTTCAGTTTCTTAAAAATTAATTTCAGTCAATAATAAGAATTTACAAAAAGTAATCAGTGCGTCAATATATATGGATATAGGGAATTTTAAATTAATCGAATGTAAGTGATTTTCGGAAGTTTATCCATTTCTATTACTCGAGTGATGAGAAAAAACCGCCACTACGAAATCGGAATTTTGACTAGTTAGCATATAATAGGGTGAAGTGAAAAAAAAGAAAATTTTTAGATTGGCTTTGGGAGGGAGCTAACAAAATTTGTTTTCACTAAATGTTATTATTCGGGGATTTTTGAAATCGTTGATTACGAATCTGGAGTCAATGTTTTAATGTTCAAAAATGGCGGACCTGATATGTCGGCGAAAATTAAAAAATGTCGACGGACCAGGCGAAAAATTAATAATCTCTGGTTTTTGGGGTCGCTGATTATGAATCTGGAGTCAATATTTACAATTTTTAGTTGAAATAAGTCAAAATTAAACAATTTTCCCGTTATATTGGTTTCGCTGTTTTGAATTTTTGAATTTTGACTTCAGATTGAAATTAAGCGACACCAAAAACCATCGAGTAACCATTTTTAGGCAAATCCGTCAAAATTTGTACATTTTCTTCGTCACATTAAGTCCTGCATTTTGGATTTAAACATTTTAACAACAGATTCGTAATCAGCGACCCCAAGAACTTCGGAGTACCCATTTTCATCTAAATATGTGGAATTTTTTATTTCTACAAAAATTCGAGGTCTTCTGTATGTGAGGTACCTTCAAACCTCTACTCTCCGCGTGTTGCGTCAGTTGTGTACGATTGTTTGCCTATAGCGACTTAGCGTTATTTTTATTAGGGTTAAGCTGTTGTATGCGTAGTTATAGTCAGTAAGTTATGTTATCAAACCCAACGGTATAATAATTTATAATGTGTGTATGTGGCAACCTGTGCAATTATTTGATTTAAATTTAATATTAGAATTAAAGTTTCTTGAAGAGTGAGAATATTTTTTCAACGAGTTTTATCACAAAACAAGATATTCCTAAATTAATAAAGTATATACTTGAAGTATGTTAGTATTTCTTTCTCAAAAGCCAAATAATTTCTTGAATCAAATATACATTAGTGCGCATTATCACTATACAATTTCATGATAATAAAGTATAATATTCAATCCATGATTTCATCAATTCCATAATTCTGTCGTCCCCATTCGTACCTACTAATGACTACATTTGTTAAAAGTAGAATTCGTTTATTTCTTTACTTATTTCACAGCAAACAAACTTGTAATGAGTATATGTTTTCATAATAGAACACCCAATTAGAAAATTACGTTTATAATAAGTTTAATACTTGTGACTGTCATACACCAATTAGTTGTTAAATTTGGTCACCGCTTACAGACAGCGAAAATTGTCGATTCCGAAACCCGCGCGCGAAGGCGATGAACAAAATCGTTAAAATCGGGGAGCAAAATACTCTCCATGGTTACCAAAACATTTTGCTCACCACTTTAATTAAACTAGTGCCATCTAGCTTCGTAAATTGTTACTATCTTAACGTTGTGTTTGGTCAGTTATGTCAGTGAATTTAGTCACAAAGAGAGTTTTCATTATAGTATTTCGATAATTTTTTTAATCTAACATTCATGTATTTATTTATATTTGGTTTAATATATTGTGAACGATAGCTAAAATAAATCCTGAAAGATGAAAAAAAAAGATGAATATTAAATTAAAGTACCGTTCTTGATTGCGATTAAATACGAAATGAATGTTCTAATATCTGAGAAGTTACAATTTAATTGCTTTTAGTTTAGCAATTATTTTTAGTAAGATTATATATTACAAATTTTAACATCCAGTTCGTATAATTTATAAAATTATATATTTACCAATAGAATTGAGAAAAACGGCTAAAACGAAGGAAATAGTAAAGACGAGGATTCTCATTTTATACTAGAGATGATATCGATTTACAGAGCAATTCCTTAACAGTGTCGCTGATGAATGTGCTACAAGATTCCAGACAAGCACACTTTTATCATTAAACGTTATCTCTATCGCTCCATGAATATAAATAAATGGCTCGACCCCCAGGCCAGAATTATTTTTTATTTTAGCGTGGCTGTGAAGACTTCATGGTTATGTCAAAAACCTGACGTGATGGGGTAAAATGGACTTCGGATTCGGTTTCAGCGACCCCAAAAACATATGTGACGTGCGCCGAGGAAATGGGTCTAATTCGAAAATTATCAATATTCAGGTTTTTATATCTTCCGATAGTTTTTGTATTACTCTTTTTAATGGAACGATAAAAAAAAATTCCAAGCGTTATTATTGTTCAAAACTGGGTTGTTAGGAATCCCGTAAATTGCTCTTTCTTCAGTCTAACTAAGATCTCCTGAAACATCTCCCACCACTCACAACAACATATTCGCGCCTCACCTATAATGCCCGTCCTTGTAACGCGCACTGCGCTGCACAGTTAAAACCGTGAGAGTGTAGTTGTGAGTGGAGAGGGAAGTTTTCATGAGCCTTCCCTCTTTTAAAACTCTCGTCTGCTGGCTCCCTTTCCATAGCTTGCCTTGCAAAATCCTTGCTTTCCGAGTTAGACCCCTTTCCTCAGCGCATGCCACTGTAATAAACATGTTCTGACCGCAGGCCAGAAAATTCTTTTTGTGAGGCTGTATAAGAAGATGAAGATTTTTAAAAGTGGTCCTAATCACACGGAACGTTCCCGGAACGTGTGAAAGTACCGCCGCTTGGCAATCGCTCCAAACATAAATTCCCGTTATTGTTATTATTATCAATACAGTCAAACTCGGACATAGTGCTACCGGATATATCCCTTCCGAGAATTGACGTCAAGCCGCGGGTATGAGTAAGAAGAGCTGCGGGGGGTGTGCGGTGTTCACTCAGACGTGAAGAAACTGGAGCGTCGCGGTAAGTTGCTGTACCCTAACGGCCTACCTGTCTAACTGCATCATGACGCTGCGAGAGTTCACTCGGAGCGGGAGGCACATGCGTTTGCAGAGCGAATAAGTACGATGGCGAGCTCACGTCGACCAACAGTGGGGCTTTGATGGCTACTGAAGCCGATGGGACTGATCGGATTATTTCGTGCGATCGAATGAGTCTGGCTTTGACATTAACAACAGCGCCATCCGACATGCGAATATATATCTCGAAGTTATTGGAGCAATGTGCATGAAAAATATCAGTGAATATCAATTCATTTTAATCAAAAATGTTATACTACGGCTTAAAATTAATTATTTAATATAAGATTTCTTGTTAACATTTAATTGTAATTCAAATTTCTTCGGAATTGGTGGCGCTGTCGTAGCTACCAATTAGGTATTTTCACTTCAACCACCAGCTAACTTCACTCCATTGAGTGCTGAGGCTTATATAGAAAAAATAGTTATTACGAAGATATTAGCAAAATATGGCAAAAATGGACCGAATCCCATGCATTTGTTCTAATGTTTCCCGCTCAACACTCAACGAAGTGAAGTGAGCTAGTGGTTGAAGTGAAAATACCTAATAGGCTCTACGATTCGACAAAGAAAACAAAGAAGGAGAAAAAGTATTGGATAGACAGAGATAGAGAGAGTATGATCATTTCGAAACGAAGAACCGTCATTGGAACACAATCGGATCCTCTCTGTCTATCTCACATGGTAGAAAGACAGGGCCGATCGACTTCAGGCATCGAAGTCCCACTGTAGTGTTTTATAATGTCAAACTATTAAATGTTGATGTGAGAATTTTGAAAACTGTCATTTTCATTGGCAGTTAAGGGCATGTGACACGCATAAATACCTACCTTACCGGCCTCACTTTTTCAATTTATTGAATTTTTTTCTGAATCTGAGAACTTTTTTTCTAAATGAAATATCGGGCTGAAACTTTGGAAAATGTATGGGAAGAAGAGAGTTTATAAAGAATAAGCATTGTTAATAATGGTACCTTTAGGTTTTGCACGAGTCTTAGGGAAGAATATGACAGAAGGTGATATAGATAATGTACAAGTTTTAATATTTTTGCATGTAAAGGCCCTTGAAATTGAAATACACAAAGCGCCCATATTTAAACTTTCCCTAGCCATGATCACTCATTCATAAGCGTAAAGTTACCCCTCCTCCAGCTTCCTCCAAACTTAAGTATATTGCTGAATAAACTACATTCAAAATTTTACATTTTTTAAAAATCTTTCTTATTTATAACAAAATTCCCTAATTTATGATTGTTTCTGTAATATACATTATTATACAAATTTTCTGAATAGGTTGTTAATCTTTCTGATAAATCTTGTACATATGGTTATGTTATGTCACTTAAAAAAATTTGTATGCATTTGAATGTTTTGTATTCAATTTGAAAGTAATCGTAAGTAGTTAAACAATTAAATTGAAAACAAAAAATATATTTAAAATTGAAAACTACGAAGTAACAAATTTGATTACAAGAATATTCTTGATATTTGATTTGAAAAAATCGAAATCATTTTTGGTTTTATTGTCAATCTGTTATACAACCACTAATTACTTTACTTCGAAAAATTCCTTATTAATAGGGACACTTTTGAAAGACCATTTTTTATTACACATATATTTTGGTTTCCAATGAAATAATGTAAGATTGAATTCACCCTAATTTGGTACAAACTCAAATAGAGAACTATTATATATGCGTTGAGTTTGTGCTTGCGACATATTCATATTATTTTCATAAATCGGTCCAAGAAATCAAACCTTGGTCACCTCTTTATGGAATTTTTGATATTTCAACAGATTTCAGAGTGTTTAGACTGATATGAAATTATTTGAAAATATTTTATAAGATATCATGGGATTTCAAAGTATTTCTACGGATTTAATTCAGGATGAAATCTGGATTACAGCCGAAAAATTTTTATTTGCGGAAACCTCAACAATTTTTGTGAAAAAACGTTATAATGTTATTATATTCACCAATAGAATTGAGAATACTGGACAATAACAAGAGAAGAGTAGGAAGGATCCTCATTTTTTCTGACTAAGAAAAAACAGATAACTATTTTAGAGATAAACTTGGTTAACAGAGTAACTTATGCTAAGTTTCGCGCTTTATTTAATTATATAATGTATAATACACACTATGTTTCTTATCTCATGAATTAGGTATGCCTCGAGCTTGCTCTTGTGAGATATTTGAATTTCATTAGCGAGTTATTGAAATGGTATTCACGTTAAAATCTTTCGCTGGGTATCATAGATTAAATAAAAAAATCATTCTTTCAAAATATTTGTTTTTTAAAGAAATTGCGCATCAAGTAAAACGTGAGTTACGTCACTTTTTAAGAAGTTTCAGTTTTAAGCTTTCATATTTATTTTAAATGCATGCCTCACCCGCAAAACAAAATTACTTTTCATAATGGAACATGTGACAGCTGCGACAATATTAATATTCAACTAGAGACATGTTGTAGAAAAACTCAAGTAATATTATTTTTATTATTAATGATTCTAAAAAAAATCAAATAATATATTCGGCAATGAATATATATTCCAGTTTGAGAATATTCGGGAAAAAATATAATTCTATATAAATGTTTGGTTTATTTTGGTATTACATGAGGTGGTCCTTCGAGCCGGGTTATTATCCCAGTACTGCGAAAATACGAGTACGTGAAGAAGCTGCTTGAGTTTGAAATATACGAAATACAGCAGAAACTTTGGCAAATTTGTAGCATGTCGGAATGGCATTAGAACAATCATTCAAGAATGTGGAGAATCTGGAAAAAATTTTGGAAGACACTTCCATAGAAATCCTGAAGAATGTAAATATTATTTCGTATGGAATGGCAGGAAAGGGAAATTTCTTAAAAAGAAACATACGCAAGTTCGCTTCACTAACATTCAAAGAATAGGAGATAAGGATTACTCAATTTCACTGCTGAGCAAGAATAAGTACTTGTTGTAAATGAGGAAGTTCTTCGGCTACAAATGGATACGAACATGCTGCAAAAGAATGAGAATACACCTGCCAACATTAGTGCGGACAAGCAAGAAGATTTGAACTTGAAACTATAGAAGCTTGCTACTAAAGAAACTCGTCTAGAGAGTCAACAAAATTTAATAATAAGACAACAAGAAGTAGCTAGGCAACAAGTAGAAGTACAAAAATGATCATTTTGTTGACTTCTGTAACACCAAGATAAATGTCTAAAGAAAAAAATATGTGGAATGGAAAACTATCCAAGATGTCATTATACAAGGCTTCACAAGAAGAAAACATTGCAGTCAGATAATGAAACATTAATGCTTATACAACAATCAAGGCACTCGGCAATGTTCAAGATGATTTTCGTTAAACTGCGTGGTCCATTAGGAACCGTATTCACTTTTGCTTCAATATGTGATTGAAGTACAACTACTCTAATAGATGACATTCTTGAGAAATGTATCGATTGACAAGGCGCAGATTCAACCGTATGCTGTAAATGTAAAGGATAAATGTCTCGCTTCGGACAGATTCTGAAATGGTGACCAATTATATTGCAAGTGCTAATGGAAGGGAATTCTTTAACCTCGAGAAAGTGAGAACTGTGAAGATTAATGATTTACCGACACAAAATTGGGATATAGAAGAACGAAAGAAATATTACTCTTACGTAACTGAAGTGGATTTATCTGATATCAAGAGTGGAAATCCAATGATTTTAATTGGCCAAAACAATGTTTACGTGATTCTTTCTTGTTAAATAATTCAACCTGGAGAAGATGCAACAATTTCAGTTCAAACCAAAATCGGATGAGTTATAAATAAAAACCTCTCAGAAGTATCAAAAGTCAAACAACCGCAGAAGAAAGAGCCGTCGATTTAGCTAGTTCTCCAATCAAGAATATCAGGAAGCGTTATCAAATTCAGCTACTGTGGAGATCGGATGAGTTAACTCGGCTAGACAGCAAACAGATGGCCTTTCATAGATTGGTCTATTCAAAGAAAAAATTGTTAAGATATGAAGAATCAAGAGATGGCTATAGTTTTGAAATTGCGAAGATATTTTAGAAAGACAACGCAGTACCTGTTCACCCTAAAGAATTATTAGATCGTCGGAAAATATTGATAGTAACAAATATCCTCGTAATCAATCAAAATAAACTCGAGAAGGTCTGAATCGTCTTTGATGCTGCAGCAGAAGCTGGTAGAGTGTCTTCGAATTATAACCTTCACACGGGACCAGACTGGCTAGTGTCAGTATCTGGCGTTATTTGAAAATTCCTTGAACATACAGATATAGGTTTGAAAACCATATCTGAACATCTTTAAGCGCGAAATATGCTTATTGCCGTCAAAGAAGAACTTGTCGATTGTTCAAAAATACCAATTGAGAGAGAAGTATTGAAAAAGCAAATGTCAGTTTTTGATCAGATTAGATTTTTTATCAATAGTTACAATCAAGGTTTGAACATTTCTTCAGTAAATATGCACAGCTGGAATTCATTGGAATGATTCACTTAGCGAAATAATGTTGAAAACTTGGAAGCAGTGGCTGAAAGAGCTGATGATCGTCAAGAATATTAAAATTGGAAGACCCTACTCTACGAGGTCAAATACAAAAAACATCGATCCACAAGCATACAATTCATGATGCTAGTGGAATTTTTGAAAATAGAATATAATTGCTTATAAAATACGTTTTTTTCATTTTGGCATTACATATGGAATTCATAAGAATTCAGAGAAAGATAATGGAACTAAATTTTACGAATCTGTAAATGCCCATCCAATCTATTAAAATAACAGTGAACAGAACTCAGAACAAATTTAACAGAGTGAGAAAGAATTATGAAAAACTATTTGAAATAATAACGACACTAAACAAATGCGAAACAGTTTGAAAGAACTTGAGGAAAATGACAACAATTTTATGAATTTCAGAAATGCATATGATTTACAAAAGTTAAAAAAATGTTTGATTAATTCATTGAATTTATTGAATGTGAAATGAATAGGGAAAATTGTGCAAAACTTGATAGTATATTGATGAAGTGTCTAAGAATTCTGAGCGAGTTGAAGAGAATTCAAGATGAATTAAAAAAATATATATATATATATATCTATTGAATTGATTAAACTTGCTTGAAATTTGAAGAATGAATGTAAATCTAAAAAAAATAATGTGAAATAAAACAATTCAAATGAATTTCTATAAATTAAAAATAGTTTAGTATGAAGTAACAAAAATGCAGGTTCATTCAAACGAATTCAGTGATACAGCAAAATAAAGTGCAAATTTTATTTTTCATGATAATTTTATTATTTGTTCCTTATTCTTATCAAAATTTGTATTCGTAGCTAACAAAACAAATGTATCATTTAAATAAATATATACTATTACGATTCATAATATGCATCGATATTCAAACATACTTATTTTGATTGTCTTCCTTTTTTAATTTTAAAAAGTGCAAGCCCCATTAAAAAATAGTAAATAAATTTGTTGTAAAGAATTTTATTTCATCTTGTGTCATTTTTACAAAAATTGAATTACTTTTCATTCAATGTTATTTTTTACGATAGCAAAAAATACCCTTACAAGCATAAACTGGCTTCAAGGGCCTGTGGAGTGCCCTCATAACATCTGAGAAGGAATGCCCACCTTTCCCAGAAGTTTTCTTCAACCTACCAGCATCTAGCCGGTGGCTCAGATGATAGCATTTCAGACTTACATACAGAAGATCTGGGGTTCGATACCTGAGTTGGTACCAATGCAAATTTTTTTATGTACTTCTACCGGGGCTTCGGTGTTTCGGGACCCACCTCGAACTATATTTCCTTTCAGAAGAAGCTTGTGTCGTACCAACGATAAATGGGACTCTCGAGAGCCTAACCTTGGAGGTCGTAACCAATTTTTAGAATACTCGAAAATGAGTCAGCCATCTTCTTGCGCACCTTGTCTGACTCAAAGAATCACAGGCCAATAACTTGTCTGAACACACTGTTTGAGATCCTCATAGCTATCCTAACTGCTGGATTGTTCAAAAATGGGACCTGTGTGGCTAGAGATGTATAAAGAACGCGGCTCAAAGAAAGGCCTAGCCGAATGTCGGGAGAACCTGCTCATGCATAGATGTGTCTGCGAAGGTGCAGCATTCTACCAGCGCTACCTATCAATGGCCTGGATTGACTAACGGGAATCTTTCGATTCAACCTTTCATAGACTTAGTATCTTATCTGGAAAACATCATGTGAAAAATAAGGTCACCTTTTAGAAAGGTGTCTTTCAGGTCTACGCCAGGAGTCCTCGCCTCTTTTGTCTCACATTAAGCATAAGGCTATGCAGGTATTTTACATAATAATCTCTAGGTCTGTGCTCAAAATAAAGAGCAACAAAATATAGATCTAGAGATTGTCAAAGAGTACACTGAAGAGATTGGAATAGAGTTTGGAATAGAAAAATGCGCCAAGGTAAATTTGAAGCAAGAAATACCTAATGGAATCTCCGAAGACCCTGATCTCCAATAGAAGCGCTAGACGACACCTTGGCGTTAAAGAGACCTATTTATGCTAGGGCGTGCAACAATGTCGCATTCAGGACGCAACATTGATTAGGAATACTCGCCGAAGTAAATACAAACGTTTTCTCCGACAGATTTGGTCCTCCGAACTGTCTGGAAGGAACAAAGTATCTGCAACAAACATGCCTGCTGTCCCGGTAATGCTCTATTCATTTGGAATGGTTGCATGTACAAAGGACAAGCTCAGATCCCTTAATATCAGGTCACTCGAAGTTATGCACAATAATAGAAGCATGGATATAAAGTCCTCTGTTTCGCGACTTCACATCTCACGCCATCAAGGTGGTCGCGGAATACTTCATCTTGAATGTCTTTACAACAGAATTATTCTGACAGAGGAACTTTCTGTACAAAGCAACAGAAAAGGCTGCTAAAACACTCGGCTTCGACTTTAATATCAGGGGTGAGCCGAATGCATCAGACAATGTAATATTTGTAGACAGCGGCTTTGGCGAAGGTTAACACCTTACTTCAAGAGTTGTCATGAAAATGAATAAAAGTGTGGATACATGATGCCTAGTTTCCAACACGAATTGATGTTTTTTTCAAGGCTGCAAGATACAGAACAGTTTTTGTTGTATGCGGAAAAGAAAATAATGGTTAATGAACTGAGACTATTCAAATTTAAACGTTAGTATATAATGATTGATATATCACTAAATACCTAAATACCCGTTGATGTAGAACGCAAGAACCGTTGTACATCTATTGAGCGAGCTAAGAAGTTTGAAACTTAAGAGATATTCTCTCTCGCTAAAATGTTGATATTGTCGTGAGTATTGTCGAAAAAATGGTTACACATCCAAGCGTGTTACGAAGGACAAGTTTTATTATTGTCAATTTCATAATCTCTCTTGTGCTGCGCTATTCCTGTCCTCAATCTCTTGTAGGTTCCTGCGATGTAAACTTCATCACAAACGTTACATATAATCATGAGAACTAACTTAGATAAATTTTATTTCGCATCCTTGTCCTTTTTATTTGTTGAAATAGTTATGAATTTCATTAACTCTTTTTTTTATAACACTGTTGATGAGTGGTAGAGGATAATCATTAAATTGTAAAGTTTCTTTGAAAAACATCTTATTCAGCTCTGAAAATCAATACAGGTGAATAATTGTAAACCTATGCTAAGTTTTCTCCTAAAATATTTTCGTTTGGAAAAAATAGTATATTATGTACCTCGGTAGACACGATGATTTTTGTAACAAACCTATGATTTACAAGTTTATCATGTCTGATATATAAGATCAGGTTTATTGCTATTTTATTATTATCTCGAATTACAAGTTACTTTCAACATTTATATACGACTCTGAATATCAAACGATTTCGTATTCAGGTTTTCCACTTTTTATTGAATTAATAATGTGAAGGATATTGGTCTACAAATCTTTCAACAGCTATACTCAAAAATGTCCATGGATCGGGCGATTGGGACCTACTGGAATTTCAGCGATTTCTTCTTTGGTCAATATGGTAATTTTGTTGCTTTGCGTGTTCATTTTTATCCGTTTGTACTTTGTATTGCAAAATGTATACATTCCAGCAAGAGAATCAGTGCTCTCTAATATTGCAGAAGCGTCATCATCGAATGTTGATATAACAATTTGTTGTTGGGCTATAATAAGAGGATAGGAGCCATGGAATGTTCTTAATGTGAGATTTCTATCGCCAGGAAAAGTGTATCTCTGAAGCTTGAATGTCCATTGCGGATTTTTTTTGGAAATAAACCGAATAAATGGAAGTTTATCAAGAGTGGATCCACCTTTGTTATGAGAAGGTAGCCTGGTGAGTTGTATTATGCACCTGTCAGCAAGACGTCTTGAAGAGGAAGCGCTGTTCAGAGAGCAAGGTCTGGCAGGAGGAAACTCGTCAAAAGGAGACCTGGACCTGGACCTGGACATAGCAGGTGGAGATGAAGAGCTGACCGGAGAATGATTTAGGTCGATAGTTCCTTTATCGCGTGGAGACTCAAAGTTTGACTCTGCAACAAGAAACAGAAGGTAATATTTTTCTAATGTTAAAAATTCTAAAAATGTCTTCAACTTACTCGAATTTTTTATTTTTTTTTTATTTTTTAAGTAAAACAATTGAAAATGTGGCTCTCAAAGTTGAGTTGTTTTGTTTTTAGTTTCAAATATTTGATTTCTGATTACTGATATCGAAAAGAGATTTAGATATTTCTGAATAATAAGTAATGGTTTTTTTCTTATTACAAAAATTTCAAATTCATTGTTCAGAAATGAAACATTTTAGACTGAAACAATATTGGGAGTTTAATTACAAATTTCAATCACGAATATACTTTTTCAAGTTATTTTGGAATGTAAAAAAGTTCATAAAGTTTCAATGGGTCGTTTACCTTCGTTTAACTAATGAGACTTTCCAATTGAAACTTTTAATTTCTAACGTTATGATCTAATTTCAATAGTTGAGACAAAATTTCATAGATGATATTTCGTTTTTCATTTATTCATAGCACGCAATGTTTACTGATTTGAATTTTCTTGCTTTCATCTCCCCGATTTAATTTAATTTGGAAATACAGGGTGGCCGCTGGGTCGGCAAATCTGGAAAACCAGCAAATAACCGGTAATTTCATGAGACCGGAAAAAAGAGCAAAATAAAGTGAATTTACTTTTTGACCGGGAATTTTCCAAATTTGAAAGAAAATATGTACAAATGTAATTTGAAAAGATTTTTGAATAATTAGTTGAATTGCTTACTTTTTCAATTGTATGAAAAAAGGAAAGAATGTTGACGGTCCCAAGGACCCTGAGCTTGTGGATTTAAGTGTTATTAGACATCTTAACACTGAAGAGACCTGCACATACCTGGGTTTGCCTCAAAGCCGCATACAGGACGTTACATCGGTAAAGGAGTCTCTCTGAAGCAGATACAGGCTTCTTCTTTGACAGATTTGGTCGTCCAATCTGTCGGCGTTGAACAAGGTATCTGCGACTAACATGCTTGCCATCCCGGTTCTACTCTACTTGTTTGGGGTCGTTCAATGGACGAAAAACGAACTTAAGGCCCTTCATGTCACCACACGTAAGACAACGCATATGCATAAAAGCTTGCATATCAATTCGACAGTTCCGAGATTATACATTTCACGCCTTAAAGGCGGACGCGAACTTCTGAATCTCCAGTGTCTTCATGACCGAATTGTTTTGAGTACAGCTTACATCGTTGCAAATGGAGAAAGTCCTCTCCTAAAAATGGTCAGGAATCACGAGATGGTTGGCAAAGGAGCGTTCCTTTACAAAACCGCGGAGCAGGCAGCTGAGACCCTTGGCCTGAATTTTAACGTCAGAAGTGAGGAAAGTGCATTACTCCATCTAGATGCTTCACTTTTGAAAGCCGAAGTGAGAAAGCAGAATTAAAAAAATTCCATCAAGGGCTATTCGACCAGAAAATGCACGGAAATTTGCATAGGAATGTAGAAAAACAGTGCGAGCAGTCTCCGTTGCCCACTCGAGGCCTGACATTGTTCTCAAAGACTTCGGGAAACGAACTATATTCGTGATTGAATTCTCGGCTTCTTCCGAATACAACATCACTGCCAAGGAGAAAGAACAGGAAGAAAGGTATCAAGATCTTAAAAGAGAGCTGCAACGACTGTACCCAAAATATTCGGTACAATAAATTCTCCTTGTGATAGGTCCTTTCGGAGGTGCGAAACTATCACTGGTTCGTAACCTCAAAGCCATACCCGCATGCCAAAAATATGTCAAGGTACTTGCGAGATCGATGCAGAAATCTGTCATCTTTGAGTCGATTCGTGTCCTCAAGACACACGAGGGTTTTGCCAGCCTGTTATTCTGATTGTCGTGCCCTATGGTCAGCGAGCTCACGGTCGTAAGACGTGGCCGTTGGTGTGATTTACTGCGGTGCTACTGGGAGCCGGTGTCATTTTTGGATGGTGGTTGCTCCTAGTGGGAAACGTGCGGTGGTTGTTTAACCTTTTTTTTTAAATTATGCATATATATATATATTTATATATATATATATATATTTGTTTATATTTTTAAAACCAGCGCGTTGGTTATGTATCACGAATTCGATTGAATAGGCCAGTCTTGAACTTTGTTCGCGCTGAAGAATTCCCGCAAATTGGAGCTTGACTTAAAATCTCTAGAATTAAAATGAATTTTCTGATACTGAAGTTAATTCGTGTTAACACATTAAAATAAATTAGGTGTCCTCCAAATATTTCGCTGGACTCGGGCAAAGAGGGCATTTGAAGTTTATATCACTTTTCAGGAATTTACACAAATTTAAAACCTGCTCTAATTCGTGATTGTCGCAAAGCGATGCAAAAATGGTAAATTTGACGAAAAGTAGCTTCTTTAGTCTTCTAAATGCTCATGTTAAAGCATAACAAAGGCTTCACCAAATTATTACAATCAAATTGTTATTTAGATAAATATACCTCATGACTTTATATAAAAGCGAGATCATTGAATTAGAAAACCAAAAATTCGGAGCTCTTTTAAGTTTGGTGAAATTTTGTGAATTTATGAACAACTTTTAAGATGACTTTTTTTTAATTTCATACATACGTGTATGATAAATATTTTTCCTAAAACTACTCTCTGAAACAAACAATTTCAGACATTAAACTTCAAAATCGGGTGTAAATTGCCTTTTCATGCAGGTTCAAAAATAAAATTAAAATTGACGAAAAAATCCGATTTGAATATAAATTTTACGTAAAGTTCTAATACGAAAAATCGAATACTTCGTTTTTGAGGGTTTTTGGCACCTGCTATCAGGAAAGAGATCGCCAGCTAAATTGCTGACATGATCGCGTAGAATTTTGGCTGGAATAAAAATAAAAATTTTTGGAATGACCTATATATATATAACTCAGTTTTCGCAAAATGAACCATTCGCGGAATCTAAATCTTCCTCCATCCAAAAACCAAACCTTCCATGTAAATAAGTAGAATCAAGAAGATTTGAAATTCCAGATAAATATTGGAAACAATTATTTACAAAATTAGCTACTGAGGAAGTTAATTTTATGCAAATGTAAGGAAGTTACTTTTATTGTATACAAAAATGTAACACTATCCCTCTCTCAACTTTGGGAGGTTAAGACTTTTTCGTAATGTTTCTAGGGAATTCCATTTGTCATAATAGATCCTTGTAGTCTAACGCTTGCGCCTTAGATTTCTTGCCTTATGAAATTATTAATGTTTTACATAAAAGATCAAATTCACCAAATACATGATGGCGAAATACCAAGAAAAATTAAAGATTTTAACTTTTCGATTGGCAAGGAGGACCATATTTTGTTCGATAATTTGTAAGTGTAGAAGATGTTTTAGACGTCAGAGTTTCACTGGAATTGGTTATCTTGAACCACTTTCGAGGCTATTGGATGAAAACCTTGAAGTCTGTCTGAAAAATATAAATAAAAACTTCTACTATGTTAAATATATAACAAAATATTGTATATAAGTAAAATCTCTATTAGATATTTGAAAATAATTTCGTTTTTGTTGTACGCAAGCAATATTACTTATATAAATGAATACACGGAAAAAAGTTGGCTGTCTTACAGAATTTTTTGTTTTAAATTAAAAATTAAATCGATTTGATGTGAAGGCTTCATGGAATTAAAAAAGTGTAATTGACAACGAATGTGGAAAATTGTCATTCTGAAGATGTGCGAAATTGATGTTTTTAAAAACCGATTCGTTGCGTAAGTAATCCTCGGAGCAATGTGAATAGCTGCACGATTGAGATAGTTTTGAAAATTTCTTTATTGCGTTTGTCTGAAGTTTGGCACCATATTTTCTCAATTTATAGAAGTAAAATTTTCATAAAAATAAAAAAAAATATCCATGTCATAAGTAAGAAGCTGTCTCAAATGAAAATACAATTCTTGATTTGATATGTTTTGTCAATGAGTGAAGTAATCTGCTTTTATCGATAGAGAGCTTACATTATTTTTTTCGTGTAGGGTTACTGTATTTTAATTAGTGATGGGCGCTGCTCGGTATTTCACAGTCATGACGAATCCTGACCGGTCATGACGGTAAATGTTGGTAAAACGCGGTCAGAACCAAATATCTTTGCCAGGAAAGGTTTTTTATAGCGAAAAGTGGTTTAGTTGTTAGGACATACCCTATGCTAAACTTGTAAGAAAAGTTTTTCGGTTCTAAGTGTTTCAGTTATTCTCAAAGTAACAAAAATTCCAAAAAGCTGAGCATAGCAGACGACACTTTTGCCAGTTTCGCACGAGTTTCGAGGAGAATTTGAAAATGGTACTTTACGAATTGACAAATTACATTGAAAATCTTTTTCATTTATTGAACAATATTTCAAAAATAATATTTAGTAGTGTGCTAAGTTATATTGAATAACATTTCAATGAATATGTCACTTAAACATTAAGTTAAGTACTGTTTTTTTTGTCTTTAAGTAAAATAAAATTGATATCTAATTACTATGAAATTATTATGAAATTTAGTAAGACAAATATTATAATTAAAAATAATAACAATGAAAGTGAAATAAAATTGAGTTATTTGAATGGGTTTTGAAGAAAAAGAATTGTTTCAAATATTTTTTAATATTATTTTTCTTGGCAATTACGAACATTTTTGTAACAACTCTCAAATTTACACGAACTCAGTTTCAAAATTCAGTTCCTTGCACTGAATTTATTTTTTTTTAAGTCTCACCCTGCAATAATGATCACGTGAGGGGGCGAGGCTTCAAAAAATAAAAAATTCATTAAGTTTTTGATTTATGCAAGGTTACTGAATTAGTCGTACAATTCCTTTTTCTATTAATTATTGTAATATTCTTTTTAAATTGTTCGTGAGAAATCAAATTTCTTAATAACATGCAAGCTTTATTTATTTCTCTTTATATGTAAAAGAAAAAATAATTGTAGAAAAAATCGTGTAAATGTCAGTTGTCACAAAAATTTTCGTAATTACCAAGAAAAATAATATTAAAAAAGGTTTGAAACAATTCTTTTTCTTCAAAACTCATTCAAATAATTCAATATTATTTCACTTTCATTGTTATTATTTTTAATTATAATATTTGCCTTACTGAATTTCTTCACATATAAGTAATAACAAATAATAAATTACACAGCGCCACAAGAAAAATCGAGAAAATTACCCCTGGAGTCTGACTATGCCTATCATATGTTTTCGAGGTCGCTGAATCCAAATTCGGCGTCGTTGTGGTTCTATGACGTCACGCTTCGTCCCTAAACTCAAAGAAAAATGGTGAATTGGTATTTTTATGTAAAACATGTATTTTTTAAATGTATTACAATAACTCCAAATTCGTACCCAGCGACCTCGAAAACATAGGATATGTCCACTTTGCATTGAAAAAATATATATTTCACATAAAATTACCAATTCACCGTTTTTATTTGAGGTTAGGGGCGAAACGTGACGTCATAGAACCACAATGACTTCGAATTCGTACTCAGCGACCTCGAAAACATAGGATATGACCACTTTTCATAGGTTTGAATGATGTTTCACCTTAAATTAGCGATTTTCATGTTTTTTGAGGTTATGGACAATATCTCACGTGATGGATCAAACGGACGCCGAATTTGGATTCAGCGACCCCGAAACATGATAGATATAGTCAGACTCAGGGGTACTTTTCTAGATTTTCTTGTGTGGAGCTGTATTATTTACGCAAATTACTCATAAATGTAAATTCATAATAATTAGATATCAATTTTATTTTATTTAAAGACACAAAAAAACAGTATTTTCATTTAGGGAATATAACCTATACAATACACAGTACTTAACTTAATGTTTAAGTGTCATATTCATTGAAACGTTATCCAATATAACACTAATATTATTTTTAAAATATGTATTACTTCATAAATGCAACAGATTTTCAATGTAATTTTTCAATTTGTAAAGTGTCATTTTCAAAATCCCCTCGAAACTCGCGCGAAACTGTCAAAAGTGTCATCTGCCATGCTCAGCTTTTTGGCATTTTTATTATTTTAAGAATAACTGGAACATTTAAAACCCAAAAACTTTTTGTAAAAGTTTAGCATAGAGTATGTCCTAACAACTAAACCACTTTTCTCCATAAAAAAAACTTTCCTGATGGAGATATTTGGGTCTGACCGCGTTTTACCAACTTTTACCGTCATAACCAGACATTATCGGTCAGGTCAGGTATTACCAGTCAGGTCGAGCAGTGCCCATCACTACATGAGAGTCACTGAAATCACTTGAAGTCAGTGTACACTCCATCGATCGAGTTGTGAACCCCTCGATTTCTAATATATTTACACAATAAATGAGTTTTTGCATGACATTAGTGAATAAGGAATTCATCGGATTATTGCACAGGAAGAAAACAGTTACAATAATTCGATTGTTCAATTTGTAAAAAGATTTCCACAAAAAGTAGCCTGCTATAAAAGACTATAACTGATGTTCTGTAAGAGATAGAATCAATTTTTTTTAAAATTTCAAACATAATTTAATCTGCTTTAATTTATTTGCATACAATTTTAATGTAGGATGCATAGACGACAAGATATTGTTCGAGAAGAAAAAGATTTAACGTTTTTTTTACTGAAAAATCTCTTTAAGACGTCATAACTTCAGAACTAATTATGCCACAACTATTTATACTAGAACAATCTTTTTTTTTAATTCTTCGGAAATGTATGAACTTTCTTTTTGCTTGTTAGAAGGTTTTCGAAAATGCACCAAAAACGTAGAACTTAACAAAAACTCATGTCTTTTACACATTTGTCAAAATCTAAAAGGGAGGGAAGGTCAATCAATATTAATCACGTGTGAACTTTTTTGCACGCAAAAGTAAAGGTTTTTATCAGAGAAAACTTTACTTATTACTTGTTCGTTTCGAAAAAAATCACATAATTGATCACAAAAACAAATATCGAGTTATTTTTAAAGGGGGCCAAACGATTTTTTTCATATTCTGTAAAAATACTCAGGAGGCATCCCCAAAACATAAATTCTAGGGTACAAACAATAGCCTACTCTTTCAAGTGAAACTTGGTTTTGGGGAGGCGTGCTCTCTCTTATTACTGTAAGATAAGGAATTTTTCTGTCTATAATATTGTTCGAACCAATTGGCAAACTTATACTTTTTACATTCTCATCAGAGAAGGTATTAGATTTGTGTAAAATTTGACCCCCTCCGTTTTTGACAAATGTCCACGTTTTGAGACATTCTGACCCTAGAAATAGGTTTTCGCAAATGTGTCTGTCTGCCTGCCTGCATGTGCATATGCATATGTGCATGTGTATGTAGATTTTTATTTTGTTAGCACGATTACTTTCGAAAGAATTGACAGATTGGGTTGGGCTTTAGTATACTCTGTAAGAGTCCTAAAATAAAGGTCAAGTTCGTTAGCCAGCCATTTTGGATAAAAATTCAAAAAGTGAGTGCTTTTTCAAAATTTTTAAGACCACTTCTTTCAAATTTAAACATTCTATGGACGGATTTCCGTAGTGCTCAAAAAGGCAAACAATTTATCTCTGACACTTTGTTTTGATAAAACAAAAATTAATGGAGTTAGAGTATTTACAAAATTCCAAAGAACAAACGAAAATGAACATTTCAAGCCAAACAACGCATGATATGGAAAAAAGTCTGGCAAAGAAAAATGTTTATATTTTAGCACCATACAATATTGTTGAAAGACTTTTTTTAATTTTCTTGTAAAATCTAAAATTCACATTTTTATCGCACAAAAAATAATAAAAAATCCAAAATTCCATTTTACGGTCAAACTATACAAGACAAGAAAAAAGATAAATTCACCAAAATTGTGCACACAAAAAAGATCTACAAATTAGTTATTAATAACTTTTTATTGGGACGCTTAGTTTTTGTTTCATCAGTAAAAAACTGATTTAAGAATACAATAAATTAAATTTTTGGACAAACGATAGAAAACACGAAACAAATTAATAGACAAAATTTGATCAATCAGAAAATAGCTACAAATTTTTTAGTCATCATTTCTTCGACAAGATGCGTAATTTCTGTTTCAATCGTCAAAAATAATATTAACAATAAACAAAATTTTTTGAAAAAGCGACGCAAGGTACGAAAAAAGATGAATAGATAGAAGTTGTTCAACCAAAAAAGATCAACGAATTTCTTATAAAAATACATTCGTAATAAAAAAATTAACTTTTTGATAAAACGATACATGCTACAATAACATTTTATCTAACAAAATTTTTCGCCTGAATTACATTTACAAATTTTCTCAGAACCACTTTACGATAGGATGCATATTTTTGGTTCAAATCGTAAAAAATAACATTGAACATAAACAAATTAAATGTATGGAAAAACAACGCAAGTTGCAATAAAATACGTAATAATAACATTGTTTTTACATTCTCATTCATGAAAGTGTAATGTAATCGTCCAAATTTGCGATCTTTGGTTTTTAACGGAACTTCACGTTTTGGCACACACAGATTCCAAAAATCATAAAATTTTATCGGTGTCTGTCTGTCTGTATGTCTGTCTGTATGTATGGTTACATGAATGTTGTAGCCACGCTAACTTTTGAAGGATTTGTCGAATCGAGTCAGCCTTTGATAAGAATCTTTTTCATGCTTATTTTGCATAAAATTATTCATGATAAAATAGATTTCTTTTCGATCTTAATTTTAAATAAAATTCTGTGTTGGGACAAGGAATTTCGTGAAAAAATGTAATTTTCACTTTGGAATAGGAAATTTTCTAAAAGAATTATAATAACAGTAACAGTTGGAATTCGTTGTAATCTGAAATTTTCCTCTTCGAAACTTTGAACAAATGGAGTTGCTATATTTCTGAATTATGATAGAATATTTTCTAAATAAATTTTATTCTGACTTGAAACAGGGATTTTGAAAGTGAATTTAATTGTGACTTGTTACAGGGAATTTGATAAAAGAATTATAATTCTGAGTTTGGACGGGGAATAAACAAATAAATATAAAAAGATTTTCGTAAAGGATTATAATTTTGACTTTTGAGCAGGGAATTTCGTAAATAATTACAATTTTTTCGAGTTACTATGTTTTTGAATTATAATAGAAAATGCTGTAAGTAAATATAATTCTGACTTGCACAGGGAATTTCCTTAAAGAATTGTGGTTTTCACTTTCGAAGAGGGGATTTTAGTAGGGAATTTTGAGTTTTTGAAAGGGAATTTCAATCAAGAAATATAATTTTGAAGAGGGAATTTTGAAAGTGAATTTAATTGTGACTTGGTACAGGGAATTTTATAAAAGAATTATAACTCTGAGTTTGGACGGGGAGTAAATAACTAAATATAAAAAATTTCTCGTCAAGAATTATAATTTTTACTTTTGAATGGGTAATTCTGTAAAGAATGATAATTTTGACTTTAAATCACGGAATTTTTCAAAAGAATTATATTAATAATAAAAGCCAGAATACATCACAATTTGAAACTTCCCTCTTCCAAATGTTGGCAAAAGGGAGTTGCTATATTTCCGAATTATAATAGAAAATTTTGTAAATAAATATAATTTTAAGTTGGGACATGGAATCATTGTAACGAAGTATGTAAAAAATCACGTAAAGAATTACTACACAGTGCATTTTTGAAAAGAATGATTATTATAAGTTATGACATAGAATAAAAGAAATATAATTTTGAGTTTGGAACAGGGAATTCTCGAGAAGAATTGTAAGTTTGATAATTTCACTGATAATTTCAGTAAAGAAATATATTTTTGACAATTGGAAGAGGAAATTTCCGTGATGAATTATTATTTTGACATTGGGACAGAGAATTTTATAAAAAAAATTATAATTCTGAGATAGAACTGAGAATTTTCGTAAAGAATTATAATTTTCATTGTTGGTTCACTAGGGTGGTCCCAATTTATACGTGTAAAAATTCGATTTTTGGTGATTGATACCCTCCAATTTGTCCACAAAATAAATTTTGATTCCAACCCCCCGAATCCCTTTGTATTGTGCCCGGAAAATGCAAAAAAAAATTCAAAATAACTAGGAACTTTTTCAACATGAATTATTTTTATTCTATAAGTTACAAGTTTCAAAGTATGTTCTAACTAATCTTGAATTGTTTAAATAATTATTAGTTGCTTAAACATTTTTTGGGGCATTTTCCGGGCACAATACAAGGGGGTTGGGGGCGTTAAAATTAAAAGTAAATTAAAAAATAAAAAGTACTTTTTCCATTTTTTTCGAAAACCATACATTTCCATTTAAAAAAATGAATTTTTGGACCACCCTAAGGTTCACTCTAGAACAGAGAATTTCGTTAAGAATTATAATTTTTACTTTAGGACAGAGTTTTCGTAAGGAGTTATAATTTGACTTTGAATAGGAAATATTTGATATTGAACGGGATTTTTTAAAAGGATTTATAATTCTGAGTTGGAACGGAGAATAAATAAATGAAATATAAAAAAATCACGTGAAGAATTACAATTATCCTGACTTGAAACAGCGAATTTTCAACATGTATAATTCTAAATTACGGCATAGAATACGAAGAAATTTAATTTTGAATTTGCGACAGGGAATTTTCGTGATGATTTAAAAGTTTTACTTCGGGACAGAGAATTTTATTAAGGAATTATAATTTTGAGTTTGGGATAGGCACATGGAACGGGAATTTTGAAAAAAGAATTTTAATTCTGATTTAGAAGAAGGGAATTTAAGAAAAACCCCTATTTCAAATCAGAATTCATCCCTATTTGAAACTTTCCTCTTCCAAATTTTGCAAAAAGGGAGATACTATATTTTTGCATTATGATAAAAAAATTGTTCCATTGATATAATTCTGACCTGGAACAGGGAATTTTGGACATGGAACGGAAAATTTGGGAAAATAATTTTAATTCTGATTCGTAAAACGGTTTATAAAACGATTTATAAAACGATATATGAAATGATCTCTGTTGTAAGTCGGAAAAATAATAATATTAATTTTGAGTTTGGGACAGGGAATTTCATTAAAGAAATAACATGTTGACTATAGGAACAGGGAATTCCCGAAAAGAATATAATTTTGAATTTTGAATAGGGAATTTCGTAAAGATATATAATTTTGAATTTGGGACAGAGATGTTTTCAAAAGAATTATAATTCTGAGATAGAAATGGGAATTTCCGTAAAGAATTATAATTTCCATTTTAGGTTTACTCTAAAATAAGAAATTTCATTACGAATTATAATATTTACTTTACTGCAATGTGTTTCTGTAAAGAATTATAATTTGAGTTGGAACAGGAAATTTTTGGCATGGATCGGGAACTTTGGAAAAGTATTTTAATTCTGATTTAGAAGGGAATAAAAAAAAATCCCTATTTCAAACCAGAATTCATCACAATTTGAAATTTTCTTCTTCCAAATTTTGGAAATTAATTTAATTGTGACTTGGTATAGAGATTTTTCTAAAATAATTATAGTTATGAGATGGTACGGAGAATAAATAAATTAAATATAAAAAAAATCCTGTAAAGAATTATAATTTTGTCCTGGAACAGGTAATTTTTAACATGGAACAGGAAATTTTAGAAAATAATTATTCTTATGTATAAGAGGGGAATTTACAAAAAGAAGCCCTATTCCAATTCAGAATTCGTCAGGTTTGGCAAATTCCTTGTTAGAAATCTGAATATGTTTTAATTAAAATTTTTTTTTGCATATAAAAATTTTCCTAAAGTTTAAACTTCACTTTTTCTAATTTTCGAAAAGGAAGTTACTATATTTCTGAATTATTATAAAAAATATAGTGAATAAACATAATTCTGACTTGGAACAGGGAATTTTTAGAAATAAATGCAGATAATTTCCGTAAAAAATTAGACTTTAGATTTTAGGATAGAGAATTGCCGTAAAGAATGATAATTTTCACTTTAGAACAAGGAACTTCCGTAAAGAATCATTATTCAATTTAGATTTTAGGGCTGGAAATTGTCATAAAGAATTATGATTTGACTTGGAACATAAGATGTTTTATATGGAATGGAAATTTGAGAAATTAATTTTAATTCTTATTTAGATCAAGGAAAATTAAAGAAAAATCCCCATTAAAATTCAGAATTATAATTATTTTATAACATTCTCTGGTCCAAATCCGAATTGTAATTCATATGACAAAAAATTATCTGATCTTCGAATTCAGAATAAGAATCTTTTTCTCCAAAATCCCTGTTTTAAATCAGCAATTTTTGATATCTTTATAAATGTTTAAAAAGCTCTTGAAATCTTCCAACATTGTTTGAAGTCATTGAAATCTTTCGACGTTCGTTGAAAAGACCGTGAAAAATTAAACTAAAAATGTCTAAGAATTTAAAATCAACCATTGGGTAAACACTCTGATTATTTCTTACCTTTTTAAGTATTTCACGGATGGTCTGTTTGGGAAAATTAGTTTCTTTTTAATGGTATTCTCAAGAATATTACATTTCTTGCCATATAAACAGAAAATATTGTTTATAATATTATTTCAAGAAAGGGAAGATTCTAAAAAGATAAATGTCTAATTATGTTATGCAAATCGTGTAAGGCTGAAGAAATATGCGAGACTGGATATAAAGTACGTCATCTACTTAAGTGGTAAAGCGAGTTTATGGTCAGCCACTATACATACGACATTTATCGGAGTGATTTATTTTTTGAGCAACGGAATAAAACTGCTTTATGCTTCCTTTTCCAATTTTATGGTCTAATTTACTGAGGCAATTTTGGAAAAACAGTTTCCAAGAAATATCAAAGTTTAAATTTCCGTTTTGAAAGTAATCGAGGACATAAATTTCTGTTACAGCACCATTGTCGAAACTGTGGAAATATTTTTTGCAGCGCCTGCAGCGACAACACGATAGCTCTACCAAATTCGGCAAAACCTGTCCGAGTATGTGACGATTGTCACATATCTTTGGTTGGTCGTTATTCAATTATTCGCTAATACAAAAGTCATCTGTATATAAAATCATTTTCACAACAACTTCAACTTTAGAAAGTGAATGCGACAATTTCGCGAGGACATTCAGTCCCTGGATTTTAGGGATTTACGAGGCGAGCACAACGGGTAACAAAAGGACGGGATTTCAATGCCGCTCAACTTGTCACAGAGGCCTGAAAAGCCTTCCTAATCATAGAATGAAGACGTCACTGCAACACATCACCATATTATAAATAGTCCAGGCATCTTGCATGAAAAGAGGCCTTTTTAAAGTTTTAACTAGGTAGAGCGCGTTTTTTGTTTTTGTTAAAATCGTGTTTGCGTAGATTGACCATTCCCACTGCATTTTAAAGCAAAATGTCTTAACAGCAATATTAAACTAGACAAAATTCTACAAAAACTAAAAAAAATAGAATCTGTTATCTTGCATGGGTGCTGAGTTATGATCCTTCAAAGTACAGTAGGACTCGTCGGATCGGGACGGACCCGGTCTCCATTTTCGATCACGCAGGCAACAGAAACAAATTTTGGCTATACATCCTGCTAGTGACGGATATTAAAATGTTCAGGCCCCTTAATATTTCATCGGCCGTTACCGAAGGTATAATTTTCGTACATATGACACTGATTTCGATGTGACGAGTTCCAATCTGACGGGTCCTACTGTAATCCGATTTTTTTTTAAAGTGGCTGAAAAATCAATTTCTGAAGTTTGCATCCATAACTTGGAACCTATTAATTTGATAAAAAAATGTTTCGAATACTAATTAAAGTAGAGGTGATTTTCAGCAATTAAGTAAAATAAACAATGATCTAGCCCAGTTAGGTCATTAGTTATGACCTCCTAAATTTGACAATTTTTTACCGATTTGTCAGGGCAAATAACTCGTGTCCAATTTTTTCGAAATAGCTCGTTTCTGGATGAAGCAACGTTAATGCCGCCAGAGGACAAGTTTTAGATGACGAAATTCTGCATAAATATAAGCACAAGATTATTTTTCTAGTTCCCATAGGTCACATGTTATGACCATGTAACCTTCGCCTTTTTGTGTCGGAAGAATCTGTCTGTACTGACAAATGTACTTTCGACACTATTTAAGAGCAACAATAATAATAATAATGATAACTATTTTAGAGAAATAAATATTTTTTATTTTGCCTTAAAAAATTAATTGTTTAACAATTATTTAAATAATACTCTTAACACTATCAATTTTGCGCACATTTCATTTAGTTTCTTTGTGAAAGTTACCTCCAGCACCTCGTCAGTGAATGAAGAACAAATTATAAATTAAACTATTTTAATTGTTCATAGATCATTTAAAAATAGTTATTGAAGGCATTATTTTTATAAAAAATATATATATTTTTTTTAAATTAAAATGCGAAAAATGTTTCAACTGTTCGTCAAGAACCAAATAATTATTTTTAGATGTTGATACTAAAGAAATCAATAAACAAATAATTAAAAAACTATATATAATATAACTAATAATTAAAAATTCGATTTTTGTAATTTTAAACGGGAAAATCTCGATTTTCAAAATAATGGGAAAAAGAAATACTTCTTATTAACTTTTTGTAAATTAAAATTTATCCACCGCTTATGAATCATTCAAGGAATAATCTTATTAACTTTTAATTTCCACCAGTCTTCAAGTATTTTTTAATTGATTTTGAATCGTTCAAACAATTATTTTTTTCATGTAAATTGTGAAAAGTGATTATTTTCTGCAATTAATGACATAATTAACGAATATTAAGAATAATAGTTTTTGTTTAAGGTAGTTCGCAATTATTTGAACAATTAATAATCATAAAATTGCTTTTTTTCATAGAAAAAGTTGAAGAAAAGTCTAGTTCTTTTGAATTTCCTTTACTATGTCGCTTATTAGTCAGTAAATGAAATAACTATTTGTTTAAACAATTAAATTTGCTTGCTCTAACTAATGTTTAAATGATTTCTAAATATCCTTAACCAAAGATATTATTCTCAACATTCGTTAATTGTGTTATTAATTTCAGAAAATAACTTTTCACGCTTCAGAGGAAAAAATTATTTAAACAAATAAAAATTGTTTGAATAATTACCAAATATTCTTAGAAAAGTAAGTTATTCTCAACATTGGTTAATTGTGTCATTAATTCCAGAAAATTATAACTTTTTGTGATTTATAGGGGGGAAAAATTGTTTAAATAGATAAGGATTGTTTAAAGAATTCCAAATTAGTTGAAAAATACTTAAGACACTCAGAATTTGATTTTTCAGCCACTTAACAAAAATCGAGTTAATTTGAAGGATCATAACTCGACGCCTATTCAAGATAAAATGTTATATTTTTTTTTAATTTTCTCAGAATGTTGTCTAGTTTAATTTTTCTTTTGGGCATTTCCCTCTGAAATGCATTGGGAAAGACCAATCATCAGAACCGCTAAGAAGGGGAGACCGTCAATTGTGAATTTTATTTTCGGTTCATAATTTTTTAAATAAAACCTGAGTATTAATTTGCCAAGGCCGTTTTCAAGAAAATCGGCTGGTGGCTCAGGTAGTAGCGCTGGGCTTCTTTGCTGGAAGGTTGCGTGTTCGATTCTCCCAGTCTGCAATTTTTAAATTTATTTTTTATTGGGTAAAATGTTCATAAACATAATTTTCTTCAACAATGTTCATAAATTCTGCAAATAATAATTTTTTGAATTCTATTTTTCACAGAAAACTGCGTTTTTAACTTTAAAATGTTTTTCGCAAACAAAATTATTTTATATATTATGAACCCAAAAAAAAATTCACAATTGGTAAAAAAAAAAATTATGCATGGACTAAAATATATGATAAATTTATAAATATACAACATTACATTATACATCATCAAGTTATACATCATGCAGCAATTTATATGCGCTTTCATCTGTTTTATTTTAGAAGTACAGTCTTGTCTAGAAATTACTTGTTAACTCATTTAAAGTTTGCTTCCGGTAGGTCGATTCTTTTTTCAGATTCGTGACTTAGTGCGATGGGAGGAACGGAAATCGACATTGGAAATTATTAGTGTCGCGTACGAGTTACAGTTGGGTAAAGGAAATCGCGTGACTTAAAAAACAAGTCGATTTCAGAAAGCGAATTCTGGTGTTTAGGTTAATATATACATATATTGTAAGACAGACGTGTTCGGCACAGATTTTTACAGCCAGAAAATGGTACCTTTTCTTAACTCGGTAAGGCTTTCAAGTCCGTACTTCAATTTTATTACAAATTTTAGAGTGAGCTAGTTCTATCAGAAGAGTTTTTAACTAGATTTTTAAAGTGCTCGTAAAGTAGAAATTCTTTTTTTTTTGCTCAAGGTACGGTAATCATTTGTTGGAGGGTCGATTCTTGGCGTCATTGAGAAAAATGGTTAAAATGTGAGAGCATTTCATAGAGCGTTTGTGTTTGTGCTACAGATTTAGAATTTATTAGGTCGACTTACGAATTCTATTCGTGTTGGAAAGTGTTCCTAAAAGTATTGATGTTCTCATAACGGAATTACAAAATTACAAATTTTAAGAGCTTATAATTAAAAAAATTCCCTTGCGGACCACGTGAACGAATAATTTAACATATAAATTTATATTTAAAAATTTTTTTTACATATCTATATTTATGTGCTTGTATTTAATCATATGTTAAAAAATTAAAAATTAAAAGCTGTGTGCCGCAACCCAACGTGAAATATTGTGCGTTGGGTTGCCGCACACAGCTTTTAATTTGTAATTTTTTTCAATACAAATATAAATTGATAGAAAGATAAAAAGATTGTTAAGTTGTATGTGAAATTGGGAATAAATGTGAAGAAGAATAAAAATATGCCCTAGCGGTCCTGGTGAACAGAACGTTTACGGAATTGGGTTCCATTCACTGGGGCCGCTAGGGCATATTTTTATCCTTTTTCACATTTATTTACGATTTCACGTGGAACTCAACACTTTTTTCATATTTTTACACATTTATATATTCATTTGTATTTATTTATATGTTAAAAAATTACAAATTAAAAGCTGTGTGCGGCAACCTAACGCATAATATTGCACCTCAGGTTGCCGCACACAGCTTTTAAGTTTGTAATACATGTATAAATACAAATACATCAATATACATGTGTGAAGCCTTGAAAAAAGTGTTGAATTCTATGTGAAATTTTGAATAAAAATGAAAAAGGATGAAAATATGGCTTAGCGGATCCAGTGAACGGAACGTTCACTATGTGGTCACTTTACGGTCACGCGGTCCGCTAGGTCATATTTTTATCGTTTTTCACATTTATTTACAATTTTACTTAGAACTCAACACTCTTCTAATATTTTTACACATTTATTTATTTGTATTTATTCATATGTTAAAAAATTACAAATTAAAAGCTGTGTGCGGCAACCTAACGCACCTCGGATTGCCGCACACAGCTTATAATTTTTAATTTTTGAATACATGTATAAATACAAATACATAAATATACATGTGTGAAACCTTAAAAAAAGTGTTGAATTCTATGTGAAATTGTGAATATAAATTAAAAAGGATGAAAATATGCATTAGCGGATCCAGTGAACGGAACGTTGACTATGTGGTCACTTTACGGTCACGCGGTCCGCTAGGTCGGTCACTTTACGGTCACGCAAAGTAAATGTGATAAAATGTTCAAAAAACTAAATTGTACATATTTCTATACTGCATTTTGATAAATGTTTACTTCAAATCCTGAATTAAATTACGTTGTTTATTAATTAGTTATCAGGTCCAAGTTATGTGAAACTCATAATTATTTTTCGAGAGGATTATTGATTAAGTATTAATAACTGAACCGATCGAAAATTAGATTAATTGATAATAATTTTTCGGAAAGTATTACAAAATAATTGAAGATATTTGATAGGTTTACTATCTCATCAAAAACTTGTCACTCAAATCGCACACTTTTCTAAAATCAAGCTTTTGTTATTAAAAAAGAATATTACAGTAATAATAATTCTTTAATTAAATGCAAAAATATTTTTAATATAAGCTTGATGTGAAAACCTAACAGAACCAAGGAAAACATTTTTTATGGATAGTTGAAAATATTTTCTGTACACACTCATATAGATCTTTGGAGAGCTTTTAATGGAAACGTTAACGTTTCACTTGTTTTCTACAATTTCATAAAAATGTAATTAAAATAAAGGCATCCTGAAGAGCAGGTGGATATTTCGTGTTGTGAGCTCTTCTTTCCTGAAAGATTTTAATAAAATTGTTAATATATGATCATGTATACTATGTGTGATTAGAATCACTGAATGAAACGGAATAAAGAATATTTTTAATTATCTTATGAATTTTATTCGTTTCCAAAAAACATGATTTTCAAAAGCTTTCGTACATTTTCTAGCTTTTGTTTAATTTTTTCAGGAAGGGTAAGTAGTAGGGCGCTTCATGAAATACTTTCTTTCAGATTTTTTAAAACCTTGAATCGAAATTTTCTTTCTTTTGAAGCGAAAATGTGCCCCTAAGTTTGTTAGATTAAAAGAATATATTTAGAGGTCACTATGGAGGTTTTTATGGCGAAAATTGGAATTAAAAATTTTTTTAAAATTATTTTTACAATTTTAACTCTCCTATCTTGTAAAATGTAAGAATTTTTTTATCAGGGTTCCATGTGACCCTCAAATATTGTTCGTTATGAAAAAATATTTTCAAGGCGGTTATTTATAACCGTAGAGTTGCAATTTGTGCCACCTTATGGACACCAATTTCTACTATTTGAAAAAAATAAGCAATTCTTGCCTTACATTTATAAAAAAAATTTTCCAGAAATTATAAAATCGATATTTTTTTTAAATTGAAAGTCCTCATTTTTATATTTACTAGCTTCATCAATAACGTATTACACGCGCGTAAAGTTTTTTGATTTGAAGGGAAAAATAATGGTTAATACAAAAAAAAATTGCGAATAATTATTTATTTTTTAATTTTATTTGTTTTTAAGGTTATAAAATATAATTTTCTTAAGATTATTAAGAAAACTAACAAATATGTTTGAATATTTCAGATATGTCAAATCCAAATTTCAACAGAACAGTTCATTTTTAATCAAACGGTGAAATTCTCAACAAAAAATGCAATAATTGATAGTTCGACCAGAAAGCTTTTAATTTTAAATAAAAAACAGTTGACTTCAGCTGAAAAAGACGAATTTTTCATAAAATAGTTGAATTGTCAACAAAAAAATGGGTTTCAGCTAAGAAAGAAAAAAAATTCAATTAAATTGTAATTTGAAGGCAAAAATAATTTTAATACAAAATAAAATTTCGAAAGAATGTTTGTTGTTTAGGGGGTCATCCAAGTTTTTTGGGTGCATTCAGTATACATTAGGTTCTCGCCCGAACTAGGATTATCCTGATTATTTTTTAGCGGTTATTTTTTAGCATGATGAATTAGTTGCAAAAAGACCAAAATTCATAACAAAATTTTCAAAAACATGTCAAATATATCATTTTTAATTTTTTTTTCAATAATCCTAGTTCCGGCGATAACCATAACCTCACAGATTAAAATGACATTTGAAATTTTGATTTCACATGAGCAGAACTTCCGAAATCGTGGGTACCATGTATGAGCTTTTTTTTTCGATACGGGTGTCTAAACAGCGTTATAGATTGTAATTGAGCAATGATTTTGATCTTACAAAATTTTGAAATTATCTTCAAATAGTATTAAATATATGGTAAAAAGTTCAAATTTGTATGTTTTTATAGTTCGCCAGAAAAAAAACTCAAAAAGCGAAAAAACAGCCTTCAAGTGGGATGAACCCCTTAAGTTTATTTATTTTGAGATTCTATCAATGCTAATTACTTTTCACCCCAACCTGTCTAAAATTCTATACAATTCTCCAAATTTTTCGTATCCTTTGAAATACCGTTAATTCTTTCAAAAATTTTGTAAATCCCTACAATTTTTTTAATTCTTTGAAATCCTTTAAAATGCATTGAAATCCCTTGAAATTATTCGAGATTCCGTAAAATCTTTTGAAATCCTTAACATTTCTTGAAATCTTCCAAATCCCATAAACATTATTTATAATTCTTAAAAATCTCTAAAAATCGGTTGCATTCCGGGAAATTCCGTGAAATATTACGAAATTCCTTCAAATCTTTGAAAATTCACTGAAATCTTAAAAATCTATGGACTCGTTAAGGATCTATGGAAATCCTATTAAAATTTATTGGAATTTTCCGAATCTATTAAAAATCCTTAATGAATATAAATATCCCTCACAATATATCAATGTACACTATAATTTTTTAAAAGCCATTAAAATTCCTTGAAATCCCTCATAATCCCTTATAATATCCGGAAATCCTTTCAAATTCTGCTGAATATTACGAAATCTTCTAAAATCCGTGGATACATTTCGGAATATTTTGAAATCTCTTAAAAACCTTTGAAATCCCGTGAAATCATCGAAACCCCTACAGATCTCTTGAAATTCATTTAAATCTCTTAAAATCCTTTGAAATCTTAGCAAATATTTTTTAATTTCGTGAAAAATTGTTTAGTTTTTCATGGTTATGGAATTTCTTCAAACTCCTTCAAATTTTCGAAATCCCATTCAAATTCCCTTTTATCATTCAAAATTTGTAAAAATACTTCCGTATCGCATTAAATTCTTTAAAAACCTTTGAAATCCTGTGACTCATTTTTATATTTCTTAAGCTCCTCTATAATCCTTCAAAATTCGGGGAAATCTCGTTAAATCTCTAAAAATCGTTTAAAATCCCTGAAATTCCGGGAAATATTTCGAAATCTTATAAGATCTCTTGAAATATTTGAAAGCCCTTTGAAATTTATTGAAATCTTTCGGAATCTCTTGGAATACATTGCAATATATCAAAATGAAAATTGAAACCAATCATCACTATGAATTAGTAAGTTTTTCTGATTCATCAGTAAATAGTAACTGATTTGTATTTAGAATCCAGTTACTGATTGAAGTTAGTAAAAATTGTAACTGATTCAAATGTATGGAGTTTGAAATTCCGTTAGATCTTTTGGAATCTTAAGAAATTCTCTAAAATCTGTGGATGTACTTCGGATTCGTCTAAAATCTCTTAAAATCCTTTGGATTCGTTGCAAAATTTTTGAAATCCTCTGAAATGTCCTTTGTTAGTTTCAAATCTTTGAAATCCCATTAAAATCCCTTGTTATCTTTGAAAATCCGTGAAAGTACTTTGGTATCACATTAAATCCTTTAAGATCCATAAAAAATCACGTGACTTACTTCGAAATATTTCAAAATTTATTAAAATCCCTCATTGAAATCCGTGAAAATCAATCTTAATTCCTCAGGGTGTTTAGCATCCTGGAAAAGTCCGTGAATTTTGCTCATTGTCCCGGAATTTGTACTCCCTTCAAGAAAAAATAGTACTTATTTATTTATCATAATATCTATTTAACAATGGATTATTAATTTTATCAGGGTGGAAAATCACGAAGCTAAAATCGACAATATTTTAAAGTTTTTCATTTATTCCTGATTTTTTTCAAAAGTAACAAAAGCTTAATGACACTTTTGTAAATCATACTTTTTTGCAGTTAATATATTGAAAGTGTAATGAGCTTTTATTTATTAGAATTGGTTGAAATTTGACTAAGTTATCCAGTATTATTTATGCAGGGTTGTCGTAGGTTTTTTATTGAAGATTCATTCTTTTAGTTCAAAATTTGTTATTTTTTGTTTGAAAATTAATTTTTTTAATCTGGAAATTTAACTATTCAAGTTCAAGATTCAAGATTTTTGCTGAAAATGTAACTATTTTATAGAGAATCCGTTTTTTATTTTTAATTCATTTTTTACCCGAAAATGTAACTTTTCCATTTTTTGTAGGAAATTGACCATTTTTAGTTAAAATTTTGGCTTTATTGGCAGAGAGAGAATTCATTTTTTTAGAATGAAAATTAAACTGTTTGGTTAAAAAAATCCACTATTTTGTCGAAAATTCAACTCTTTGGTTGAAAATTTAATCCTAGGCAATTTAGTAAAATACCTTATTGAATTTTCTACCTTAAACAAAAATTCGCAACAAAAAAGGTAATAGTTGATATTGCAACAAAAAAAGATGAAAAATCATCAGAACAGAAAAGAAAATGAATGTTAAAATCAAAAAGACTAATTTTCCATATAATAGTCAAATTTTCAACCAAATACGTGAATCTTCAACCAAAAAGATAAATTTTTAACAAAGTAGTTCAACTTTTACCCACGCAATTGAATTTTCAATGAAAGAAGATCAATTTTCAACAAAATAGCCAAACTTTGATCAAAGAGATGATTTTTCAACTAAAAATATGAATCTTCAACAAAAATATTATTTCTCAACATAGTGGTTTAAACAAAATTTTAAAACAAAATAGTTGACTCCTCAAGCAAAGAAGATTAATTTTCAAACAAACAGTTGCATTTTTATTCAAAAAAACATTAAATTCCTACTTAAGCAAATATATTTTTATATCAAAAAGACAAGTATAAAAAAAAAGATTTGAATTTTTATCTAAAAGAGATTTCAGTTTGACTTTACAATATTAAATTATGAGTTTGAAATAAGAATTAGATTTTATACAAAGATGCTTGAATTTTCAAACCAAAAAGACGAATTTTCGACAAAACAATTAAATTGTCAACGAAAAAGTATGACTTTTTAACAAAATTATTGAATTATTCTAATCAAAAAGATAAATATTGAAAAAGAGCAATTTTCATCCAAAAAATATTTCAATTGGTTTTGCAACACAAAATTTGAATTTTAATCAAAAGGTAAATTTTCTACGAAATAGATGAATTTTCAACAAACCAGTAGAATTCTCGACCAAGAACGACGACATTGTGACAAAATTATTGAATTTTCAACCAAACATATGCATTCTTATCCAAGAAAGATAAAATTTCTACTAAAGCAGATGAATTTTCAAAGCAAAAAGACAAATATTCAACAAAAAAGTTGAATTTTCATCCAAAAAAGATTTCAATTGATTTTTCAACGCCAAAATATGATATTTTCTCAAAATGTAAATTTTCTATGAAATAGTAGAATTTTCTAACAAAAAGATTCACTGTTTATCAAAGTATTTGAGTTTTCAAACAAATAATAACATTTATAACTAAAATGATAATATACAGGAGAAAGCAACTGCAAAAAAAATAAATATAAATACATAGCAAATTAATTACTAACAAGAATTCTATATGAGGGTTACGGCAAAACTTCATTTTAAACATTCCCTAATTTTTTCCTCGCAAATTTTTCATTTTCCTTGACCAATAATAATTAAGTACCAGAATCTTGTAACATTTTTAACCAAGAATCTTTTGTAAACGGAATAAAACAAGTTCAAATTAAAGTTAAAAAATTTCAAATTTATTCTGGTTGACGGCGCACATTCGTTCATTGTGATTTACATACACTACTTCACATGAACGTCACTACGTGTTAACACAAGCATCCAATGTGGCTCTACATTGTGCATATATGTATAGATAACGTAGCAGACAGTCAACAAATTCTTTGACAACTTGTAAATCAGTTATTCGCTTCTGTGCTAAGAAGTTATTGTATTCAAAGTCTTTTGGAATCTGGAGGACTGTTCATACAAAATTGAATCCTTGTCTAGAATTTTGTCAAAATCTGCTGAATACAAATTCGAGAACTGATGTTGTTAGATTGTGTTCCAATAATTCAATGACTTTTTTCACTTTTTCGATTAAGTCTACTGTTTTTTAATAAAAATTATATAAGATTCTAGAAAAAAGTGGCCTATCCTAGAATGGGCAACTAGTCAAGTAAAGTTTCGACAACTAATTTTTTCCGTGTAAAGCAATTTTTGTGTCTTATGGAGTTTAACACGTAAAACGTATACTTTTTTTACTCCTTTGCTTTTGTTCAAGAAATGATAAGTCGATTTCCTTATCGTTTTATAAACTTGTTCTCCTTTCAGTAAAGATGCATTTTGTCAAATTTTTATATATCAGCAAAGTTATAAAAAGATTTGGGTAACCTCGAAAGTTGAATAAGATTGCAGTATTTGCTGACTCGTAGCGAGCCTCAGATATGATTGATTAACTTCAAATTTTCAAGAAGCATTTTTAAGGATATTGAGAACAGATTTATAAAAAGAAATGTTTATTATTTTTCAATTTATAGTTTTGAAGCGATGAACAAAATGAGTGAAAATGAAAAATTTCATTCCAACAGCAGCTTTTCTCCGAACCTGAAGAATTTATGGGAGCTAAGTTGAACTCAGGGTGGCTTATTGTTAGAGGCTTAGGACTTTCCGATGCAGGTTAGACCATAAAACTCCCTGGTACAGGCTCAAACACGTAACCCAGCACATTCCCTAAATTTTTTCGCACGTGCTGGGAAACCAACTAATTTTTTTGCAATACGCCAACCCTAGGGGGACACTTGACTTCAATGATTTTAATAGCAGAGTAATAAAACTAAAACTGTCGTCTGGGTCAAATCTCAGGGCTCGCTTCAGGTTCTCTTGCAAATTTTCTATTTTAATTCGTACATTAGAAGAAAACTTCAAAATACTTCACAGCGTACTAAAAATTATTTTATTTCAAAATAAAATAATATCTATTTATTTGTTTCCACGAGAGAACGATTCGGGGATTGCGCGGGTCGAAAAATCCAGCATGTATATTTTTGGGCCACCCTAAGCTGTAGTTTTTCCTTTGAATCTTTGTAGTGAGCCACAAACGGATGAACCGTACCTTGGATATTTGTACAACAGTAACTCTGAACAGAAACTTGTATTATGGTCTAATAATTTTCAGCGAAATCACATATTATTAAGAATTCGCCTACTTTCTAATTGGCTTTTATTTCGTCTAGATACTTATATGATTCAAAGTCAACTGATTTCTCGCAAAAAAGTTTGCTGATGCTTATCGAGTATATGTTTTTTTCTAAACCGCGAGAAAGCCAGGAGACAAAAATTGACAAAAATTGTGACAAAAATTTGTGGCCACCCTGAAAAGGCAAATTTAAAAATATAACATAAAAGAGGGAATCATTATTATTTTAAGTGTAAATAGACTGTGTTCGAGCCAGATGGACGCCAAGTTTGATGGCAATTTACGATCAAGGTAAAAACGTCGATAGCGACATTTTGGTCTATAAATTAAGAAAGTTAATTTTGGAACAGATGGGCTGTCCTGAGTTCAATCCAATTAGATTAGTTATAGGATGGTCATCAATGAGGACTCTTTATATCCTAGATTGACTTTTTTGATATCATAAATTCGAAGAAAATTTATAATTAATTTGTGCTCATTTTCATGAAAATAATGAAATCCTCGAATCCTAAAAAAAAAACTATTTATTTGTTTATTTTTAAAAGGGAATCTAATATTTAAAAACAAAAACGGTTAGAAATATCAGTACTTTTCACTCTTTCTTTCTTTTTAGAAAAAGCAGAATTAAAGAAAATACCTTTTGTTCAATTTTTCAAAAAAATTCTAGTTAATGCATTATGGTGGTCTAAAAATGCATTGAAAATTTTTTTTCGAATTTTTATGAATAACGCCCGGAAATTTGTTTGAATCCACTCAAAAATAAAACCGTTAAAAAAATGATAATTAGAGGTGGCGCAAGCCCCATGAAGTTTAATATGTATTTCCCATAAGAAAAAAATACATTTTTATACATTTTATTCAGAATCCTCAATATTAGCTGAATCGAGTTGAAAGCCAACATTTCTCTTCACAATTAGCCATAGAATACGAATGGTATATAACTTTTCGAATAGTAACCCCATAAGTGTGTTTCATAGGATCCCAAAAAAATTCCATAACTGAAAAAATGGGGTTTGCGAATTTTTGGCGCTAATTATTTTTTTTTGCGGTTTTTTATGCAAATAGTTTCTAATACATGAAACACTACTTTATACTGATGATTAGATGTTTAAATAAATTGTTTGAACAATTTATTATTGTTTTTAGCATTTTTTTCTTAGAATGAAGATAGAAAGTCGCGGTTTCTTAAAAAATGTTCCACTTTTCTCTAATTTTCAAATAGAGAGACGTAAAATTTCATTAATGTTAACATAATTCATTGAAAAATTCATTATTATTGTTAATAATATTCTCTTTGCTTACTGGTAGAAAGTTGCTGTTTTTTCTGAAATTTTCAACTATTTGTCTATTTTTCACTTGGAGTGACTTAATAACTATTCAAGTTGAGAAAAAATAATTATTTAAAATAATTATTATTGTTAATAACTATCTTTATTTATATTATTGTCAGATAGTTGCTGTTTTTCTGAAACATTAAATTTTTTGCCCACTTTTCACTTAGTGAGGTAATAATTAATGCAAGTTAATGAAAATAGTTGTTTAAACAAATTATTGTGATGACTATTTTCTCTTGGATAATTGCTATAAAGTTGTTTGAATGAATTCTTTCAAACATTGGGAAAAGAGCAGAAATAATTTACTCAAAAAAGTAAAATACTATTTAAAAAATGATTCTTGTTGAGATTCACTTATTATTTGTTCTTAACTAAAAAGTTAAAGCAAAACTAAAGATTTCAGGAAAAAAGCGACTTTTTAGCGTTATTCTTAGAGAATACAGTTATCAAGAATAATTAATTGTTTAAACAAGCATGTTTGTTAAATTGCAATATTTATTACCTCACTAAGTGAAAAGTGGACAAAAATTTTAGGAGTTAAAAAAAATCGCAACTTTTTAGCACTTAACTAAGAGAAGATAATTATAAACAATTGTACATTGTTTAGACAACTGTTTCTTAACTTGCATTATTTATTATTTTACTAAGTAAAAGTGGTTAAAAAGTTAAACATTTCGGAATAAACCGCAACTATATTGCATTAATAAAGAATAAGATAGTTATAAACAATAATAATTCCTTTAAATAATTATTATTGCTAAATTGAATTATTTATTATCTCACCATATGTGAAAAGTAGACAAATAGTTGTAAATTTCAGAAAAAATCGCAACTTTCTAGCATTATTCAAATTTTATATTATAAATAATAATAATAAATTGTTTGAACAAATAATTTTGTTAACTTTAGATAATTATTCAACTCACTCCATGTGAAAAATATACAAAAATTTTGAAAATTTCAGAAAAAACTTCAATTTTCTAGCACTATTCTAAGAGAATATTATTAACAGTAATAATAAATTGTTTAAGAAATTATTTTTGTCAACATTATTGAACTGTTACCTCTCTCTTATTGAGAATTGGACAAAATGTGTAAATTTTTTGAAAACCTCGTGACTTTCTATCTCCATTCTAAGAGAAAATTGCTAAAAACAATAATAAATTATTTAACCAAATTATTAACACATCTAGTTATCACTATAAAGTATCATTTCATGTATCAGAAGCTATTTGCATTTCAAAAAACGCAAAAAAATCATAATTAGCGCTAAAAACTCGCAAAACCCATTTTGTCACTTATGGGGTTTTTTTGGGACCCTATAAAGCAGACTCATGGGGGTGATATTTAAAAAGTAGTATCTTTTTCGTATTCTATGGCTATTTGTGAAGAGAAGTGTTGATTTTCAACTCGATTCAGCTAATATTGAGCATTCTGCATAAAATTTAGAAAAACGTATTTTTTTCTTATGGGAAATACGTGTTAAACTTCATGGGGCTTAAAAAAAAATTGATTTATTTTTGTGTGAATTCGAACAGATTTCCGGGGGTTATTCATAAAAATTCGACAAAAAATTGTTGACCACCCTATAATAGTACATTTATTAATTAATTACTAATTAAAGGATAATTCCAATTATGCTAAGGAGAATTCTTTGTATGTGCGAGCATTTTTTTTCATAAATGTTGATTGTGCCATGATAAAAAAGAGACTTCCGAGTGCCTTTGGAAAACAATTGCCTCTAAAATGCCATTGAACTCAGATGCCTACGTACCAAATTCCTTTGAACTCGCATGATTGCATTTATGTATAATGGAAACATCCCTGCTGGAAAATGCAGGTGGAATCACATTTCTCTTCGGAAATTCCGTTATAGCATTGATCTAATAAAATTCTAAGTGGAATAGTTCAATGAAATAACAGCTTTTTTAATTTTATTTTGCATATTTTTTTTATAGCAATTAAAAATTTAATATATATCTCCCATGAAATCGCGTGAAATCCTTTGGAATCGTTTATATTATCCTAAAAACATTGAAATCCGTTGAAATCCTCTGAGCTTCCTGGAAAACTCACCAATCCTTTTAAATCCTTTCAAATCTTTAAAACCCCTTAAGATCCCTAGAAAGGCCTCGAAATTGACGATTTCTTTTGAAATCATATGCATTTCTAACATTTGGTGAAATCCCTGAAATCCGTGGAAATCCCTAGAGGTCTCTTGAAATTTTATTTGAAGTTCTCTAGAAGTCCATTGGTATCCCTTGAAAATTTCTGAAATCCCACGGATTCTTTGGAAACCCTTAACAAATATTAAATACTGTTCAATTCTTTGGGATTCATAAAATCACGTAGAACTTGTGAGATCCCTAGTAATCCCACAAAAATTGAATAAAATCCCTTGAAACATCTTTAAATCTATAAAATCTTATACAATTCCTTCAAAAATGATAAAATTTTTGCAATCATCTGAAATCCCGTGAAATCCCACAGAATCAGATAAAGCCATTCACGATGATCTCTAATCTGTTAATTTAATTTGAAATTCTATGAATCTCTAAAATATTGTAAGATATATTAAAATATTTCAAATCACTTAGAACCCATTGCTATTTTTTAAAACTTAAAATTTCTTGGAGATCCTATAAAATCGCGTAAGTCTAATAAATTCCATAAAAATCCTTTGAAATACTTTAATATCATGCCTACATTATTTTGGAATTTGTAATATCTTTTTAAATGTCTGAAAAGATTTTGAAAATTTTAAAATTCTTTGAAATCAGGTGAAACGTCTTGAAATCTTCTAAAATCCCTTAAAATTTTAGAAATCGACTGAAATCTATCAAAAACCCTTGAGTTCTGTTGAAATCCTCTAAAATCCCTGAAAAACTCAAGAAATTTTTCAACCAATTGAAATCTACAGAATCCCATACGACATCTTGAAATTTCAAATACCTTTTAAGTTCCTTTTAAAACGATTTGAAATCTCTTAACATTTCTTGAAATGTATGACATCCTTCAATCTTTGATATTAATCCTTAAAATACCATAAAATTTTATACAGCCTTGTAAAATATACTACATGTTTTCAAATTCCTTGAAAAACATTGAAATTTTGTAACGATTTGAAGTCCCTGAATATCTTTGATACTTTGACACTTTGAAATCTCGCCTGAATTATTTTAACATTTGCAATATCTCTTCCAATTTCTGAAGAGATTTTCAAAGCTTTAAAATCCTCTGCAATCATATAAATCTTTCTAAAATGTCTTAAAATCCCTGAAAATTTTTCAAATTCTCTGCAATCATTCAAATCCCCGAAATCAGATAAAATTCTTTAAAATCACTTGTAATCTGTTAAAATCTCGTAATATTTTTAAAACTCTTGTGAAAAATAATTAAATCTTTGAAATTTTATAAGACCTCATGAAATTCATAGCAAACTCTTGAAATCCCTCCCTAGAAGTCAGTCAAAATTTTATTTCATTTCAGGCTGCGTCTAGTCGTCCCGAAAAATTCGACGATTTGGAAAAGTCGATGGACTAGTCATCCAGAAAAATTTGAGGATTTGAAAAAAGCGATGGACTAGTCGTCCGAAAAATTCAAGTATTAGGAAAATGCGATGGACTAGTTGTCCCGAAAAAATCGAGAATTTGGGAAAGGTGATGGACTAGTCGTCCCGAAAAATTCGAGGATTTAGAAAGGGCGATGAACTAGTCATCCCGAAAAATTCGAGGATTTGGAAAAATCGATGGACTAGGCGTCCCGAAAAAGTCAACGATTTGGAGAAGGAAATGGACCAGTCATCCCAAAGATTCTAGGATTTGTAAAAATCCATAAAATAGTCATTCCAAAAACTCGGGGATTTCGAAAAGGCGATGGACTAGTCATCCTAAAAAATGGAGGATTAGGAATAGGCGATGGACTTCTCGTCTCAAAAATTGGAGAATTTGGAAAAGGCGATGGACTAGTCTTCCTGAAAAATTCGATGATTTGAAAAAATCGATGGACTAGTCGTCCAAAAAATTTGTAAAAGTCCATGGACTAGTCATTCCGCAAAATTTAAGGATTTAGAAAAGGTGATGGACCAGTCGTCCCGAAAAATTCGAGGATTTGGCAAAGGCGATGGACTTGCCATTCCAAAAACTCGAGAATTTGGAAAAGCTAATGGTCTAGTCATCCCAAAAACTCGAGGATTTGGAAAAGTCGATGGTCTAGTCATCCCAAGAAATTCGAGGATTTCGAAAAGGCGATGGACTACTCGTCCCAAAAATTCGAGGATTTGGAAAAGGCGATGGACTATTTGTCATGAAAAATTCAGGGATTTGGGAAAGGCGATGGACTAGTCATCCCGAAAAATTCGAGGATTTGGAAAAGGCGATGGATTAGTTGTCCCGAAAAATTCTAGGATTTGGAAAAGGTGATGGACTAATTACCAGTTGTCCCAAAAAATTCGAGAATTTGGAAAAGGCGATGGACTGGTCGTCCCGAAAAACTCGAGGATTTGGAAAAGGCGATGGACTAGTCGTCCCGAAAATTCGAGGATTTCGAAAAGGCGATTGACTAGTCTTCTCGAAAAATTCGAGGATTTGGAAAAGGCGATGGACTACTTGTCCCAAAAAATTCGAGGATTTGGAAAAGGCGATGGACTATTCGTCCCGAAAAATTCAAGGATTGGGAAAAGGCGATGGACTTGTCATTCCAGACACTCGAGGATTTGGAAAAGCCGATGGTCTATTCATCCCAAAAAATTCGAGGATTTGGAAAAGGCGATGGTCCAGTCATCACAAAAATTTGAGGATTTGAAAAAGTCGATGGACTAGTCATCCTGAAAAATTCGGGGAATTGGAAAACGGATTGAACTAGTTGTCCCGAAAATTCAGGGATTTGAAAAAGGCGATAGATTAATTAAATCATTTTCAATAATTCGATTGAAATAAAAATAACTGATATAATACTTCTTTTGGTATCCATCGTAATTTATAGGCTATTCAAAAAAAATTAAAACGTCTGCAAAAACTGAAATGTTTTTGCTTTCCAATAACTTAAATTGGATCCAGAAACACCTTTGCGACACCCATCAGACCAATATAAAAAACCTTATCGATTTTCAGCTTTGACAATTTTTCAAGGTTCCCAACTTTTAGCCTTCCCCATTCGAGGGGATAGGTAGAAAATAAAAAAATAAAATAAAGAAGGCAGGTCTCTCGGAGAAAAGGAGAGAGTAAGAAAGCCGTGCACTTGGAGCACTCACGCTTCCATTCGCCGTCCATTAGCGCTCGTCTTGGAATGCGATTCTCCAAAGAGATGAAGGAGGTGGGTTTAAAGTGCGAGGGGGACCAGAGGGGGGAAAGAGGGGAAGTATTTTGTGGCACGAGAGGTCCGCGACTTTGGAACCAGAAAAATTAGCCATCTATCCTGCCAACCAGCGAAGCACTTTCAGGAAACCCGAATATTTTGCAGTCCCATCAGAAACGGGATTAGAATCACCGACGCTTAATGATTCCCATATGCACATTAAAAACACTGCTGTTTTTTATTTTGAATTTATTTTAAAATCGTCAGGCATAATTAGGAGTCATGCTTTCTTTAGCTTCCGAGGTCTAGAAATGGTCTTTGGTTCGATGAGATAAATGTTGATTTTATTATTCCAGATTTCATCATAACTGTTTGATTAGATCTAATCATGTCCAATCGCTTTACGATTGTTTATCCTATTCCTCTTTTAATTAATTTTATTTTTTTTCATACGGTTTTATTATTTTTATTTTCTCATTCTGTACAAAAGTTCTAGCCTTTTCGACTCTTTAGGCACTTATATTTGTTCTGTATTTCCCGTTATCATTTTTTATCAGTCTCCCGAGGGGAAAAACTCCTAAAAATGCGGTCCAGCGGAGGTGGATTACCTCTTATTATACCGAATTATCCTGAATTACCTTTATATGCAGAATTCCCATAGTTTACCCCTATTCACAGAATTACCCTGGATTACGTAAAATTATTCCAGATTAGCTAGCATTACAATTATATTACCCAGGATGGCAAGTGGATTACCTAGGATTACAAATACATAACCTAGGATTACAGGTAGATTACTCGTATTACAAATAGATTATTCGGGTTACAAGTAGATTATTTAGAATTACCCCGATTTACAAGTGGATTACCTAGGATTAAAAGTGTATTTGACGTATAGCACATGGATTATTTAAGATCAAACCTGAATTACCCCGGATAACAAGTAAATTACCTAAGATTACAAGTGGATTACCCACGATTACAAGTTGATTATCTACGATTACAAGTGAATTTCACACAATTAAAAGTGGATTACCGATGATTACAAGTGGATTGTCTAGGAATACACGTGGATTATTCAGAATACAAGTGGATCATCTAGGATTACAAAGGTATAACCTAGGATTAGAAATGGATAACATACGATTACATGTCGATTATTTAGAATTATCCCGATTTACAAGTGGATTACCTAGGATCAAGAGTGGATTTAAAGAATAACAAGTGGATTATCTAGGATTACAAGTAGTTTGCCGGATCGCAAGTAAATTACCTAAGATTACAAGTGGATTACCCATGATGAAAAATAGATTTCACACGATTCCAAGTGGATTACCTAGGATTACAAGTGGATTACCGAGGATTACGAGTGGATTACCCAGGAATACAAATTGATAACCAAGGAATAGAAATGAACAACGAAGGATTAGAAATGGATAACAAACGATTACAGAAGATTGTTTAGAATAACCCCGATTTGCAAGTGGATTACCTAGGATCAAGAGTGGATTTAAAGAATAACAAGTGGATTATTTAGGATCACAACTGAATTACTCCCGATTACAAGTAAATTACCTAAGATTACAAGTGGATTACTCACAATTACTAGTTGATTATCTACGATTACGAGTGGAATACCCACAATGAAAAAATGGATTTCAAACGATTGCAAGTGGATCAACCACGATGACAAGTGGATTATCTAGGATTACAAGTGATTTGTCGGATTACAAGTAGATTAGTCAGGATTACAACTAAAATATCCCGAAACACAAGTAAAATACCTGAGATTACAAGTGAATTACCCACGATTATGAGTGGATTACCCACGATCACACGATTACAAGTGGATTTCCCAGGATTACAAATGGATAACCTAGGATTACACTTATATTCTTCAGAATACAAGTGGATTACCTAATATTACAAGTTATTTACTAGATTACAAGTAGATTAGTTAGGATTACAACTGAATTATCCCGAAATGCAAGTAACTTACCTGAAATTACAAGTGGATTACTCACGATTATGTGTTGATTATTTACAATTATGAGTGGATTTCACAAAATTACAAATGGATTACCCAAGACTACAAGTGGATTACCCAGGATTACAAATGGATAACCTAGGATTACAGGTAGAATATTTGGTTGACAAATAGATTATTTAGAATGACCCCGATTTAAAAATATATTACCTAGGATTAAAAGTGGATTTAACGGATAACAAGTGAAGTATTCAGGATCACAACTGAATACCCTGGATTACAAGTAAATTAGCTATGATTACAAGTGGATTACTCACGATTTCGAGTTGATTATCTACGATTACGTGTTGATTACCCACGATTACAAGTGGATTTCACATGATTACAAGTGGATTACTCAGGATTGCAAGTGGATTAACCAGGATTAAACGTGGATTGCCGAGGATTACAAATAGATAACCTAGGATTACACTTGGATTCTTCAGAATACAATTGGTTTGCCGGATTGAAAGTAGATAGTAGATAGAAAGTAGATTGAAAGTAGAAAGTAGAAAGTAGATTTCACAAAATTACAAGTGGATTACCCAGGACTACAAGTGGATTACCCAAGATTACAAATGGATAACCCAGAATTACAGGTAGATTATTTGGATTACAAATAGATTATTTAGAATCACCCCGATTTACAAATAGGTTACCTAGGATGAAAAGTGGATTTGACAGATAAAAAGTGGATTATTTAGGATCACAACTGAATACCACGGATTACAAATAAATTACCTAAGATTATAAGTTGATTGCCCACGATTACAAGTTTATTATCTACGATTACGAGTGGATTACCCACGATTACAAGTGGATTACACTGGATTACAAGTGGATTACCTGAGATCACACGTGTATTATTCAGAATACAATGGATTATCTAGGATTAAAAGTGTTTTGCCGGATTAAAAGTAGATTATTTAGGATTACAACTAAATTATCCTGAAATGCAAGTAAATTACCTGAGATTACAAATGGATTACCGACGATTACGTGTTGATTATCTACGATTATGAGTGGATAACCCACGATTACAAGTGGATTTCATAAAATCACAAGTGGATTAGCCAGTACTACAAGTGGATTACCCAGGATTACACGTGGATTACCTAGGATTACAAATGGATAACAGGTAGATTATTTGGATTACAAATAGATTATTTAGAATTACCCCGATCTACAAATATATTACCTAAGATTAAAAGTGGATTTGATGGATAACAGGTGGATTATTTAGGATCACAATTGAATTACCCCCGGATTACAAGTAAATTACTTAAGATTACAAGTGGATTACCCATGATTACGAGTGGATTATCTACGATTACAAGTGGATTTCACACGATTCAAAGTGGATTACCCACGATAACAAGTAGATTACCTAGGATTACACGTGGATTATTCAGAATACAAGTGGATTATTTAGAATTACGAGTGTTTTGTCGGATTACGAGTAGATTATTTGGGAATAAAACTAAAATATCCCGAAATACAAGTAAATTACCTAAGATTACGAGTGGATTACTTACGACTGCAAGTGGATTTCACACGATTACAAATGGATTACCCATGATTACAATTGAAGTACCCACGATTACAAGTGAATTAACCATGATTGCAAGTGGATTACGTAGGATCGCACGTGGATTATTCAGAATACAAGTGGATTACCTAGGATTACAAGTAGTTTGCCATATGTCAAGTAGATTATTTAGGATTACAACAGAATTATCACGAAATACAAATAAATTACATAGGATTACAAGGTGATTACTTATAAATAAATTGGATACTAGCATTAAACTTGATTTCTACTATTACTCTTGATTAAAACTGGATGACCCCATATTGCAAGTGGATTACCCCATAATAGAAGTGAATAATCTAGGAGTACGAGTGGATTACGCTCAATTACGATCAGACTTGTCTAGGATTACAAGTATATTGCATAAGATTACAACTGAATTGTCTTGGATCACAAGTCAATTAACCGGTATTACTTAGGATTACAAGTATTATTTATATTCATTTAGAAAGGATTTACCAATTCACCTAGCAAGTGGATTACCTAGTATTACAAGTGGATTACCGAGGATTACAATGAGTTACTTGTATTCTCCAGATTATAAGTGTATTGACAAGGATTATCCCGTATTAAAAGTGGATTATTTAAAATAAAAACTTGATAACTTAGGATTACAAGTGGATTACCTAAGAGTACACTGTTTTACAAGTGGATTGCCCCTGATTACAAGTGAATCTCACCGGAGGACAAGTGAATTTTCTCAGGATTACAAGTGGATTACGCTGGATTATAAGCGAAAAACTAAGTATTACAGGTGGATTTCTCCAGATGACAAGAGACTTGTTTAGGATTACAACTGAATAACTTAGGATTTCAAGTGGAATACCTAGGAGTACAATGTATTACAAGCAGATAATCCCGGATTACAAGTGAATTACTTAGGATTACAAGTGGATTAGCCTGAATTATAAGTGGATATATATATATTTTTTTTTTAATTCACTTGAATTTTTATGAATTTGATTGAATTTTTCTCCTTTTCCTCGAGTTCCTCTAAATTCAGTCGGATTTTATTTAATTCATTGGTTTATTTTGTGAATTTATTCTAAATTTATTAACATTGACCTGGCATTCTGATAAATTACATAAAATTCTTTTGAATTAAGAAAAAAAATTAGGTTGCAAACGCAAAAAAAATTTTTGATTGTGATAATAAAAGGTTTGTTAACTATATTTCGAAAGTAAACAAAAAAATTACTGATTAGAAGAAACTAATTATTACCAATTTCGATGTAAAACGATTACTTTAAATAATTTTTGAAGAAAAAAAAATTCTGTCTCAACCCGGATTTGAACCTTGAATGCCACTATCCATGAGCAGAGCGTTAACCAATTATGCAACCGAGGTATACAAAATAAAAAAAGAACTCTGAAAGAAAAAAATTTCTCATCATCTAGTCAGTACTTTCGGGCCCTAATCGGGTGCTGCCTAGCCTATCACGACCAAAAGATTTCTCACCTTTGTATCCAAATATTTTTTTGCAATTATCAAAAATATCCCGGGTGTTTAAGAGTACTAACATCGAAAAATGAACATTTAAAAGAAGAAACTTTTTGCCTCATCATTTAGTCAGTCTTTTCCGGCCCTAATCGGGTGCTGGCTAACCCGTCATGACCAAACATTTTTCTAAGTGTCTAACTCAAATATTTTTGCACATTTCCAAAATCACATAGTGTTCTTTAAGGTTCCGAAAATGAAAAGTAAACACTAAAAAATTCAATTTTTTCATCATCATCTAGTCAGTCCTTTCGGGCCCTAATCGGGTGCTGGCCAGCCCGTCAGAACCAAAGAAATTTCTAAGTGTCTCCTTGAAATATTTTTTTCTACATTTCCAAAAAGATCCAGGGTGTTTAAAAATATACAAAATAAAAATTTTAGGTCAAGAACCAAGAATATTTTTCTTATCTGGACAGTCTTTAAAATAATCTTTAAGGTCAAGCATCTAAAATAGATTTTCACAAGATCGACTGACTAGCGCTAGATTAGCTTGTAAAAACTAGGGTTTGACCATAAAAAAATTTTCTCTTCAACTCGCGCCATAAAAGACCCTCTTGACAGCGCCACATTATCGGTCAGGGCGGACTATCCTGGCCCCGAATAATTCCCCGATAATTTTCAACACGGGCTGTTTCATAGCACTGTTAGCAATTTCTGTAAGGATTTTCAGAGATGCGTCACAAAAGCTTTATGCAGAAACCTTCTAAAAAAACATTCAATTGAAACCTGAATTAATTATTAATTTACGCAACTGCTGTTAGTCACTTGCGGTCCTGATGTACCTTTTTAGAAGTTTATTTACGAGGCAGATAATCGCAGTATCTTGCAAATTTCTGATCCTTTTCACGCTTGAGATCATTCAATATCGAGAAAAATAAGTTTAATGCATCGTTATAATTCAAAACAACCTTTTGCAGTGCTTTGCCGCCCATGACTACAACCACCATATTTTGTCCGTTTCGAACGTGATCGAGAAGCGAGGAGTGCGCAGTTGCTAACTGCGCACTTCTTTCGGTATTGATAACTTATATTTATGTTACAATTTAGGAATTTTAGGAAACTATTTATAATTTTCAGATACCGTTACTGAATGTTGATAAAAATTTAGTAAAATCACAATGCAACTTACTGAATTTCGTTTTCAGCAACCGAATTTCGTAAATTTGAGTTACTTTAATACAGGTTGGCGATTCGGCGGACAATTTCAAATTCTCGGTCATTTACCGGTTTTTTTCGGTCAATTTTTCAATTTTCCTGGTCAACTAATAGTAACATATTCATACTTGCCGCTAGAGGCAAACATTTATTTTGATTAATGACGTTCATTTTAAACATGCTTTAACACAACAGAGCGAAAAATTACAAAATAAATGAATTTTGAAATAAATACTTAAATTTTCAACCTAACTGATGAATTTTCAACTAAAATGCTGAATCTTCAACTGAAATAGTAGGATTTTAAACCAAAAAGATAAATTTTCAACTAAAATACTTGAATTTAAAAAAAAAATAATAATTTTTAATAAAAAAAATAATGTCTATCATAACTAAATGTTGATTGGAATAAGTTAAGTTTTAAGTTTAAAAAGTAACTTTCGAAAAAATACTTACATTTTCAAACAAAGTGATGAATTTTCAGCTTATATTTTAAATCTTTTACTGGAATAGATAAATTTCAAACCAAAAAGATGAATTTTCAATTAAAATGATGAATCTTTACCCAGAATAGTTGAATTTTTTACCAAAGAGATGAATTTTGAACCAAGAATATTAATGTTTCAAATACATCGCAAAGATTTTTAAAGAATTCACAAAGATTTCACAAAGATTTTACAGATGATTTCAATGATTTCCCAAATATTTTAAAGATTTCACAAAGATTTCAAATATTTAGCAAAGATTTCAGATAGATTTGAAAGACTTCACAAAGACTTCTATTATTTCACAAATATTGCAGATAGATTTCAAAGATTGAAAAAAGATTTTGATAATTTTCTCATAATTTCACAAAGATTTCAAAGATTTCGGATATATTTAAAAGACTTCACAAAGACTTCATCCATTTCTCAAAGATTTCACAGAGTTTTCAATAATTTGCGAATATTACCGAATATTTAAAAAATGTTTCAAATATTTCGCAAAGATTTTTGAAGAATTCACAACGATTTCACAAAGCATTCACAAAAAATTCACAAAGATTTCACAAAGATTTCACAAAGATTTCAATGATTTCCCAAAGATTTAAAAGATCTCAAAGATTTCGGATAGATTAAAAAGATTTCACAAAGACTTCATTCATTTATCAAAGATTTAACAAAGATTTCAATAATTTGGCGAATATTACCGAATATTTAAAAAATGTTTCAAATATTTCGCAAAGATTTTTGAAGAATTCACAAAGATTTCACAAAGATTTTACAAAGATTTCAATGATTCCCCAAAGATTTCAAATATTTCGCAAAGATTTCACAAAAATTGCACAAAGATTTCAAATATTTCACAACGATCTGAGGGAAGGGGCATTGTCCCAATTGAAATCTTCTATCATGGGAACTATTTTGTCGAAAATTAATCTTTTTTGGTAGAAAATTAATCTTTTTTGTTGTCTGGCAGATCTTTAGTCAGCAGAATTCTTTAGAATTTGGTGTGACTAATATCTTTTTTTATTATAATTTTGCAAAAGCTAATTTCACTTTCAAACTTTCCATAAATTCGACTAGGTACTTAATTAAAATTGGAATTACTTTGTTATAAATTAATTTTTTGGTTAATAATTCATCATTTTTAGTTGAAAAATCATTCTTTTTTGTTTTGTTCAAACTTTGACTACTTTGTTCGAAAATTTCTGTTCTGAAAATAATTCTTCTTGGTGTCATTCACCTTTTTGGTTAAAAATGGACGTATTTTGTTAAAAAATAATCTTTTTGGTGACTGATATCTTTTTTTATTATTATTGCGCGAAGGGCTTCACAAAGATTTCACAAAGATTTTACATAGATTTCAATAATTTCACAAAGATTTCAAATATTTCGCAAAGATTTCACAAAGATTTTACAAAGATTTCAATGATTTTCCAAAAATTTTAGATAGATTTGAAAGATTGAAAACAGATTTCCATGATTTTCTCATGATTTCACAAAGATTTCACGAAGACTTAAAATATTTCGCAAAGATTTCAGATAGATTCTGAAGATTTGACAATGACTTCATTCATTTCTCAAATATTTCACAAAGATTTCAATGATCTCACGAATATTATCGAATATGTTAAAAATATGCATAATATAAACTGAATTGACTTTAGAAAGATTACAAATCTTTCACAAAGATTTCAGATATATTTCACAAGGATTTCCCAAAGATTTTAAATGTTTCACAATGATTTCAGATAGATTTTAAAAATTTCACAAAGATTTCAGATAGATTTGAAAGACTGAAAAAAGATTTAAATGATTTTCTAATGATTTCACAAAGATTTCAAATATTTCGCAACGAGTTCACAAAGATTTCACGTATATTTCACAAAGATTTCACAAATATTTAAAATATTTCGCAAAGATTTCATAAAGATGTCACAAAGATTTTACAAAGATTTCGCAAAGATTTCAGATAGATTTCAACGATTGAACAAAGATTTAAATGATTTCACAAAGATTTCAAAGATTTAACAAGTATTTCGAATATTTCGCAATGATTCCAGATAGATTTCAAAGATTTCAAAGATTGAAAAAAGATTTCAATAATTTCCTGATGATTTCACAAAGATTTCCAATATTTCGCAAGGATTTCGGATGGATTTAAAAGATTTTACAAAAACTTCATTCGTTTCTCAAAGATTTCACACAGATTTCAATAATTTCACGAATATGACCGTATATTTCAAAAACGTTTCAAATATTTCGAAAAGATTTTTGAAGAATTCACCAAGATTTAACAAAGCCTTCACAAAGATTTCACGAAGATTTTACGAAGATTTTTAATAATTTCGCGAATATTACCAAATATTTAAAAAATGTTTCAAATATTTTGCAAAGATTTTTGAAGAATTCACAAAGATTTCACAAAGCCTTCACAAAGATTTTTCAAAGATTTCAATGATTCGCCAAAGATTTCAAGTATTTCGCAAAGATGTCAAATAGATTTGAAAGATTTCACAAAGACTTCTACTATTTCACAAAGATTGAAAAAAGATTTCAATGATGTCAGAAAGATTTCAAATATTTCGCAAAGATGTCACAAAGATTTTCAATATTTCGCAAAGATTTCAGATAGATTTTACAGATTTCACAAAGACTTCTATTATTTCACAAATATAACCAAATATTTCAAATATTTCGCAAAGATTTCCAAAATTTCACAAAGAGTTGACAAACGTTGCAATGATACCTCAAAGATTTCACAAACATTTTAAATATTTCACAATGATTCCAGATAGATTTCAAAGATTGAACAAACCAAGATAGAATTGAAAGATTTCAAGTTCCGACGATCCGCTGGATTTAATCATTCGATTTCGAAGGGGGGCAAATCAATACTTTTCCCCTCCCTGGTTGATTACACTTCAATTTATAACAAGATAAACATAAACTTTATTCTAAAGAAACCAAATTCAAAAGCAACGCTTCTTCTTGGTGCCGTTCGTGTAGTTCTAAATTTTCCTTACAATATACTCTGAACGCAACTTTCATGAATAATATTAATGAAAATGACTTTTCCTAACCAAAAATTATTTCCGTATGGGTTTGGATTTGTATTCATTAATCATAATTTTGCTGCTAACTAAACTTGATTCAGTTGATCAGAATAAAAAAAAGGACCAGAAAGTCCAGGGGGAAAAAGGAAGAAATCTCTGAAAACTGATCAATATCAATTTTATGTTCCATTTGGGTTTCCAAATTATGTTCCATTTTATGTTCACTTTTATATTTTTAATAATAACGTCCATGATTTCAATTTCCAAACCGAAAGTCGATTCAGTGGATAAGTGGATTACGAATCTCGTCTCTCAAATTTCAATGGGAATTCTCTACCTTTACTTCAAGAAGTCTCCAGTCGAGTATCTTTTCAGATATTGCAAAGAAAACTCGAGCTTTGTGATATGAAAAAGAAATCTCTATAAGTACATTTTCTAATTTTTATCAAGAAACCCTTGAACTTTAAATCCACAAAAGTATTTCATTATGCTATCAGTTCAGATTCTTATTGTGCTGTACTAAAAAAAAATCCTATTTCTATTAACTAATGGATGATTGCCAAAAAATTGATCACGTTAAGTCCTAGTCATTTTTCTCTTTTCCCTTGAATAATAATTTTTTTCTAAAATTATGTCAGTGAAGTATAAATTGAAAATAAAAATTGCTAAATAATATTGACACTATCAGACTGTCCTACGAGTTTTTTTTTCTGGTCACGCTACATTCCTATTTTATGGTAAACCTCGAAAATATTTATTTAAACTATTCATAATGTGGGCTAAAATGGTTAATTGTATCCTTACGAAGATTTTTTTAGAGATAAAAATTGATTTAGAAACACTGATTTCAAATAACAGTTAATAATGATCACTACTGTTCTGTAATATTTTTTATAAAAGGTTCGATAACGCCCCATGTTAATTGACCATACTATAACCTGAGAAGCTTTTTGAAACGTTGGAGTCAAAATAAAATAAATCGTGAAAATGGTAATTTTTCCGATATTTAAACATATTTTTATCTGTTCTGAATACATTTTTGAAAGATTAAAATTTTTTGTTTGATTTATTATAGACACGAGATTTAGCAACAAGCGCAATTCATATCCATTACAAATACATTCCTTGATCTCTTTAGCTTCATATTTTGAAACTCTCCTGGATTACCTTTAGTTGAAAAAAATTTTTAGACAGTTCGGAAATTTGTTGTTTTCCAAAATTTCATTGTCTAAAATGGTTAACTTTTTGACAATCACCCTAAGGTTCCCTCTTTCTAATTATCATTTTAAAATATACTAATTAATACATCTGCTGGCTGCTAAAATAACTTTTTATACTACTATACACATTACATCATTATTTGTCTTATTTCTTTTTTTTATTATGCAATATTTTATACTACATACGACCAATATAGAGTCGAGGAGTTAAACAATTCTTTTTAAATCTGGTGTACAATTTTCATGAAATCTCGTGGAATCCCTAGAAATCTTTGCAGTCCTTTGAAATCCCATGAACTTCTTTAAAATGAAAAAATATATATTTTTAATCATGTGAAAATTCTTTGAAATCCTTCAATTCCATGGAAATCTTACATAATCTCTTGAATATGTAAATCCCTTTAAATGTCTTGAAATCCCTTTAAAGCTCCCTGGAAATCGCTGAAAATCTTCAAAATCCCATGAAATTCCTTTAAAATCGGAGAAAATCCCTTTAAACTATTGAGCTTCCTTAAAATCCTTTAGAAGCCTTTAAAAACTGCGAAAATCCTTAAAATCTTTAAAACCCCATAAAACTCCTTTAATGTCGGAGGAAATCCTTCGCATTGAAAACTGAAAAAATCCTTGAAATGTTCAAAATCCCATGAATCTCCTTTAAAGTCGTATAGAATCCCTTAAATCTATGGAACTCGGTTAAAATCCTTGAAAATCAGTTAAATATTTCGAAAACTTACGAGATCCCTTGAAATCTCTGAAAATTTCTGAAAATTTCTTCAAATTTCTTAAAATTCATTAAAATCTTTAAAATCCTTGGGAATTTCTCCGAATCTCTCGAAATCCCTACAACATATTAAACTCCATTTTTAAAATAAATTAAGATTCCTCGAAAAATCTCAAAATCCTTTATAATATTCGGAATCCTTTGAAATTATGTTAAATCATTTGAAATCTTACAAAATACTTAAAAATCCCATGAAATCATCCAAATCCCTTTATATCTCTTAAAATCCATTAGAGTTCTTTAAAATCTTTTAAAATTTCTTTAAATCCTTTCAAGTCAACGAAATCTCATTAAAATCCTCTGATATACTTAAAAATTAGTGAAAATACTGCGGTACCGCAAGAAATCTTTTGAAATCTTGCGACTTTTTTTAATTTCTTAAAATTCTTTATAATATTCTCTTAAAATCATGCGAAATCCCGTGAAACCATGGAAACCCTCTTGAATCTCTTAAAATCTTGTGAAATCTCGGGACTTATTTAGAAACATTTCGATATCTCTAAAAATCCCTAGAAATCCGTAGAAAACGTTCCTAATTCCTTAAAATCTCTAAAAATATTTTGGTATCTCTTTAAATCCTTTGAAATCCAGTAAAATTTCTGGAAAACAAAATAAACTCTTAAAAGTCCTTTTAAATCTTGTAAAATCCCTTGAAAATTAAGATTCTCTCTGACATTGCACTAGTTAATTTCTTCAAACTCTTGAAATCTTTTGGAATTCCTTGAGATTTCATGAAATAAATTTTTAAATAACTAATATTTTTAAAGAAAAAGTAGTGAAAACCCTGTATTTGAATAATACAAATAATAAAGAGAAATCTTACCTCAAGGTCGAAAACCTGCCACTTGAAATTTGTTAACTTTTTTAAATAACTCTATTTGCATAAATATATCTACTACTTAATGGCTTGACAAAATATTCTAATATTATTTCAGACTTTCGAAAAAACAGGTTACTTCGACTTTCAATATAACGAAGAAAGTCGCTTATTTTATATTGAGGAGTGTTACGTCATCAGGTATTTACGTTAATAGCTAATCACAAAATAATAATCAGCGGAATCTGGTCATCTCGGATATTACGTATTATACGCAAGGGAAAAATATTTCAAAGGTCTATTAATAGTACCCTGTTGAAGATGAATTTAGAGCTGCAGAGTTCAGAACAATTTTTTTAGCAACAATCCCATAATGAATTAGGTATGAGGCCAGACTAGAAATCTTCAACTGATGATCTGCAAATAATTATCTTCGAATGATGATCTTCCAATGATGATCTTCAAATGATTATCTTTAAATGATTATCTTCAAACATTGATCTTCAAATGATGAATTACTGACTTTCTTCCATTATATACAAATACTCCCAACTCTTCATTGACGAACACAAATTCCTCCGCAGATACTCTTTAGGTGATGAATTATTACTCACTTACATGAATTATTTACACGTGCAATAATTTTCTAGGTTGAATCCTCGACCACTATGTACAAATTAAAAATGCCACAGCCTGGAAAACGGTCATGCTGTCTCCTGTTCGCTTGATTTTACACATCATCGGTGAAGTTGGATAGGAAGTAGTATTGATCATCGACTAGTCTTCTTCCTTTTTCGTTTCATGTCACCGGACGGATTCCACTCAGGATCGACTTCAGTGTACTTGTAATTCACTTTAGGTACGTTTCTTTTGGAGCTTCTGGTTTGCCTCGTACTCGACTTTTTCGCCTTCTTCGGTGACTGTTCCTCCAAACTGGGTACGACAGCCAACCTCTTCAGTGAAGAAACACCAACTTCCTTCCTCGGCAATGAACTTTTGATTTGCCTTTGGTAAAGTGAATCATGATAAAGTGGCACATTGCTTAACTGACTGTCCACGAGCCTCCTCTGGTCCTTGGTCTCTCTAATTTTCTCCAATCCATTATGAACCAAGATCCCATCTTTTCTGTAATCCCTTCTAGAATGAATATTAGAATAATGGCGATTCTTGATCGGCGAATCCTCTTTTTCCGTCGTCAACTCAACCGTAGCTCCAATTTCTGGAAGATTCAAGAACCCAGACTCGTTTTGTACTTCCAGGTTTGCTATCGACATCATCGGCGTCCCAGGGTAGCTGCCAGACTTCTCCATCTTAACCGACACGTCATAAGACTTCTGATTAAAGGCCTTCAGTCTTTTCTTCAGAGGTAGCTTGTTGTTAATCTCAACTTGGTACTTTAGATCTTGGTTGAACTTTAAATTGATCTTCTCCAGCGGTTTGCTCTCCAATAAGCTCTTCTCCATCTTACATAATAACTTATCTTCATACAAATTAACCATCACAGATTCACCTTTCGTTCGCTCAAGTTCCTGGACAGCAGACGTTTGCGGAATGAAGTAGGAGTTCCCCTCAATATAAGACGAATGTGGATCGGAAGTTGGATGAACACACTGATGACAGTGCGCGACCATTTCGTAGTTACAGGTCAAACAAGAACCGTGAGATCTTCCACATGCGTTTGTATTCGTGTGAGAATGTAGATTCGAGGGTGGATTTACTGGTAAACCACAAGGTACTGTGCTGCAATGTTTGTTATATGGTACGCAAAGTTCTGAATTTGAGGAAAAATTGCCATACAGGGATGGAAGAGTGTGGGATGGTGTGGGGTGAGTGACGGGAATGTGGAGAGGAATTTGAGGATTGGCAAGGTCATGTGAAAGCGAATCCATCACGGAACACCCTCGAATCCCACAGGCACAGTGATCAGAAACACTGTATTCCTGTTTCACATTCTGCCTGCGGGGTAAATTACCGCTTTTTCTCTTATCTATAGAAGATTTACTGACTTCGATCGAGGACGATTTCTTTTCATCGATAACAACTCTCAGTTTCTTCTCTCCAGATTCTGTTTTGACCATGAAACTTCTGGAAAGACTCTCAGATTCTTGAGGAAATTCAATTTTTTCGACATGTTCAAACGTTTCGCCGACGTTGTTTTTATTCTCGGCGGCTTTGTTGATGACATAAACGTTGCTGTTTGGAGATTTTTGCATGAGGACAACGGTCTCTCCATTCAAGATTGCATTCCTGGTTTCTCTTGATTGGGAATTGTTTGCCAACAGGCCATCGCCCGTTGCGATAACTTCAACTTGAAGGGCTACTTTCTCGAAATCTTCTGGATAGAGGCTAACTATTCTGTTGTAGTGATCAGAGGAGAAATTTTCGGATAATTGGCAGAGGGTCTTTGGGTCGGTTTCGGGATTGGAAGAGTAGCAGAGATGAGCGTAGTCTTTTACTTTGCTTGTTTTCGATGGCGAGTTGACTTTTTGAGCTGCTACTTGTTGCGAAACGCTGGCTAATAAGGATAAGTTCTCGATGTTCTCCTGGAATTGAGATTCTTGAATTGTGTAAAAATTCCTTTCGTTTTCGGGGTTATAAGAAGTGTCGACGTTTGTGAAATTAGGTGGCAGGATCGTTTTATCTTTCCTCAGAGTGTAGTCTATAGCTTTTGAATAATCATCCCCCGACTCTTCGATCCTTTCTTCGAAAGAAGAGACTGCACAAGACTCAGAATATTTGGAGCATTGATTCACAATATCTTCCGATTCTCGACACTTGATACTTATGTTACTCGATTTCATATCGCTTGGAACTTCTTCCAAAACCATTGTCGATATTCCTTTGCAAACGATTCTGGCCTCCTGAATCTCGCTCAAATTTTCATTTGAATCAGATATCATGCTATCTGCCTCTGATTGGCAGTCCGTTATAGAAGTCTCGAACCTTGAAACTTCAGAAATTCTTGATACATGTTTTATTACAGATTCTGTTTCTGCGATGTCTTTTGATAACTCGTCGCTTGTAATTTCCAGGGCACTATCACTATCATAAGAATTGAGCCTGTCACTGGAAATTTGTAATACTGGAGCAGAGGTACAGATAGTTGAAGTGGATATGGCTGGTATTTTGGTAGTGCTGCAATTGATATTGACATCTAGAGATGAATTACTTCTTTCGTCCAATTCGTCGCCAAAAAATACGCGAATATCACTTGTGGGTTGCAAATTGTCGACACCAATCCACGAGTCAAATGAGGAGTAGAGATCCGTTTCAATTTTCTTTTGCTCACTATCATCAGTTACAAGAATCAGGGATTCAAGAATTTGTTTCGCAGGAGAAACAACATTCAGTCCTAACATTTCGCTTTCTTCTTTCTTTACTGGATTCAACCCTCGATTCCTTTTGATTTGTTCCAACCATGGGAACTTTTTGTGTACTTTCTTCTTTGTTATCTTCGGTGTTGATTCTTCATCAGTAATATCAATTATGATAATATCATTAGACTTCTTAACTGATCGCCTCATTAAAGGTCTGGGCATTTTAACAGAATGATTACTAGAAAGTTTCGCGGAATCATTAATCGAAATTCTATTTAAATTTTCTGAAAGATTACATTTGTTTGGAGAATTACTTTTTACTAAAAACTTATTAGGTTCAAGATCAACAACTATATGAGAAGTAAGAGAACTATTTTTTATAAGTGAACTAGATGCTTCGGCAACGTTGTCTCCAAGCTGGGAATAAACAATGCGGGTAAGTGAAGATGAATTTGAAAGAAATAAAATTAAATGAGATTGGAAAGTGTGGATAAGAATAATTTGATAATGAGATGAGTGATGAGACGTGACAGCAGCAGCTGCACTCTTTTCATTTGAGTGAAGAAGAATTTTTAATTGGACCCTATCTGACCTGACCACTTAAGTAATCTTAGCCAATTGCTTCAAGATCAAATTACCATTCAATAGATCTTGATTTCATCCTATCAAATGATGATGAATTAGGCCATGAACAAAATTATTCTCGGTTATTTTTAAAGGAAACTAATTAATTGAATCGTTTTAAATTATCATGGAAGTAAACACTTGCAAGAATGAGGAACGCAGCCATGCTTTGTAAAGTAAGTATACTTTTTCTTTTCCATACCTTTTGCTGCTGATGAGGATCTTGTACTCGCTCAAGACAATTCATTTTGTCTGAAACTACTGGGCTCTTTACGGTGCCTCCCTTGCAGAAATGAATAAAATCTGCACAGCAGGCTTTCACATCAAGTAATTTTTCCTTCATAAACAAATTTGTAGACACGGTCTGCGACCCAGATCCATTAGGAGGAATGTGTTTTGTTAGGAATTCTGGTAAAACGGAGGGCGGCGATCCGAGGAAGGAAACTGCAGTTTTTACTATCTCCATTTTCACAGCCTTGGCTTTATTAATTTCCCTCCAAAGACGGAAAGCCAGCAGGTACCTTACGTACATTATTTGAGTTTTTGGACGTGCTCTCTTCTCTTTTGGATCGCCCTCCAATATTTTCCTGGAAAAAACGCAAACATAAAAATTAAAATAGTTCTTACGTCCACCAAATTGTATTGGATTTTACGAAACAATCATTGGTGATCTTACTTCATAACTGGATCCAAGATGAAATGAAATTGAGAAGATATATTCCGAACCTTGAGTAAAGTATCTAAGATGTGTTCAATGGACTTTTCTGTAAAAAACAAACAAACAAACAAATCCTTCTAAACCTTCCCTGATAAAAAAATGAAAAATAAAAATGAATATTAACGAAATACAAACCTAGGTATACATAAAGGCAACAAATTATGCGAGTTGTAACTTCACTGAGCTCCTCTGTCGGTCTTTTAGACGCCCTTAACTCCATATCTATGTACATTGCTAATATGTCCGACATACTTTCTTGATAAGCTACCGATTTTTGAACCTGGAATAACAAAATAAGTATGTGTCAGGTTGGCGAAACTTGAGCATATAAACTGATAAAAGAAAAAGTATTAAAGCCAGGGCCTTTTGCAATTTATAACATCATTTTTTCATCGTGTTCTTTTTTTTTAATAAAGGATAATTGGTGTTTCATTTGAGACCAAAGCTCAAAGGAAAATGGCAAATAATAGATAGAAGAGCCCTCAGCTTTCATAGGCTTTAATAATATTTGAAATGACAGGGAATAATGTACTTCCTCATTCATTAAAATTAGTTTTGAAAACGTCCTCTAAAAAAATAGCATCCCTAAAGGGATTCAGAGAGCTCTCCATAAAAGGTTTCGTAATTGCATGGACAGTGCCAGCGGAGTGGAAATTGTATAAAATTGGAAGCCCGTAACATGTGTTAGATTGTGTTAGAAACTAAAAGTTTGAAACTCCATTACCGAGTGAAAATTGGAATTTAGGGGCGAAAATACGAATTAGTCAAATCCGTAAAATTTTTTTAAATTGTTAACCCGCATCATCCTTTGATCCATTCCGGGATATTAAGGCTCATGTAGGGATTAATGTATTTTTCTTTTTCTTTTGCAAGCTCAAATCCATATTCGAGGCGGAAAGTCCCTGTGGATCGTCAACACTTGCGATAAATGTGTTATATATATATATTTATAGCAAGTGTCGACGATCATCAGGGACTTTCCACCTCAAATATGGATTTGAGCTTTAAATAGGAAAAAAAATTGACTTTTTCAGGTGAGTTTTCTAGGATATATTATCCCCTACATGAGCCTTAAGGAAATAATCTTGGATTCCTATGTCCTTCTATCTTGTATGGGGTCGTCCACATATTACGTAATACTTTTTCGGACCATTTCTTTATACCCTCCCTCCACCCTTGTAACGCTACCGTAACAAAATAACATACCCCTCACTCTTATTCTTAAGTAACTTTCAGTAATCTGAATTTTTTCGCTATAAATAAAAGAAGTCCTTAGGCTCACCGAAAATATCAGTGCTACGCTCACCGAATTTCGGTAAACCTAGAAACGACCATAAATAAAACGTATTTACTCTACAAAGAAAAATAACTCCACGTCAGTTTTGGTTTTTGAATTTTCCAAAATTAAATTTTTTTGCTATGTATGCAAAAATTATTGCCAGATTTTTACTTTTAACTACGAAATTATTGGAAATTAAAAAAAAAAACAAGAATCCAAGGATCAAATTTGGATAACACACTGTCAAATGAGTGGAAACATTTAAGAGTGTGTTTTTGAATTATTTAAATTTAAACTTTTTAATTTAAATTTAATTATTTAATTTTGAAATTAATTTGAATTTATATATTAGAATATTTTTAAGTTTATTAATTATTTTATTGAAAAAAATATTACTTTCAATTATGAATTAATTTTTAATAAATTAATGTAATATCTTTAAAATATTTTTGTCCAAAATTTGATCGTTGGATTTATCTTGGTATTTTTTAATTTTCAAGAATTTTGTAGTAGAATTTAAATGTTGAGCGTTAAAGAAGAGTTTAAATTTTGATTTATTCTGAATTAATTTTCTTAATTTTTAATTATTTATATTTACATTTCGATAAAAAATAATAATATAACGTTATATTTCAGAAAAAATCATGTTTAATCAAGTTAGAATTTTTGTGAAATATTAAGTAAAATATTAATTTTTTTAATGTATCAAATTGTAAATAAGTATCCCATTGACCAAATACAAAAAACTTAACTTTTGTAAGTACCTCAAACAATTTGTTTAAATTTTGTAAACTTTACCAAAACGGAGACCAAAACCATTCCACTAACTAGTTTTAAAATTTACAAAAAGTTCTGAATTTTATAAACTTTAAAAACTTTAAACCCCTTTGTGTTGGCCAAAAGTGATATCTCATTTTTTTTAAATCACAGCTTATCCTGATTGATAACAGAAATTACAGCAAATTTTGGAAATTCAAGATTTTCAAAAATTTCCAGAAATTTTCGGTAATTGATGTTAATTTATCAGTAATTTATGGTATATTCTCTCCTTGCTGGTCCGGAAAGCTGCCTTAAAAATACTTTTTACGGCATTTTTCATAAACTGCGCCTCAAAACTTCTATAAGTCTTTTCAAGACAGTTGTGAAGATAAGCATTTAGTGTGCTACTTTACAGGACGAAAAAATGTGTCATAAAGAGACTTTGGGATACCTATGCCGAAAAAAAAACCACTTTTTTCACCCCCCCCCCCACCCCCCAGGAGACGACCATACCAGCTTCTTAACCCTCGCTTCCCCCGAAAACCCTTACGTAATATATGGACGACCCCTATACTCCATTTGGATCTCAAACAATATTTCAGTTTTCGAGAAAAATAATCTAAGAGATCAAAACTTTTGACATCCCTGATAATTGTTTGAGCCAAAAAAACTATTTTCCCCTCTAAATACACCCCCGCTGGATTAAAGGCAATTATTTTACGTAAAATAGAGGAAAATGAATTATTTGAACTGAATAACATTTTAATAAGGATGCGAAATGCACTGTAATTACTTTTAATCACAATTTGATTATAATCTGTATAATACAGATACCTGTACATCCGGATTTATACTATTCTCAAATCTTGATTATTGCAATATAAGCTAATGAGTATCTGCTTCCTTTATAATCATGTTTCGTCTAATAGAATATTCTGTGAATTTTATGAAATTAATTTAATTAAAATATATGGCGACATTTTATATCTTCCAAAAAATGTATACGATTGCTACAAGTTTGTAATGTTTTAGTTGATTCATTATATTTTTAGTCAATACATAAATGAACTGAATAAAATGAAAATTTGGAAAAGGATTTTGTTATTTAATTGATTAAACGATTATTAAACAAAACAATTATAATTCAACGATTTAAGCAATTTTTTAATATCCGGACATTTCTGGTTTTTCTGCATGGTCCCTGCATATTGCCAGCCTATTGCCGGTTAACTGGACACCCTCTTTAAAATTATATGTTATTTTACTCTCTTCATTTAATAGTCAGCTGGCTTGGGGTAAATTACGAAAAACATGATTAAATAAAATTGCAATAAAAATTAATTCTGCTAAATTGAATTAACTTTTCATCTAAATTGTACGAGTTCTCACCTTTGGAAGTTTTCGATAATAAATTAAAATCCAAATCAAGGCCTGTTGGATGGACTGCTTTAATTTAGCTGCTTTCAATGGCTTGTCGTAACAATCAGTAATACTGAGGCTTATATTACTGTAATTAAAAAAAAACGATCAAACCAAAAATAATAATTTTCCTGGGGAAAAAGATTAGTGTCCTCGAATAGATAGGTATTTATATTAAATTTCTAGATATCTACATACCTTTATTAAAAGGAGATATTTATTAAAAATGTATAACTCACGCTATTTCTATTTAAATAATACTATAGCTTATAAAATATTAATCTTTTATGAAACTTTATAAGAAACCTACTTCATGCAAAGAGAATTGAAATGTTTTTAGTTTCACTGAAATGTTTTGCATGAAATCTACATATATTACTGATTTCCTTGCTTTGCATAACTTGAATGGAAATACTATTATAAATGCTCTTATAAGTTAGATTTTCTGAATTAGGGTTATTAATTGATTTACTCTAGACGATGTCATTATTATACAAATTGAATAAGGAGCTAATGTTAATGAGATTTTCTTACTTAACAAAACCAGAAAAATGTTTATTTGCAAAGTAAAGAAAGAATTAGCCTAAACTAATGATGTAAAAGTATTTATGTTAAAAGAATTCGAAACAAAAATAAATCCAATTAAAGTATAATCAGACCAAATTAAAATAAAGCCAACTAAATCGTTGTACAATTTCAGTGGAGTGTATATACAACTTTATAATTTAAATTAGATTTGTGTGTGTGTGTGTGTGCTTTAAATGCAACAGTGTCCAGTGCACAGGAAATGATACTGGTCAAAATTTAAAAAAAATTAAAATATAAATAAATAAAACCGGATTTTCATCTATAATTACCTTTTTATAAACTTCATATTTTGAAGTAAAGAAGGCATACTCCAATGTTCACTTGAATTATCGAACTTAAAAACCCAAGGAAATAATTCTATCGCTGTTAGCTTCGTTCTCTTGATATGCTGCAGATCTAAAGCATTACGTAATTATATTTTATTAATAATTTAATCGGGGGAAGTTGCATCAATCAGTAAACGCTTATATAACCCGATCTTTCATGCAAGCCTTAATTAATCAAATAAATAATTGAATATTTATTTTAAAATTTTAACGAAATAATAAGTTTTTTCGTTCCTTCATCATCGATATTTTTTTAAATTATTACAGTTTATTGAAAAAAAGAGAATAATTTTCTTCTTTTTATAAACTTTTCAACGAAAAATTGTCTGCCACAGTGTGACATGACAGTCGTTATTTTATACAAACATATATTTGGTTAATTATTTTTGATATTCTAATTCGTATATAAACTTTAGATATAATCTTTCGAATTTTTTCTGAAATTTGTTAATCTTGCGAGATTTTGCTTTAAAATATTTTATATTCTTATTCGAAATTCTAGGAAATCGTTTGAAATGTCTCGAATTCATTTTCAATTTCCTCTTAAAATTCATTTTTTTAAATAAAAAATAATTTTAAAACCTTTCAAAATTCTTAAGACGTTTCTAAATTTTGTTTCGAAATCTTCAAAAATCCACAATTTTTTAAAACATTTTTTTTCAAATTTTTAATTACTTTTAAAAAAGATGAATTTTTAATAAAATAGTCGAATGAATACTCTACCAAAAGAGATTATTTCCAACCAAAGAAAAAGATGACATTTAAAAAAAAACTAATTTTTCTACAAAATAGTTTAATTTTCAACCAAATAGTTTAGTTTTAAACCAAAAGTTACATTTTCAACTGAAATTATGAACCTTAAAAAACAAAAGAATGTTTAACAAAGCAGTTTAGCTTTTTACCAGCTACTTGAATTTTCAACCAAAATACATGAATTCTCGATGAAAAATGTAATAGTCCATATGTCGACTAAAACATATTTTTATTTTAAATCAAAAAGAGTTGAATTCATCCATGAAAAGAGGAATTTCAACAAAGTAGTTGAATCTTCAATTCGAAAATATGAATTTTTAGGGGGAAAAAAATCTAATTTTCCACCAAGTAATTGAATTTCCTACCAAGGAGATAAATTTTTAACAAGGAAAACATTATATTTGTACCAAAAAGACGAATTTTTGACAAAATATAGGAATTTTCAAATAAAAAAGATCCATTTTCCGTTTTCAGATTAAATTTCAACCAA